>CM046880.1:509229012-509829012 GCA_025667525.1 Glebionis coronaria
TGGATCCATTTGTACAATCAAATTTATAAGGTGATACAACTCCATAGTGATGAGCACTATTTCGGAATGAAGAAGGATCACAACTACGTCCCCACTTACACAGTTGGTGGTTTTGTACTCCCTTTCCAGGTAAGTTAATCAGTTACTTTAATTTTACCATAACTCTATTTACAAACCTTCTTTTTATAACATAAAGTTTATGGTTGTAGGTATGGATATTTGAGACTTTTGATAGATGCAAACACTGGTGGACTAAACACCCAACATTGCTACCTAGAGCTATTTCATGGTCTAAGATAAAGTCTTTCGAACGTACTGAATGCTGTTACTTATTCGCAAAGGTACTATTTGACTTCTTATCAACTCATATTTATTTATACATACTAACAACCTACTGTGGTTATGCATTTCACTTGTAGGACTCTAACACCAATGTTGAACTCAGACCAGTTGAAGCAGAGCATGAATCAAGTAGTTGGATTACAAGCAAGAAGTATCTACATGATTATGTTCCAAGGGTGGCACCTACATCACATCATTCCTTGCTTGATGCTTATCTAACAAAGTTGGAAATGTCTTGCAAAAGGAGATATAATCACTTAGTAGTCGCGTCTAGTTATCCTATTACTACAAGTTCTAGCAATCAAACTAACCTAAAGGAATGTGTAATTAAACACCTAAATGGTCGTATATTTATGCTTGAGACAATAATTGAGGTATGTTATGATATTCTACACAACTCCTTCATTTGGATAATGAGTTGTTGTATGATGTTGATATACAAATGTGTAATTTTTCAGATATTTATAGCACAAACATCTAGAGACTTTCGGGTATACATTAAACATTATCAATGTATGATTATATGCTTCTCTACCAACATTATATATGTGACTTATACCCCCCTTCTATTTGTTTATAGGAACTATTAGATTCAAACACAGTTTTAAAAAATTTGAGTGTTCACTTGAAGGAATCTCTAAACACCATATTTGTAAAAGTAACAAAGTTGTCGGTCAATGACGAGGAGGATGTTTTTATGGTATTATTCAATATATATTCATTATAGCAATTAATAAACCTAAATTAGAAATAACCCTTTAAATTATGACAGGATTGTGTTATACAAGTGGAACTGAGATTAGCTTTGGAAGACGAGGAAAGAATGAAAATTGAAGATGCAAAGATGTTGGAGTTGGTCATCCGTAAAAGTAAGGAAGCATCAGAGTTAATGCGTTTGGAAGAAGAGAAACTATTGAACGATGAAGTTGTGAGGAAGAGAAAACGTGCTACCTTTATGAATTCAGCGCATATGAAGAAAGCAATGGGAGATATACAATACAATAAGTCTGATTTCCAAGACTTGTCTATTTCAAAAGCAAAAACCGTATAAAGGTGGACCCAAATAAAAAAAATTGTTAGCCTCAAAATATTGAGTTAAACAAGGATGATCGGTCATAGGTTTATTATGTATCGTTTATTAGAACGTTGTAATAGGTAGTATAATAGTCGTGACAATATAGGCTTGATGGCTAGCTTAAAAGGTCTCTTTCAATGTACTAAGCATATATTCAAGCCCGGCCCAATCAAACATATAGCCCATTATGCCACATGTAGGCAAGGCTATAAATACCTCTCCTAGCATGTTAGGAGGGGTTGGTTGTTCATTATTCTTAATCTAATCCTCCCTAAGTTTCACATACACCTCTCTATTTTTTCTCTCTACTTTCTCTCTCTAGAATTTATTTTTTTCGTCTTTATTTCTTGTTTAATCATCAAATATTATGGGACAACAATTGGTATCAATCGCCAGGGTAGATTAGTGATTGGTTGTTATTTTTATTTGATTCGTATGATTTAATCCATAAATCATCTCGGATTAAAAAAAAATTTGTGTTTTGTCGGGCTCTAAATCTTCATATAAATCTCCTACATAGTTGTGGTAGGGATTTAGGTTAGTTATTGTGGTTAAAAACACAAGATTTTGGGACGTTTGGATTGATTTTGGTGGAGTTTTTCGAAGAACAGTATTTGTCGGCTAAGGAGTCATTATTTTCGGAATTCTTTACATTTTCCGAAAAACGTGAGAGGGTTTACAAATTCCGAAAACCTTTTTAAGTTTTTTCAGAAAATTTTGTCCTCGTTCCGAAAATCAAACCATAATATTCCGAAAACTCAAAACTTCATATTCTGAAAAACAATAGGAAATTTTTTCCGAAAATCCCAACAAAACCTTCATTATTCCGAAAAACAAATAGTACTCTAAATATTCGGAAAACCCAAACATCATTTATTCCGAAAATACATTTATTCCGAAAATCCACAATTTCCGAAAATCACTATATTCCGAAAAAGAAATTCCGAAAAATAAATTACTTTATTTCGAAAATCCCACTAAGTCATTATTTCGAAAATCAAAAGATTATTGATTCCGAAAATATTGAGAAGATTTTTTTATTCTAAAAAACTTGAGAAGAGTAATTGGTTTATTCCGAAAACATTTAGACAAGTTTTCTCATTCCGAGAATAAGCAAATTATTCCGAGAATAATAAGCAAATCATTCCATTCCGAGAATCACAAGTTTTCTTATTCCGAGAATCATTAGCAAATTATTCCGAGCATACTAAGTTTCATCATTTCGAGAATACAAGTTGCATTATCCCGAGAATCAGTGAAGTTTTTATTCCGAAAATTGCTTGGACATTTACTCCGAGAATTTAGAAAATTTTCAAAACCGTGTTTTTGAAATTTTTTAACCGTGTGTTTTTAGCCTTAGAACTTTTGGTTTCCCAAGAACACATTTTTAGGGGATTTTAACATTTTTTCTCGACAATCACACCATATCTACTTAAGATCCGAAGTCACAATTCATCAACTAAGACACCATCATCATGTAAAAGAGCAATTCGTGTTCAAACAAAGAAGAACGAGAGATGCAACTAAAAGAACAAGTCCTTAAACAACGTTGTATGCAAGCTTTCAGTGATCTTAAAACGAATGTATAACGTCTTGAAAGAGAGACCTTCTCGTACGATCCTTTGTATATGTATGCTTTTCATTACTTCTTCGGAACTGACCATCGCACGTTCACTTATAAGTTAAGAGACCACTAGAAGTATCTTGAGAATGAATTACTCAACAACAACCTTCATGAGAAAATTTCCAAGACAACCCTCAAAGCACTCAAAACGCCATTTCAACTGTTCTTTGTTTCAAAGTTATTCACGTCTTCTAATTTTGATTCCGAAGTTCGAGATGCAAAACAGCACTTTAAAGACTACACTAAAATGGAAGCAAAATCATTCAGAGACTTGATATTTGGAAACATGGAATCAATTGAGAAGCTTATGGCTGAACGCTTACTTCATGGAAAAGACATGGTCGAAAAACAGAAAATGCAAATGTGCAAGGTTGTAAAGGTTCTTGCAGCGGATACTAGTTCAGTCACTGTAAGTAATGGGACAGTATCAGGTCATGTGAATGCAAGTTGTCTATTACGGAACACAAAGCATGGTACGCATAATGATCATAGCATACATGGGAATGAAAGCAGCAGCACTGGCACACAAGGCATCAGTTTTGAGACTGTCATCAGCAATACACCTTCCTATGATAATGGCCCTGTCTTCGACTCTGACCCATTGGAAGAGATACACAATGATGAATGTAACGTGTTTGCCAATGCTAATATGCATGAGCATTGTGATCAAACTCAAACCTTTATTGACACATGTATGGCGGAAAGGTTGATAGCAATACCACACCCGATTCATCCGACATGTGCAATAATGAGTCTGAGGATGATCAACATGCAAATGAGTATGATGATGATGATGAGGAGCGTATTGCGCTTTCCAATTTAATTGCTAATTTACAAAAAAGATGTCAAAGAAACTAGAAAGATTCAAAAGCAATTAAAAAAGGCAAACGCTACACTCACTCAAAATTTTGAAGAATGCAAAGCTGCTCTAATAAAATCTAGTGAGACCATCGATAGTATCGAGCTCAACTTTTTCAAAAGACCAACGAGATTGATGGGTGCAAAGGGTGTTTAATTAACAAGAAAAAAGACGATTTTGAAAAGAAATACAACAAAACTCTTAAGCTTTTAGAACAAGAGAAACTTAATCACAACACCTCTTTAAGTACCGAACGTCAAAAAACGTATCTTGCTATCACTAAAGTAAATGAGCTAACTCAAGTGAACAGTTTTCTTCAAGAGTATAAAACTAAACTTGCTAATGCAAAGAACATAATGGTTGAAAAGTTGGAAAAGGAGTTCAAAACTAGACAAGCGAAAGATATCGACAAAATGGTGGAACTTGAAACTCAAATTGATTTTTATAAGAAAATTGTTTATAAAACTAATCAATCGATTCAAAGCATGAGAATGTTGTCCCCTCGTTCGTTTTTCAAGGGTAGACCTAGTTTTGCAAATCCTAAGTACCTTGAGCAATCTCATTCTAAGAACCAACACCTATATCTTGATGAGTCCCAATGGACCGATCTTGATTGCCTTGTTGTTAGGCCCGATAGTGAAGAGACAAACGATTCGGAAGAAGGGAGTAGATCAAAAGTTAATAAAGAATTTGTTAAACCATATAATTATGCTTATGAAAAAAATCTTTATGGTCTTTTCAAACCGCAAACACAAAAGTCTCGTGAGCAAATATTTTTTGAATGCGAAAAAATAAGAATAAAATGGAGACAAATTTTTGCCACTAAGAAAACTAATGTTTCAAAATATATTGAGTACTTGTCGCACAAAGATTTTTTAAGCAAGAGTAAGCAAGCACTTAGTCTTCTTCTTCAAAACATTAACAATTTCAAAAGTGTCGCGGATGATGACTAGGCACGGCGTGAACAATCTAAAGGCAATAAAGAAATTCCTCATGACATAATTGTGCTTGTGAAAACTATTTGATTCCGCTTGCGGATAGAATGAAGAAATGTGCTTTGGAATTTGAAACATTAATTAAGCAAGAAATTTTTGATGATTTGAAATATGTGGAATCTCTTGAAAAAGAACTTGACGATCATTAACCTGAAACAAACGAGTTTTCTACAGCATATGATCTACTCTTACAAGAATTTCTCTTCAAATATATTTTGTGTGTTTCTCTCACATTTTGTGTAGATATAAACGAATATTATGATGTTGCATGCAAATATCTTGATAAGATCAAAGAGTGTGAACAACTTGGAACTGAACTTTCGAAACACAAAGATAATGTTGATCAAAAGGCTTTTGCGTTAATTCAATACTGATGTGATTTCCTTCAAAAACATTGTCATACTCTTGAAATTGCTTTGCAAGACAAAGTCGGAAAAGGTCTAAATGATAATAACTTGCAAGTAAAACTTTTCGCATCGTGTCGAGAAATGAACGAGAAGAGTATGGAAATTATAGACTTGAAAGCTCAGTTGCAAGAAAAGGACATAGCGATAGAAGAGTTGAAGAAACTCGTTGCCAAAATAGTTCGGAAAACTGTGGAACCTAAAGTTGTGAAACCTGTTGTTCGATAACCCAATGCCTACAAGGATCCAAAGCCATCTATTTTAGGAAAACCGACTCCTTTCTCCAATTCTTCTCATGTAAAATCTAGGTTATCCACTAAGACTGATGTGCAACCAAGTGTTCCAAAACCATCCATATCACCCTATGTTCCTCCATTTAGAAAGCACATTTTTTCTAAACACAACCATGTGAATGCACCTAGCACTTCTAGGACTCCTCCAAAACATGTGAATGCACTTAGCATCCTCTAGGTTGTTGGTATGAATGCACCTAGCACTTCTAGGACTCCTCCAAAACATGTGACATTCACGTCCACAAAGGAATCCACAAGCAATCTGCAAGGCGGATCAACATAGGAAATAGTTTCTCCCCAAATAAGTCTTCTACTGTGCAAGAGAAAACTACTCCTAGATCTAGTCTTTAGTGGAAACCAACAGGTAGGATCTTCAAGGAAGTTGGTCTTAAGTAAATTCCCATAGAGAAGAGTGTTGAAACCTGCTCCATCAATAATGCGGGTGTTCTAAATGTAGACAATGAATTTGTTACTCCTAACACTAGTATTTGTGCAAACTCTTCTTCTGTCATTGCAGATACAACAGCGGATTCTGAACCCACTTCTTCTTCTACAAAGGGTTCCAATTATGTACATTCTATATCACCTTATTCTGTTGTATAAAAATCTATTTTGGATTATTTTCGAAAAACTTGAGAAAACACAAAAATAAAATAAAACGTAAATACCATAGAGAAACAACATAAAAAATGAAAAAACCTTTCAAAATACCAAAAATATTCTTCTCGACATGTCTTTCAGTATCGATAATATGGACGCACCTAGAAATGTCGCTCAATAACGACACGGGGGTGTACATAAAGCTCGAATGAAAGTTGTAAATATTTTTCAAAACATGTCATTTCAATGATTTACAATTACCTCAGATTGTGACTCGTACTTCAAAGAAAGGAAAGTTGATCACGCTCGATCATAAGATTTCAAGAAAAACATTCCAAGTTTTAAGCTCAAGTAAACGACTTACAGTTAAATGTCAGACTGTAACTCGAACTTCAAATAAAGGAAAGTGTATATTTAAAGATAACTTATCCTAACAAACGGGTAGAGCAATCTATCACGGGTTGAGCTTGTCACAAAACATTTAAAGTTTTGAGCTCAAGACAATGGCTTGTAATCACTTTCAGATTGCAACCCCGGATATATATTCACGGGGGAGTGTACGATTTAGTGCGCTTACCCTCAGGAAAAGAAGAGAAATCTTCTTACACTTGAGTGGATTCGTCAAGACATTCAAAGTCTATGAACTCAAGTTTATACTTTAGAAATACCATGTCGCCAAAAAAAGAAATGGTTTTTGAAAAGTGTTGAACACAATTTTTTCAAGAGTTTTTCAATGATTATTCAAAATCTTTCAAAAATTGTGTGTTCAACAACTCTATCCTCAAAAGTTTAATGTGGATCACATCCTCACAATGACAATTCAATTGGATTAATTTTTTAGGGGGAGCTTTCCAAATTCATGCTAAGTTTGACACATTTTTCTCCCGAAGATTTTCAAGACTATTTTTATTCACAATATATTTTAATCAAATTTGGTATCTCTAATATCAAACGATTTTATATATTAGAGATAGGGGAGAAAATGTGATTAAAATGTGATCTAAAGACTCAAGCACTTTAACTCTTACCCACATGTGCAAAACACTTTCGATTATCGATGCACATGTGAAGGGGGAGCATTTCTGAATTGACTAAACTAGCAAGGTGTTAAATGTTTTTCAAACACTTTGTTAGAATTTAAAGTGGTTTATAGTTACGATCAAATACCCACAACATCTTTAATCCATGACGTTATTGGTGTCAAAAGGGTTGTTAGGTCTATGTCCTATGATCCAACCAGAACCGAAGGGATCTTCCCAGAGACAATCCAATAGATTATTAGAAGTCCTTAGGAAAGATGGAGTAGAATGTGAACGTAGCGAAATGCCGACTAAGTACTAAAACTAGCACTGGAACAATCACAACAAGGTGCTAGTGATGATGTCTTGGTAAGCATTGAAGGGGTAATGAAAAGGAAATGTAAGGATAAAGGGTGAAAAGAAAGAAGCCCTCCATACAACTTAGGCAGAAACCGGGTCAACACATCATGAAGACAACACATCATAGACCCAATGATGCAATGCACAACCCTTCCCTAGCTAACTCGGGCTTCTCTCAAAAGAAGTTTGTTTTATTGTCACGGAGATCAACACGTCTTCTATTGACTTTCTCACTCCGAGATAGTTGATATTAAATAGGTGGCATCTGCTCCAGCCTTTAACCACTAAAAGTGCACTAATCGAGTCTAGAGCCGAGAGATTAATCAAATCTCGTTAGGACACACAGAATGATGAAGAAGAGAGTCCTACGCTATATCCTTACGATATTGCTAGAACACTCAGAGTGATACTACCTAGTATTCACAATGATGAGTGGAAATCTTTCCAGTGTTAACATCAAACAGCACTGCGGTAGGTCATGTGTAAGATTCTTTATGAATTAAACATGTGCAACACTGAAAAGCAACAGTGGTTTGATTCTTAATCGATTCAAACTCGTTTTAGGTTTCTACGTAATATCTCTATGGACTTGCCAGAACATTCAAAGTGATATTCATTAATATTCACAGTGACGAATGGAAATCCTTCTAGTGTCAACCTCAAACAACGCTACGGTAGGTGACTTGTAAGATTCTTATGAATCAAGCTTCTGTCAACTCGAAAGCAACAATGGTAATATTCTTTATGAATCAAACTTGTTCCAGGAATATGAATTGACGACTTTAATCAAGCGGATACTTATCCAATTGATTCACTCTTTATGCTCGTAGTCTTGCTTTGAGACGGTCGAGTAAAGAGAACGGCTAGTGTAGCCGCGAAATCCTGTCAAGGAGGTTCTTAATTGAATCTACCTAATCACAGGTACGCTATATAATATTGGCTAACGGTCTTCACCGACCGGAGGTAAAACGCTACCGATTTAGGACGAATGTCAAAGCCATTCAATCCGTGTCTATGTTTTGTCTCACGAAGGTGGCGTTACGATGTACTCAGCAAAGTCGAAGGATCAAAACCACATACTCATGCCCAAAGACATATTCCACAATCAAGAAAGCTAAAGACGTCCACAACTCTGATGATCAAAGCAAGCTGTCAAGATAATGAATAGTGTGAGCATGTGGATGTAGACACAAGATCGCAAGATGTCAAAGACAAGTCAAGGATGATTTGAAGATCTCAAGACTAATGACAAAGTCAAAAGACAATTACAAAGGCTCAAAGATCACAACATGAAGGAACAAGACTACTATTACACGTTCAAGACTCAGTTATGGCGAGATTAGTAATCTCTACAAATCTCCAAATGTCAAAGGGGAATGACCTGTCATTGGGGGAGATTGTTAGCCTCAAAATATTGAGTCAAACAAGAATGATCGTTCATAGGTTTATTATGTATCGTTTTTTAGAACGTTGTAATAGGTAGTATAATAGTCGTGACAATACGGGCTTGATGGCTAGCTTAAAAGGCCTCTTTCAAGGTACTAAGCATATATTCAAGCCCGACCCAATCAAACATATAGCCCATTATGCCATATGTAGGCAAGGCTATAAATACCTCTCCTAGCATGTTAGGAGAGGTTGGTTGTTCATTATTCTTAATCTAATCCTCCCTAAGTTTCACACACTTCTCTCTACTTTCTCTCTCTAATTTCTCTCTCTAAAATTCATATCTTTTCATCTTTATTTCTTGTTTAATCATCAAATATTATAGGACAATAAAAATAAAACCACCCGTTATCGATACTTATATTGCTTCACAACTAGCTTTGGTTAACCACGGGTTGAGGTGTGTTAACGTTTGTATATTAAATTTTTGTATACTTTTCAACTGTATACATTTTTTAACCTCTCATTCATCTTTTCACAAGATCTATCTCGGTGGTTTTCAAGTATGGACACTGTTTGGCTGAGTGATAAGATTGAAGGATTTTTACGAACTTCAAGTCACCTAAAGTGCAGGTTCCCATGGTCTAATGACTTCACTGTTAACATAAATATTTAGAGATCACTTGTCTGTTTGGACCCTCCTCAGAAGGGATGGTTGAATGATGAGGTTTGTTTTTTTAATGTCGGTATGTCATGTTTAGTATGTTTTTGTTAATCCTACAAAAACTTATTTATTTTTGTTTTAATTTTTATATTTGGGAAAACATTATACAGCGCATTGACTTGTGGGTAGACTACATGTGGCACATTAGACCAAAGGATGCAAACTGGGCGATGGTTAGTTCATACTTTGTGCAAATTCTTATACAAGAGGGTATGCCATTGTTTTATGCAAATGGTCAATGATACGCCACAACATGGACTGATGTCCAGAAGGTATTAAATCTGTTTAAAAATTCAACTTTTAATAAATAGATGACACTAACCTAATATATGGTTATCATAGAAAGATTGTTACGGTAACATATCTAGTTATATGTTGTATTGCCTAAACAAAATACTGTAATATCATAAATAAACATTCGATTAAAAGAACTACAATTATAACATAGACTTACAAATCCTACTTACGAACCGAACGACCATATATCATAACTAGCCCTACTTGGTTAGTTTTGATATTAATGAACATGAAAAATCAAAATAAGTAGATTACAAACGTTACTACTTCATTATTTGTGGGAAACTTGATTATGGTAGGTAAGCCGCACTCCTAAGTCTGTAACCTATTCCTGTCCCAATTGGTTTGACAAGTGTCTCCACATACGTACATGCATAATAGCCAATGTTCTCAACTATTTGGTATGTCATGTCCAATGTGTTCAACACAATACGATGACTGCCAAATTGAATCAGAACACGGCCGTCTGTTGTTATCTTTAACGGTCATTTGAATCTTATCCAGCCCGTAACAAATCAATTGCCTGATGCCCTGATCAACATTATGGTTGGGGTAGCAAATAGTAAACAACTTGTTCCACGCATTCTGTATAGGTGCGTTTGTCATAACCCACTCATTAGCTTCATGGGTGATATCATAGTTAGTCACCATGCACAAGCCTTGTGCCACTACACCCAAATCATATTACTTAGGCCCTATAGGAAAATCAAGGACAAGTACCTCTTGGATAGTTTCCATTAGCAAATATATAGAAAGAATTGTACAGAAACCAACAACCCCGCTTAGATGAACCAACCAATATAACACCCCTTCATAATAAACCCCACTATCATAAAAACTACCGATAGATGGGAAAATCCAAGAGTTTTGCATGTCCTATTCTCTACAGAGAACATCTTAACCTTGTGGTCTTTTTTGGAAACGAACCAACTTGTAATCCCCATCTATTATTCTACCAAAGCCAAACTCGTATCCCCACGGATGATTCTTATCAAAACTTAAATCAATTGTATGATTGTAACGTGTTGACGAATTGTAGAGTGATACCCCGCGTCTCAACACGACACATAGAACACCATTGCACGACCCCACGCTGGTAAAAAAGTCACGTGCATCATACAGATGACCTACCCCTGTAAACAATACAACCTGGTCATTTAACAGCTCATCAGTCATTGGCCGGGTGTAGACACCAACATCATTTCTAAACACAATGCGGGTGGTTATTGATTCACGTGCATGGGCCTCAATGAAGGTGACATATGTGATAACTGTCCACCAGATTTACAAACTGATTTGTAAAATAACAAAGTTGCAACTGGAAAATGTAGGAAGATGATGCTCAACAAATCAAAATTTAAGTCCTAGAAGTTAGCCATTATGTGTTGGGTTTTTTTCTCTGGTTATTTAGTAGTAAACAATTTTTGTTTGGGAAACTGGAAGATGTAGGGGTTTAGTTCTCTTATTATTTATATGCAAAAGGTGGTGGTTATTTGAGAGAATAATGGTCATATTATAAAACAGTTAGTGTTAGCGGGTTTAAAAAAAACTACAACATGATGTGATAGTTAAACAGTTAGTTTGAAACTAGTTTGTGTGCTAATAACTGCTTGTGCCTCATTTGTACATATTGGGCTTATAAACACTTAACATCACGTTAATTAACTTTGTCTTTCTAGTAAAGTTGGTACATTAATTGTTTGAAACGAATTTAATATTAAACTTGTCTAAAATATCTTACTCTTCCTATTATTTAACTATTAACAACATTTAAGTTTTATACTTTAGGTACTACTACCACTAAATGAATCAAACAAGCATTGGTGTGTAGCCCTCTTCGATATTGGCTCGGGCCTAGCAACATTTTACGACACTAGAGAAACCTATGACTATGACTATCGTGATTGGTATGTCCGGGTTCGCGCTTGTTTAAAGGTATGTAACCCACGCAAATTATTTTTGAAGTATAGTTTAACTTTGTATCTATACTTATTGTGTTTTGTCTAGTATAGGGTTTTATGTGTTACACTTAAATTACTTAAGCATACAGCAAGGTACTCTGTTTACCTAGTGTACCAACTAGATATTGAGTAATCCAACACGTATTAGTTAGATTGAGTTGTAAATCAGATGGATTAGTGTCCATAAAATTTATAAATTAATAATTTCAATGACTAAGATTTATTAAGACTTTTTTTTAACTCTTCTTCCCCATTCTTGTCCTTCCTTCTAATCACCATTTAATGTATTTGGATTATTTGTCCATCACCTTCAAGTATATTTGCAAGTGGCAAATTTTTTATCTATAAATACCCCCAATTCAATCTTACACTTGCATACAACATATTTAACATATATTTTTCAAACTCTTAAACAATTTCTTTATCCAAAACCATGTCTCAACTCAATCAACTAGCTATAGCATGTAACTCCATTGTTCTTGGTGATGTTTTGAAATTGTTGTTTGAAAATGACAACACTGATGGACTTCACCTTCATAAATCAAACTCATAACATGGTTGCACGGTTGAACACTTGATGTCAAGTTAGGGCGCAACAAATTATTGAGATTCAAAGGTTGGTAGGTAACAGTGCTTGTGTCAATTTACTTCGTGAACATCAAAATGATGACTTGGAGAAAGCAAGAACCTTGACGAAATTGATTTGTGAAGCACAAATCAGGGTGCTAAAGAAAATGTCTTTTGTTGTCAGCATGTTAGTAAACTAATTAAGTGTCAAACATGTTGCTGGTGCTCACTATCCTCTTCTGTCGATGTAGTATTAGTGAAGCTTATGTTAGGATTCCGTTTTCCAAGTTGTAGGTTCATGAAACTTGCTTCCAGTTGTAGAACAATGGTTCTTTTGGTTCTTAAAAAAGCACTTTTAATGAAATGAATCAACCTATGCTTATTATGTCTTATTAGTATTCGCTAATTACAAGTTACAAGTAAAATGATACAAAAAAATCACTCCACTCTCATATTATTGCACACATAAGTGTTACAGTGTTATAAGATTTACATTTTATGTTTACTCATATTCAAAATACTCATCAGTCTTGTAACTACTATTACATTTACCTTCAGGATCGTTTGTCAATTGTCCTTGAATTAGCAAAAGTATTTGACATGAAAGGTTTAGATCCCAACAATTATACCATAAACTTTAGGTTAGCTACCGGAGTTCCTAAACAAGGTGGGATATTTGGCGATTGTGGTGTCTGGGCATGTATTTTTCTCTACAGACTAGCATTTGGGATACCATTTTCTGTTGATGATTCTGTTGATGTCGCCATTGCCTATCGCGAAAGGATGTGTCGTTTTTATTTCCAACACAAAATGGTTACTTGATAACATTATTGATCTAACTAGAGAGCAAATATTAAACCTTTTTTGCATGTTATTTATTGGATATGTAATACTTTGAGTTTGAACTTTTATTCAATAGTAGAAAGAATATTAATCTACATTTACATCCTACATAAATCAGTTATATATCATTTACAAAACATTGCTAAATAGTAATTCTTGTAAATATAAAGCTATTGTTAGCATTTACTCTATAGTAATGTTAAGTTCAACAACATTCTTTTGTTACATTGTAAATGCTACATGTCTAACCCAATCATAAGCAACATGAATCTACATAAAGTCAGTATGACAAAACCCCACCTAATGTTTGTACATTCTTTTTACAGGTAATTAGTATAAACACCAATGGTAAATGAACTCAACAATTTGCATAGTAAAAAAAACTTGCCTATTATTACCAAAAGTATTAACTGCATTTAATATTTATGAATATCTACCAAACAGAAGTCTTAAAATTTGAGTAAATTAGTGTAGTACAGATCCATAACAGTAAGGAGGCCCATTAAACATACTTAACCTTTCAAGCAATACCAAGGTTAACTGCATGGCCCTATAAATAAACCATTTATAATGAAGTAAGTATGTGTTAATAAGATAAGGTTGGCTAAGATTACACAAGTACTGTTAGTCTAATCGAATCCTCCCAAGCATTATCTTCCATGTTTTCTGCTTCTCCTATATCGAAGGCTGTGAGCTCCAACAGGTATAAAATTAGTAACCAAATTCTTTTTTGAATAAACAATTTTGCCTAAAATTTTGGTTTGTAGATGTCTTATTCCATTTTTTTATATACAGTCCACAACCAGAAAAATAGGATCATTAGTGTTTGAAATACATAGACGTGGGAGTTTCAGTGAATGGCTATTGAGGTACAAAAATGGGAAAGTGCTTGTTCTCAAGTTAAGTAGAACTAATATGATGTCACGTGCTCAAATGCTTGACATGTTAGTATTTAAACTTGACTGTCAGATATGGGCACTATTTTATTGCACCCCTAGATGTAGTCTTGAAAATGGTTTAACACTTATCGAAGGTGATGGGGACATGAAGAAGATATACGACAAGGCCGAGGTTTATGGTTTGATTGAATTGTTTATTTTGCATTCCCCACAATGTATGGCTCGGTATTACTATCCTAACTTGTCATTTGACTTGGATGACAAAGAAGTGTCTCCTAATATTAAAAATCATGAAAGCCTCCATAAGTTTGCAATCTCCATGGAAAGCAAAGACCATATGGAGTGGATATATAACCAGTCTAAGTTACCTTCCCTTAGGCCACATCCTGTTGAACGTAGAAGGACATGTATTGACTTACCATGCAAGAATCTTTTTCAGGATTTCATGGATGCTGAATCACTAAATGAAGAAGTATCCATCCCTAATGAATACCAAAATCTTGATGCTGATCACGGTACTCTATGATTTGACTTTAAGGGTGAATACCTACCTAAATTGGATTTATATGGGACATATTCTAAGTTCTTTGAAGATGAGGTTTCTTCATTTTACAACGCGGGAGACATTAGTTCTACAAATATAGGAGGTTATGGGGTAGAAGGTAATTTCAAATCAGGTGGTTCAAAGGTTTGTAGGGACCTTGGTGGGCAGTCTCGGAACAACTGTCTCTATAATCAGGCAACTACTAGGAGGGTAAAATTTAGTAGTAAGCAATTAAGGTTAAGGAATATTAAGATGTTTAGGGTTATGAGAGGGATAATTAATCGTAAACGTAAAGGTGGTATGGGGAAAACACTAATTTGGAGTTTAAGCAAAGGAAATCTTAATTATAGGTTTGAAGAAGTTGGTGCCAAGTTGGTTATTTAACCATAATGGTTAGTACTTATGTTGATATTGAATAAGTTATTTACAACTTCAACTTTTGTGTAAGAACATGTATGACGAAGATTTATATAAAACATTATGTTGTTTGTTTTAATGTTATTAATTGTATCTTGATAATTATATATTCTGCTTGTTTTTACATTATGCATCATGAAACACTCCTTAGGCTGTAACGTATTTATGTGCCAACAGGTTTCACTAATGTGTCGTCATAGATACATGTATCTTGGCAAAATTTCTCTATTAAATGGTAATTCATGGTAGTTGTGTTAAACAAAAGAACATTGAAGAATAGAATACAATCAGGTCAAGGTTTTGATTAATAGGACAGTTATAGATCAAACATAAGCCTTGTACAAGTACAACAAGTTTATTTCAAGCATGATTAATCCTTAACATAATTGTTGGCTTAATGTAAGTTACTACAAATTAAGCTAGTTTAAAAAAGTTCTTGGATTTGAAAAATGAGATAAATTCTTGGCGGCTTCAATGGTTCCTTCGGCACGATGTTGCTCATTATTTGGACTATGAAACGTTATCGGTATGTTAGTTGGACTTGTTTCAGTCTTTTTCTTCGACCCAGATTGTGATCCCCTACACTTTCACTTATGTCTTGAGTTGGCCTGTATAAAACATATTTGAATACTTAATAAATAATAAAATTAGGATGCTACATATGAATTGATTCTAAGCCTCACATTGGATGACACAAGAGGTTTATTGCAGGTTGTTCTATTATGTCCGGTACCGCCACACCTGGTACAACATTTATGTATCTTGATCTCATACTTTGAGCGTATACGATCCTTTTTCTTGGGTCTACCAGGTTGAGCCTTCACAACTAGAGGCGGTAAGACTTGTAACAAATCTTCAGGTCTCTCCCACATGGACTCATCCCTCAAAGGAAAAACACTGGCCGCGTATGTAGCTTTGACAATCTTATTAAAGAACCAAGGCTTTGCTAGCTGATGAACAGTGGTTAAGCCAACAAACCTTTTAACGGCACATACATGTCCGCATGGCAAGCCGGATAACTGCCATTTACGGCAAGAACACGTTCCCTTTTTCAAGTCGACCGTATGATGTTTCTTGAAATCATTGACTTCAAATAGTTTGTGCATTTGAACTCCTTTGACCTGCCACGTAGCACTCTTTAACAATCGGTCGTTAAGCTTTGCAGTAGCCCAAGGGGAATGGTAACTTTCCCTATAAATGGTAAACGATAATACCTTCATGTTTAGAACGTCTTTCATAATACCATCTTTGAAGAATCTCCCTAAACCATTCCAACAATTTGATAACAGGTGCCTTTCTAACATGCCTGGATAGAGAGTTTATTGATTCCACACAGTACGAAGTTAAATAGTTATACCTATCAGCTAGGTAATGTGCCCTTGGCCACTTCTCAACGCGTGCTTCCACCAACTTTTTATATGAGACTGGTTTGTTTGCTCTAATAGTCGACATTAGTGAGGTAAAACTATTCGTTGTGTATGCTTTGCATGTCTTCCAATATAAACTCTTGACATTGTCACCTTGCATCTTGCAATTTAACATTAAATGTCTGCAACAATACTCATGGAAAGAATTGGGTAACACTTCCTTGTAAGCCATGGTAATGGCATAGTGTCTATATGAAATTATAGCCAAACCTTCAAGTTCACCAATGCAATCCTTGAGATGTCTCAAAAACCATGTCCAAGACTCACCAGTTTCACCTTGTGTGACACCTGTAGCTAATGGTATAATCTGGTTGTTTCCATCCATTCCAACAACAACAAGATTCGTACCCTCAAACGGTCCTTTTAGATGATCAACATCTATAATCAGCAGTGACGCATTTATCGCAGGAAACTCATTATCTGCAAAGCATAATCCTTTAAGAATTAAGAATAGCAATTCACACAAATATACTTATAAGTGGGCCTTAAATCTGAAAATCTTGTTTTTAACCAACATACCCATTAGATGGTAAAAAATCCCAAATGAAACAGTAATTATCCAAATACATGTACACAATCGCCAAGTTAGAAAACCCTAGCAAAGTTGTTTGTTTTCATTGAAACTATCCAGAAAGGTGTTTTTTCACTTAAAACCAAAAATGGCAAAGGTGTTAGGTAATTTTTTTCCTTGTTTTGTATTTTATTGATTATCACACTTGTTTAATTTAATTAGATTATTGTCCTGGTCAATTGACTGTACATTAAATAGTATAATTGTTAGATGATTAGGATTGAGATTGTTATAAGTATACTTATATGTTAGGGGTTTTGTTAAATGGATTATGTATTGTAGAAGAGTATGAATATCAAGAGGAAGTTGTATTCAAAATACATTTTATGGAACTTTTGCATATGATCCATTAAGATACGTGCACATAAAGGTTAAAAGTTTTTCAGCATTTACAGAAGATAGGCATATATATGCTGATTTCCTAGACCACGTTGTAGGTGAAACTGCAAGTGAAATATGGGCACTGTATTATTGTATCCCCAACAAATCTCTAGAAAATGGTCTAACGTTATTGCACACTGATAACGATGTGCACACCTTCTTTAAACTAGATGAGAGGCATGGCTTGATACACTTGTATGTAGCGCATACCAAACTTAAGCTAGGGAAATACTATTTGAAGAATACGTTTTGGAAAGAAGGTGATGCATCATTGAGGTGTACTAGTGAAGCTCCGTTACTACTAGGAAAGCAAGAAAGATCAGTATTACAAATTTTAATGGTGTGGGACTGTTTAGAAGCAAGAGGGACATTACATGGGGACCCACGGGTGATGGCATTGATGCAGTGGGTCAGGAGGTGACTGAGGAGGAAACAACCATTTATATAGGGGTTGTGAAGGGGGATGAGAATGAAGGAAGGTCAAGCAAAAAACATTACACAAGTCGGACGGGTAAGAAAAAGATGGTAGACGAGCCAAGCCTAACATGCACTAAAACAAAGTTTGATGGGACAATGAAAGATTTGGTTTTTTATGATGATGTTCCTCATAATGTGGATGAGAAAGTGGAGGTTAAGACATACAAAAGGGGTGTGGTCAATGGGAGGCTAGTGATGGTAGAAGTGCTAGATCATGTGGATGACCATAAGGAGTTTGTGACTAAATCTAACGTGGAAACAAAATGAGTTAAGGCTCTAGGGTTGTATGCGCCTGGGAACAAGGATTTCAAAGTCTTCAAAACTCGTCAAACAACAAGAAAATAATCTATTTGTAATTATAACTTTCAACATTTACATATATATTTTTTGTAAACCTATACATATTGATCGTGTATAATAACTTAATATGGCAGTTGATCAATGACTAGAAGATGGTGGTAAAGATTATGTTATGGATGTCGCAAATATTTTGGTACTATTAGAAGAATTTGCTACAATATCCACAACTTTATGTTTTCTAATGTTATGTATTTTTCAGTTTTAATGTTAAGAACAAGTATGTACCTTTGAATGTTTTTATGCTACTAATAAAATGTAGCTTGTATATAATGTTTTAGGAAAATAATAATTCCCCTAGTATATAAATGCGAATAAGATAGATGAAATGCTCACCGCAACACCAAATGCTAAAAAAGCCATGGTGAATCTTCCTTCATTTTCCATATCGATGTGCGTAACATAATACGGGTTGGCTAAGTTTAAGTTATGAAAGTAAACTAGCAGATCAACAAACGAACGAATAGGACACCCTTGGTTGGCCATCAAAACCTTTTTTTCTTTTTTTTCTTTTTTAGAACGGCGAGTTAGTAGTTAGTGATTCGGGCTTACAGTGACATCCAATTGGGCAGTATGTAAGCATCGAACCTTCTCCTTAGGGGATAAACCCCACTCCTGCTTCTGTTTAATTCGGGCCCCTAAAGGTCCTTAGTGAGACTCGAACTTGAGACCTCTCCATGCACGTTTGTTTACCCATTTGTTTACCCATCCACGCACGTTTATAAGTGACATCTACATTCAGTTGCATATTCAAATCTTGAATGATGTCCTTTGGCTTATACACTCTATTAACATCGTTTAACTTTGGACCTAATAGTCTTCCCAACATTTTTGTAGTAACATTAAGATGACTGGGATTAAGGGGTGTTTTTGAACAGGTATGGATGTAGTTTAGTTTGGTTACTCTGAACTATGTTGAGTTTTTTGGTTTAATAGTGAATACAAACCAAGGACAATCATGTATTATACATTTCACAACGTATCTATTTGGGTTGGATTTGTGTACCCTATATTGATACCCTTCTTTAATACACTTCAATGCAATTTCATAGATGTAGTCTTCTTTAGTGTCAAATCTTTCGTTTAGTTTCAAAACAAGATAATAATCCAGAAGAAGTTTATTAGAGTTGGTACTCTCAGGAAAAGAGGAAACATTAAGATTAATTGATGGAGTTGGTGTTACCTTTTTGTTTTTTGTACTCTTGGTGATGAAAACTTTGTGAACAATACCTCTTGTACGAAATACATAATCTACAAAGACGAATAAGTCTTCATCGTCAATTATGTTGATCTGACATACACCTTTGTTGTATGTTACGGCTATGCTTTTGTCTAAACAAACATTAAACTTTTTCTTCACGTATCGAACAAGATTAACAAATGTTATATCTTTTGAGAGGATAACTCCACACTGAAGTTGTTCATACACCATAATGACCTTGAATTTCGTTGTGGTTAAACTAGACATGATGATCATGTAAAGGTTATGGATTTTAATTTTAAAAAACAAAACTAAAAGTTTTAAATGTATAAAACTTGTCTAGCAATAGTGGTTGCCCAAAAAGTACAAGATTGCGCGGGTTGGAAATATTGTGAATCTATTAGTCGCCCAAAAGTTCAAACAAAATGTCGGTTTATTAGGAACGAAGTAAACAGTTTATAGTACCATGTACTTATAATGTTTTAATATTATAAAATTATTAAGTAAATGTGTGCATTATACTTTACAAATTTCAACAAACTGGGCCTAAACTGTATTGTAACAGGGCATTATAAGCTTGTTTCATTGGGGAAATATGCAAATAATCAAGTATTAACAATCACAATAAATTTATCAACATATAACTAATTTTCATTAACACAAACCAATATAATATGGTCCGTATAAAATCTTAGGTATAGTCTAACACGGGAAAGGAAACATGCAACATAGTGCCAGTGAAGCACATCTTGTAGTCTTAATTATTACATGAAAGTAAAATATCGATAATTAAGTTTCACAAAATAACAGCAGTGCATCAGATGAATATGAGTAAGCCACAATTCTAGTCCACGCACCAAACCTCCCAGTGATTTTTCTGCACAAATAATAGCAAAGACAAACATTAGTTTATGTTGTAATAGTTTAAACATACTATTATATGAATAACGAATTGACAACCATACAATGTGAGTACCTATTAATGATATATTGAACAATCAACATGATTAACTAGAATGAGTGAATCTCTGTGAGAGGCACAATATATTGTTCCAGGACCAGCGATGAGACTAACTTGACGTAATTCATGAGGCTCTAGATCGTATACATGTGTGAATCTAGCTAGTGTACGAGTTCCACGGATATGAACAATTGGATATTCTTGGTGTGTAAAACCAACAAGCTATGTGACATCATCTGAGGGTATTGCAAACATAATTACAGAGTAGCTTCTCAATAGTGGACCCTCAACCTCTAGTTGCCACTCAAGAAAAAATGGATATTCTACGTCTAGGTCTTGACATGAAAGGACAAGGGAGTTTCGTAGATTTGTGAGATAAAAGGGTTCACAAAGGTCGGTGGTAATGTTGGTGGGTATGTCATACACTTGAAAAACATGGCTAACCAGATCAAATCCAACTATCAAATAACGTTTGTAACTACCACCATCAACATTAATAAAATCTTTATATCCAATACAAAAAACACTACCGTGTACCACCGTCTGACTAGACCCCTCCAATCTTATTGTATGTCTAGGTAAAGTTTGTGTATTAACTGGGGTCCAAGATAAGGAGCTTAAATTATAAACTAACACAGACCATGGAATTTGGGGAACTGAAGGATAAGAAATCTTTATTATCATAGGATCTAAGTTGTCAGGTCGAACACCAAAACCAATAACACTTTCAGTAAATGGTGATTCATAACTGAAAAGTGGGATTTTATACCAATTGATCTAAGGATAGACGAGTTCCATAATACAGCTAGGTGGTGAGAGGCTAATGTGAAACACCATACACCTATTGAATTCCCAATTGCTTTTAAACTAGGTTTTAGGAGGTTAGTGTGCATATACGTGATATGAAAATCTGCTGAAACCATAAAACCATTGGTACCTTGGCTATATGTAAAGATCAAAGAAGAAGTCTTAGAAACACGTACACCATAAGAATACATAAACTGATCAGAGGTGATGCAATTCTTCCAAGACTTTGAAACTAGGCGGAAATTAATTAAAGAAGTGACTGGCAATCTCAACATAATTTCATATTGCATGTCAAAGGGTATGTAGTCTGACATTGTGTGATGGTGAAAAATTATTGTTAAGTGTTGTTATATAGATGAGCTTAATATTATAAATAGTTGATAAGGTGACCCATAACTTTTTTATTAATATTATAAATAGTTGATAAGATGACCCACAACTTTTTTATAATAAAGATTTAAAAAGATAAGAGACAATTTCATACCTTGATGAACCACAGATTCTATGCTACGATCTTATGCTTCGACCTTATGTTTCCAAAAGAATTCGAAAAAAGTCTCACGATAAGCAAGAGCAGTCTGTAGGGGGTCACCAAAGTCCAACACAATATTATGCGACAAACGGTATAAGAATATACGAATCCAAACACCACAATCACCGTAAAGAGAAGCTTCTGTCGGGACTTCAGGAAATTCATATGTTATTTCATAGTTTTCAACGGAAATTCCTTTGCTCTTTAACACACCATGGTAGGTCATGTACTTAACTAGTTGAACAGGTAATTCCTTGAGCAACTTTCCGAAAAAACGACGCCTGCCTCCATTCACCCATCCAAGACTATCGTAAAATGTTACCTTCCCAGTCATTATTTCAAGTTCACCAAGACACCAATGCTTGTCTGCTTCATTAACGAGATAATATACCTAAAATAAAATGAATTAACATGTGTTAATTTATTTTCCTTAAATTCTCACAAATCGTTTATCATATACGGAATTTGTATAAATTAGTAGTTACCCTATCTACTTCAGTCCATGCCAGTGGATATCTAGCCCCATTTGAAAAATAACGTGGCATCAAACCTCCGAGGAGGGATGAACAGAAATGAGGGCTGACCATAGCCCAATCTGCACTAGTTGGTCTAAAACTCCACAGCAAGTCTACGAATAAATCTAGATGCTATACAAAAATATATAATAAGGTTCGTATTTGTTGCTGTACAAATATTGTAAAATTAATAAAACCAATGTAACTTACAACGTCAAACAACCATCCGTCTTTACCGTTTGCAAATAAGCCAAGGATAACCAGAATTTACGACATACAAATATATCCCGACGTCCCCAAGGAAAGCCATACTCAGGTGGGTTCATAAACTCTAAAAAGTCAATGAATGAATCTGGGACACTGACCTGCTCTAGTTTGCAGTCTACGGGTCTTGACAAAACCTTAAAAATAAAACTAGTATCAATAACGATAATTGGATAGTGTGTTCAAATAAAATTTAGAAATAACACTCAAGTTACCTCAAAAAACGGGGTGACTAAAGAGGATCGATAGAAGTGGCTGACTCTGCGTGTTCTTGGCATCCCGGAATGATCCTAAACATAGGAGGAAAAGTTTTTTTTCAATAAATAAAAGTTATATTGTAAATCAAACTTGGACAGAACTAGATGATCTTGATTACGTGATTCAATCTACCGGATTATCCGAAGGTGGTGTGTACATAACCTCCTTGTCAACAGTTTTCAAGCTCTTCCCACGACCAACATTTTAAGACGCTTTGCAGTTTTTCTCTTCCTTGCTCTTATAGACCGTATGACTTGATTAAGTTTGTTAGCTTCTGTCAATTTTTTTAAAGCTTAACGAACAAAATATTTTATCCAAGCAAGTTGCATCTTCAGTAATAACCACATTACGAAAATTAGTCTACGTTATCTAGAGACAAATTTATAAACCGATCAATATCAATATACAATATACCATCTACAAAAATATTTAACAACAGTTTTAATTACCGGTATGCCAGTGCTACAAGTTCTTGATTATTGTCTATCAAAAAACAACATGGCTTTAGAATCACGTCCTTCGGATACTATTTTCTTTTCAACCAATTTGTCGACTTCCTGTTCTACTTCCATATAATCCAAAGAAATTTTGGCATCATCAATGTCGTCATTCAATAGAAACTTGTAATCGTCAGTAAATTCCACCTCCTGAAATTTTTGTTTAAATTTGTTTTGAATTCCCCATAACTATAATATAAATCAAAATTTCATACTGAATCAAATATATATTTAAAAAGGATTACGTACTGATATGTTGGAAGTAATTGAATGCTTTAGAATCCTTGGCAATGTCACTAGTTGGTTACCTTCAGTGTCAAGGACATTCATATTTGGATGTTGTTGGGTACCAGCACAAGCTTGGATTAAAAGGCCTAAACTACCATGACAAGTATGTGAATCCTCGTATTTACAATGCACTACTTTGTCATCCAAATTCATACCACGAGGAGGTTCACCATCAACAACATCATGAGGAGTTTGAATAGGTGAGGTGGCATTGTTATCAATGTTTTGATTAGGCAAACAACCTTCCTTATTGTTGACAGTTTCAGCAATATTACCTCTATGGAGAACTTTAAAAAGCTTTTCTAACGCTAAGACTCGAGTTTTCATTGTTTCTAGTTCTTCGTGAATACTTGTATTTCTAGCCTCTAAAAGTGTTATTTGATTACAAAGGGAATGCAACTCAGCAACAACCTCAACAATAAGAACGGAACGTTGTTGATCAACACTTCCATTACATGGGATGTCAGATTCAAAAAGTCCGTCTGAATTAGTTTTCCTTGCACCACTTTGGTTGTCTAAGTCTTCAGGCAAATCAGCTACCTTATCTTTTTGGTCATTTAAATTCACATCTTGACCAAAATGTATTTGCCTTTTAGACAAACTAGCAATAAAGTCAACACTATCAATTGGCCAATCTTTGCTAAGCTCTGCATCAGTAGCAAATAGTCCATCATTTGGGTTTGATTCCTAAGAAAATATTTGTAAACATTCATTAAGATATAATATATATGTAAACATTACTAATAAGATATAACATCAATTAAAAATACAACGAAAATAGGGGTCTGTCTCATTACCGGCCCAAAGAAACTAGAATGATCGAATTTCCCAAACTTTGGTAATCTTGACCAAACTATACCGCGTGGAATTACATTCTCGTTTTTTAACCACCATACTGTGCTCTTTGGAAAAGTCTCCAAAATCCATATATGTATTTATACCAATGATATATTTATGTAAATGGTTAAATTAATATAAGAAAAGTCATGAAAAATACAGTTACCTTGAACGCCCAAGAAAAACCGTACATGTTGTAAGTAGGAACGAACAAAGGGTTTTTCTTCAACTCTTCCAAGTGACGAGTCTTATGGTTTGCCACAACATTGACAATGCGTTTGTAAAAGTTGGTCCAAAGGTACTTGATGAGATGGCATTTATACATGATTTCATCGTTCTTTTCGGGCTTTAAATGCATAAAAATGTCATAAAATACCATATATATGCTTGTGTTTGTTTACTTGTGTATTTTAGGTATGGATATCATGAAAAAGACAAAAGATCACAAGTTACAAGGAAAAATGGACACGAGAAACGAAGCCATACAAGGAACCGGGCCCTAATTCATGAAGAATTCAACAAATACCCTTGAAGACTTGAAGACATACAAGATTGATCCTCATTTATTGAAGAAATGACACTTAAAACCCTTGTATATTGATAATTACAAGTTTGGTCCCTTAAGTTTGTCAAAATTACACAAAAGGTCCTTCAACTTTGAAGAAATGGCAAGATTAGTCCCTCAACAATTTCAAATTGTCAATTATGGTCCCTCATCAAGCCAAAGATACATTGAAGACCTTTGAAGATCAAGAATGTCCAAGATCAGTCCTTGAAATATCTCAAAATGGCAAAAACAACCCTTTTAACCCTTCCACCAAAAGTTTGTGCCAAAAATGTCAAGTGGTGAAACTTATTAACAAAGGAAATAGAAAGTGTTGGCTGAAATACATGTTTTATCTATTTTTCCAAAAGCCAAGGACTTAAACTGCCAAGTTTGGAAGTTCAAATCCCTAAACACGCGCCAAACAAATCACTCCCTAAGAAAACAGATCAAAACTTGTTACTGTAGCAAGTAAGAACCCAAAATTAACTTTTTACCAACAAAGGGTAAATTGCAATTGGTTGTTCCCCCGTGTGATTCACACAAGCAGAAACTCATCCCAACCTTAAAACCCTCTTCCCCACTCACAATGGACCCCACCCCCAATTCCCTTTCCACCAATCAGAATGCTACTTGCCCTCCAAGTCATCCAACATGGCAAAATCAACAGCTATGACTCATTGCTTCACCACAAAGCTAAAATGAACGTTTGGGATTATTTTGGACAACTCATTCCATCAAAACGTCTAGAAGACACAAGGGCATTATAGAGAATTCACTTCTAGGGTTTGTGAATAGTGTTTAGCCAGGCATTTGCCTATAAAATGAGACCTCAACATGTGAGAGTCCCTTTGTTCCAGTTTTAGGCTATCAATCTTTGTAATTCCTTTTTAAGTTTAATAAAAATTGAATTTCTGAAAATTTTGAATTCTCTTTTTGATTTGATTAAAAGTTGGTGTTAGAATAGCCTAAATCTGAGTTCCATTTGATTGTTAAGACCTTCCTTAATCTTGTGGTTAAGGCACGTCTTGGTTCATAAGGTTTTCAAGGTTCAAAGGCCTTGAAATCCTAGTTTCTGATTTTGCTATTTTTTGTGTACTAACCCTTAGCCATAAGCTATAAGCTCTTGCAAGCTTGTTGACACCAAGCTTGTGAAGGGATTAGAGCCCTTGGTTGAGTTGTTTGCTGCTTGTGTTGAAGAAATCAAGTCCTTGAGGTTCTACTTTGAACCATCAACCAAGGCAGTCTTGCATCTCCTTCATTGAAGTACCTTGGTCTTGTTCTAGTTGTTGAACAAGGTCCAAGGAGCATAGCTGGCCTTCCTAGGATGTTGTGGAAGGCAGGTATAACCTCTTGTTAAGATTCCTCTAAAAAATTTCATGTTTATGCCTGTTTTGGATTTTGAGCTTTGATTTTAAGTTCTTGTGTTTGTGCTGGTAATTTTTGAGTTTGATTGTGTTAGTTGCTATCTAGTAAGTGTTTTTGATCATTAAAATCAGTAGGTTATTAGTTAGAATCACAAGTTTCTTTGTTAAGTAGTGGATTAAGGGCTGTTTGGGTCTACTGCTTGAATTGGATTTGTGGTTTGCTAAGTTGTGGTATTGTGTTTGCGAGTGTTGGTATCTGTTTGTTAGGTGCTATTGTTCATCTGTTTGCAGGTTTGAAGGTTTGAAACACATAGATTCATAAATAGGTCATAAAATCTTGTTTACTTGGTGAATTTGGCTGAAATTTAGGGGACACCTAGATCTAATCATATACTAGGGTGAACAAGTGTTAAATCTAGGTTAACTACACCAGGGAAGTAGGATTTGAGGCTTGAAATTGGTTCTGTGGTCAAATAGATCAGCAAAGAGTTAGTGTTCATCAATTGCATGCTAGTGTTCATCAGTAACCTTCACTTGCTTATTTCTGTTAATTCACTTTGATTCAGTGTTTGAATTGAGTTTGTTTGTGCTTATTCATAGTTTATATAGCTTTTGTGTGCATCTTGTTGAGTTTAGTTGGCTTATTCAGGCTTAATCTGCTTATTATTGCATAACTGCTTATTTTCCATGTCTGTGTGGTATCTGGTGACTGTTTGATTGATTGTGGCTTATTGTGTGTACCACATTGTGATTTTCTGGTTGCTATTGACTCCTTGTGGTTCACTGATTACAAGAGTGCCTTTGTTTCCAATTGAATCCAACTAGAACTCTCTAAAAAGCTCAGTCAAATAGTCAAAGCAGTGGGAACTCCTTTCCCCTGCTGGTTGCCACTGCTAGTGTAAAACTGGTGTCAGCTTATCAATAAGCTATAATAGCTTATTTTAACCTGCAACAACTTGGATTTTGTAATAGGTGCTCATTATTTGACCCATTTGTTCATACTGGAGCATTTGGTGGGTTGACTTTAGGGTTTGACTAGAAAACCAACTTAATTGACTTTTTCATAAGTGCTTATTGGCTTATTCTGGCTTATTGGTTTAGCTTATTGGAATTTTGTTGATTGTTTTGGCTTATTGAGTCCATTTGTGATCTTTTGCAAGTTGAATCAAGTCCTGAGGTGCCTTATTTCTCAAAAACGACTATTTTGTCTTTTAGTGAAATTTTACTTTGCTTATTTCTGGATTATCGAGTGTGCTTTTTCAAAATTTCTTTTTACAGATCTCATAAGCATCCCAAAAGAAGGTTGTGTGTCAAATTAGAGCTTATGGCATTAGCTTATTGCTTAATGGGCTAAAAAGTCCAAAAAGAATAAGCTGTTTGCTTATTAAGCTGTGATAAGCTCACATTCAGCTTTTGGGCCTTTAGAGTTTTGTTCTTAGAATTAAATTTTGAGTCAGATAGGGCTTTTCCAAGTCAATTGGGCCAAGTTTGACTTTTTGGGCCAAAAAGCCCATTAAGGGTTGACTGTTTTTGGATTTGGCCCATTTGAGGGCCCAATAGGGGTATTATGGTCATTTCATTTTGATTTTCTGACTATTTAGGTTAAAATAAACTAGTTTGCAAGTTTTTAGAATTTTTTAGAATTTTTGGATTTTTAATATTATTTTAATATTATTTTATTATCATTTTTCTAATTTCACATTTTCCAACTTTTTACATTTTTCTTAGGTTTAATACATTAAAATAGGAATTTATCAACTTTTAGAATAATTTTATCACTTTTAGATTAATTTTTATAATTATTTTAAGTTTTAATAGTTTTTAAATCATTTTAAATAGTTTTTATTAGTTTAAAAATTTCTAAAAATAGTTTTTAATATTTTTAGGTCATTTTAGAGGTTTACCAATTGAAAAATCTTTATTTGGGCTTTTTGATAATTTATTTGATTTTTAGGGCTTTAATTAGCATTTAAAAATTGAATATTTAATTATTTAAAAGGTTTGAAAAAGTTTTGATCATTGGTAAACTCTTAGTTTATTAATTTTGATTTTTGTGAATTTTTGGTAATTTTTAGAATTAATTTTTATTTTTGTAGTTTGTACGGTTTTACGTTTTATCATTCTAGTAGTAATTTTCACGTCTTCGTCATCTTCTTTTTTCATCCCCTTCTAAAACCAATCATTAATCACAAACATTTAACAAGTTTTTCACACACATATACCTCCTTGGGGAACGAACTTTCACCATTAGGGTCATTTGTACACGGTTTTCCTAAACCGTCGTATTTAATACTTTCCCTATTTACCCTCCTTTTCCTAAAGGTGTGGTAAAACACTACAATCATTTTGGCGCCGCAGCCGGGGAGGTGTGTCGTGATTAATTTGCATTGTTGTTTTTAATATTAACCATAAATAGTATTTGTATTAGTAGAAATCTACTAATACGTATTATCGGTTTTCTTGGTTTTTCTTGTGAAAATATTATTACTATATTGTATTAAGTATCACAACAAATAAACAATATCTCCTAAAGTGTGAAAACACAACCTTAATTGGGATTTCATCACTCAATTATTGTATTCGAATCTCAAACAAAAAGGAAAAGGCAAAAATAGATAAATACTTTCGTGAAGCTCGATCTTGAAAAATACAAACTATAAGGTGGGTATAAGGCGGGTATTATAAAATATACCCTAAGGAAAAAGGCTCTTAAGTGCTTCGCGCCGCCTCGTTTCCCCGCTTGCTTGTGAGTATTTTGAGATTGAAGGCTAATCGAGGGTTTTGCCGCCCAAAGTATTATTACGTATAATATATTTGCTTGGTTTCTTTGTGATTAAAACCTCTTGAACAATTTGGTTTTCACCAAAGTTCTAAAGTCATTCGAAGGCTTTCACTCCACGTGATCGTTTTCATTCCTTTGAGGCTTCTTTAATCAAGAGTTTGATTCGAGGAGAGATTTTGTAGATTGTTGTCTACGAAGATACACCAAAATCCAAAAAAATTAAATATAATAAAAACACAAAAAATTGAAAATCCACAAAACACCCAAAAAGAATCTTCTTTGCTCACCTCCCATTCTTCGTGAAGTTTATGATCACTCGTAATCAAGCAAAACGAGCTCGTAAACGTCTTCAAAAGCAAGCCAATCAAGAGACGTTGATTGAGGAACAACCTCCAATTGTTGAACCTATTGTAGAACAAGAAGTCGTCATGGCTAATCGTACTATGATAGAGTTGCTACAAGCACCCACCGAGGGCTTTGGAGAGGCTATTGTGGTTCCCGCCATCCTTGCGGAGAATTTCGAGATTAAGATGGGTTTAATGTCGATGTTGCAAGCAAATAAGTTTAGAGGTCATGAGAAAGACAACCCGCACTACCACATTAGGAATTTTAACCGTCTCACCGCTACTAGCAAGTTTAAGGATGTTCCACACGACGCCATTAAGATGATGTTGTTTCCATACTCGTTAGACGGACCCGAAAAAATTTGGCTCGAGAAAGAACCGCCAAATTCGATTTTGAGATGGGGTGATCTCGTTTCTAAGTTTGTGAACAAGTTTTTTCCACCATCTAAAACAACACATTTGAAAAATGAGATTTCACGATTTGTGCAAAGAAATAATGAAAGTTTTTCAATGGCATGGGAACGCTTTAAAGAAATGTTACATGAATGTCCACACCATGATTTTACGGAATTACATCAAGTTGATACTTTTTATAATGGGCTTAATGATCATGAACGAGATTATTTGAATGCCGCCGCGGGTGGTAATTTTTTGTGCAAGACGATAAATGAGGCTTTACAAATCACCGAAAATAGATCTAAGGTTTATAGCCCTCGTAACACACCGAGTGTTGCCAATTTGGGTTCGTCTTCATCGTCATCGTCTCGTAGCATTAATGCCTTACATGATGAAGCTAATGAGGAAAATCGGTTTTTTGATAGATTTGCTAATCTAATGTCCCATTGGAAAGCTCAAGAAGCTTCCAATTCCGCTTCGGTAAAAGCGGTTGCTAAGAGTTGTTTGTCTTGTGGTGGAGCTCATGATCTTTCCGAGTGCATTACCGCGGATGGTAACACTTCGAGTGCTTATGTAGCAACGGGAACTTATAACCAAAACGGTCAAGGTTCCCGCCCAAATCAAGCTCCACCAAACCAAAATGTTAATAATTATCGAAACAACAACCAAGGTGGTAATTACCAAGGCAATTCACGCAACTACAACAAAGGGAATTATCAAAATGGGAATGGACAAGTCACTAATCAAAACCAAAACCGTGATTTTCAAAACACTACACAAGGTTTTCAAAATGCTCACACTAAAAATCTTCAAGGATAATTTTTGGATTATGCTAAAGCAAATGATGCTAAATTTGATAACATGCAACGTGAGATGATTAGCTTAAGATCCGAGTTGAAAAACGAGCTTAAAAATGAACTTGCTAATGAACTTAAAACTCATGCAAACAAAATGGAAGGAAATGTCCAACTTCTTCAACAAAACCAACAAAAGATGGAATTAGGACAACATGAGATTAAGCAAGAGTTATTAAAAGCGGATGCTAGGCAATCAAAATTTGAGGACCGAATGGCTAAGATGTTTGAAGCAATCATGTGTAAACCCTCTTCCTCGGGTGGTCTTCCTAGTGATACCATTGCAAACCCGAAGGGAGAAATGAAGGTTATTACTACACGAAGTGGTAAAACTTTCAAGGAACCAATCTCTCGTCCAAGTACTTCTACGGAGAAGGAAATCGAGAAAGAACCCGAGGTAATGGTCGAAAAGGAGCACATTACAATCCCACGAAGTACCGCTCATACCACACCTACGGTTGAACCAATACCAATTGTGGAACCCGAGTTTCCAAGGCCGTTGCCTAATGACCAACCCACACCACCTTTACCCTACCCTTCAAGACGAAACAAAGAGAAATTGCAAGAACGTAACAAACAACAAATCGAGATTTTTATAAAAATGTTTCAACAAGTGCATTTTGATGTGAGTTTAGCCGATGCGTTGTTATATATGCCTCGTTTCGCTTCCACTTTTAAAAGTATGATGAGCGATAAGGAAAAGCTTTCAAAGCTTGCTAATGTTCTTCGGTTTATCTTAACCGCATACCAGAAAAAGTTGGTGACCCCGGAAAGTTTCTCATTCCTTGTGACATACAAGATATGAAAGAATGCCTCGCCTTGGCCGATCTTTGTGCGAGCATTAATTTGATGCCATTTTCCATTTGGAAATCGCTTTCGCTTCCGGCTCTTATTCCTTCAAACATGTTTATCGAGATGGCCGATCATTCTACGATTATGGCATGTGGAATAGCCGAAGATGTTTTCGTAAAAGTGGGGAAGTTCTACTATCCCGTTGATTTTATAGTAGTTGACATCCCCGCGGATCCTCAAGTTCCTCTAATTTTAGGTCGTTTATTTTTAGACACTTCGAGATCGCTTATCGATGTTCATGCGAGAACTATCACTTTGAGATTCAACGAAGAGGAACTTGTTATAAACGCTACTCAAAACTCGAAACCTTCTCATGTTTATGCAATCGCTACCATCAATCACATTGACATCGTTGATGTGGTTTGCGATGAGTTTTCACAAGAAGTGTTAGGTTTTTCCGATAGCTCGTCAAGTGGCAATCCCACTATTTTGGATCCGATTCTTGCTAATTCCATACCAAATCTCACTTCATTCCAAGGAGGCGATCTCACTTCAAATGAAATCGACAATGAAGATGAGGTGTTGATTAGTGATGATACTTCTATTCCACCATTTCTTTCGCCGATGGAAGTTATGAGCGTTGAACCAAAATCTTCAATCGAGGAACCACCTATCCTTGAATTGAAAGATCTTCCTTCTCACCTTGAATACGCATTCTTGGAAGGTGATGACAAGTTGCCGGTTATTATTGCAAAAGGTCTTGCTAATAATGAAAAAACCGAGCTCTTGAAAGATCTTAAGACTCATAAAGGGGCAATTGCGTGGAAAATATCCGACATTAAGGGTATTGACCCAAAATTTTGTACTCACAAGATTTTAATAGAGGAGGACTACAAACCCGCAATTCAAAGTCAAAGAAGGGTGAATCCCAAAATTCACGATGTCATTAAAAAGGAGGTCCTTAAACTCCTTGACGCGGGAATGATTTATCCTATATCCGATAGCCCATGGGTGAGCCCAATCCATTGTGTCCCTAAAAAGGGAGGAATGACCGTTGTGCCTAATGAAAACAACGAGTTAATTCCCACTCGTGTTGTGACCGGTTGGAGGGTGTGTATTGACTACCGAAAGTTAAATGACGCCACTCGTAAAGACCACTTTACTTTGCCCTTCATGGATCAAATGTTGGAGCGACTCGCGGGAAATGAATTCTATTGCTTTTTAGATGGTTTTTCCGGTTACTTTGAAATCCCTATCGACCCTCGTGATCAAGAGAAGACTACGTTTACGTGTCCTTATGGAATGTTCGCTTATCGTAGGATGCCTTTCGGACTTTGTAATGCACCGGGTACGTTTCAACGGTGTATGATGGCGATTTTTCATGATATGATCGAGAAGTCGATGGAAGTGTTTATGGATGACTTCTCGGTGTTTGGTAATTCGTTCACGTCATGTTTATCTAATCTCGAGCAAATGTTAAAACGTTGTGAAGAAACCAATCTTGTGCTTAATTGGGAAAAATGTCATTTTATGTGTAAACAAGGAATCGTCTTAGGACATAAGGTGTCGAAAGCGGGGATTGAGGTCGATAAAGCTAAGGTAGACGTCATCGGCAAGTTACCTCATCCCAAAACCGTTAAGGGAGTTAGGAGTTTCCTAGGCCACGCGGGCTTTTATCGTCGTTTCATCAAGGACTTTTCGAAAATCTCTCGACCTATGACACACCTTCTCGAGAAGGATGCTCCTTTTAACTTCAATGAGGATTGTGTTAAAGCTTTCGAAACTCTCAAAAGGAAACTTACCGAAGCTCCCATTCTTGTTGCTCCTAATTGGGAATTACCCTTTGAAATCATGTGCGATGCAAGTGATTATGCTATAGGGGCCGTCTTAGGGCAACGTTATGACAAACATTTCCGTCCTATCCACTATGCTAGTAAGACGATGACCGAGGCTCAATTAAAGTACACCACAACGGAAAAGGAATTCCTTGCCGTGGTCTATGCTTTTGAGAAATTCCGACCTTATCTCGTCTTGACTAAAAGCATCGTGTATACCGACCATTCGGCTATCAAGTACCTCTTAGCTAAGCAAGATGCTAAGCCGAGATTGCTTCGTTGGATGCTCCTCCTCCAAGAATTTGATGTCACCTTGCTTGACAAAAAAGGAGCCGAGAATCTAGCGGCCGATCATCTCTCTCGTCTAGAAGATCCTCACAAAGATGTTTTCGAGAACAAGGAAATCACCGAAACATTTCCTCTTGAGACTCTTGGTGTAGTGAATTCTAAAGACACCACCCCATGGTTTGCCGACATTGCAAATTACCATGCGGGCAATTTCATAATCAAGGGTATGACGACACAACAAAAACAAAAATTCTTTCGTGACGTCAAGTTCTATTTTTGGGACGACCCTTATCTCTTTCGGATTTGTGCGGATCAACTCGTTCGACGTTGTGTTTTTTGTGCCGAAGCTTCTAATATCCTTAGAGCTTGTCACGAGGGACCCACGGGTGGTCACCACGGTGCTAATCTCACGGCTAAGAAAGTGTTCGATGGCAGTTTCTTTTGGCCTTCTATCTATCGTAATGCACACGCACTTGTGAAGTCGTGTGATTCGTGCCAACGTCAAGGAAAATCGTCTCAACGTGATGAAATGCCGCAAAACATAATTCAAGTGTGTGAGATTTTCGACATATGGGGAATAGACTTTATGGGGCCGTTCCCATCATCTCATGGCAACAAATATATCCTCGTCGCGGTGGACTACCTTTCTAAGTGGGTGGCAGCTAAGGCTTTGCCTACTAATGATGCTCGTGTGGTAGTGAAGTTTTTGAAGCAACTATTCTCTCGGTTCAGAACCCCTCGTGCTATTATAAGCGATCGTGGAACCCATTTTTGTAATAACCAATTCGATAAGGTTCTAAAGAAATATGGAGTTACTCATCGTCTTTCTACGGCTTATCACCCGCAAACGAGTGGGCAAGTCGAGGTTTCGAACCGAGCTTTGAAGAGGATTTTAGAGAGGTCAATTGGAGAAAACCGTGCTTCATGGTCCGACAAACTCGATGACGCTTTATGGGCCTTTAGGACCGCTTATAAGAAACCTATCGGTTGCACTCCTTATAAGTTAGTCTTTGGGAAGAATTGTCATTTGCCCATTGAGTTGGAGCACAAGGCATATTGGGCCCTTAAGCATGCAAACTTTGACTTGAAGACCGCGGGAGATCACCGGAAAATACAATTGAATGAATTGGATGAATTGGATGAATTAAGAGATAATGCTTATGAAAATTCATTAATTTTTAAAGAAAAGACTAAAAAGTTTCATGATTCAAAGATTAAAAACCGAGTTTTTAACGTTGGTGATCAAGTGTTGCTTTTTAACTCTCGACTTAAGATATTTTCCGGGAAATTGAAATCTCGTTGGTCGGGTCCGTTCACCATTACACAAGTGTTTCCGTATGGGACCATCGAGCTAGCTCAAGATGATGGTCCTAATTTCAAGGTGAATGGACATAGGCTTAAGCACTACTTTGGTGGGGAAATTCCTTCAATGGTTTCCCTCGACCAAGTCACCTTCCCCAATGATAATTAGCATTGAGGAGATCGAGTCGATCTCATGACTCGGTAATAAAAAACGAGGTGCCGCGTGGGGGAGATCCCATGCTTATCTTTTATGCTTACTATTCACTAATAAGGGGACTTGTACCCTTTCAACTCGTTGTCTCGTGGTTGTTTGTGATTGTGTTATCTAGATCATCATCATCATCTACGATTGAAGACTCTCGTGTTCGTTTACGTGAAGAAGTTTTTCACGAATCCATGACATATCCTTTATTGTTATAACAATTATCTTTTAGCATACTTAATAAACGGCTTTAGATATATTGTTGATCACCCTTTCCATGCTAGATCCTAAGCATTCGACTCTTCGTCTCTAGTATGGGGGTGCTCCACCTTTAGACTCCAAACATTGAGGACAATGTTTACTTTTAGTATGGGGGGGGTGAATAGGTACTTGCTTTGCTACGCCCTCACGCTTTCCAACTTTCAATGTTTTGTTTTGTCGCTAATAAGGCTAAAAATGGCCAAATTTTAAAATTTTTCTTAGTTTTCATAAGTGTTTTTAAGACACGAATGTATATTTTCCGATGGGTAGAATAAGAGTTAATTTTTGACTTGATGGGCATTTGGAGCCATTTACATTCCTTAACCCGCTCAATTCAAGTTTTTCTAGACTTTTATATAGGGAGCTTTAAAACGCGAAAGTCTTGACTCATTCGGGTTAAGAACAAGAACTTTTCGCAAGTTCCTATAATTGATTCTAGAAAGTCACTTATCAAGGGAACTATTAAATGCATTCTCTAAACTTGAAAAAGTCCAAGATAGTGCAAGATCCTATAGGTGGCTTGAAAACCCAAAACTTTGATTTGATATAGTCTTAATGAAAGCTAATCCAAATTTGGCTTAATTTTGACTTGCATGGCTAAGTATTCACGAGTCTCTTTAATTAGAGGTCTTTATATAGTGAAGAACGAGAGATGATAGAGTTAGACAAGTGATCATACTAAACGTAGAACATGAAAATGTTCTTTCAAAAACTCATATGTTTTTAATTGTGGCTTTTTCTTCCCATAAGATCAATGCATTAGGAATAAATCATAATTGCAATAAGTAAGGTCGTACGATTTGAAAGGTTACTTAGCCTCTAGCGCAAGATCGTTTAAAAGTTGCTCGGGGTTGAATAGAGTTCATAGCCAAGGCATAACTTATTGAAGCGGGACGCGAAGATTGGCATTCATCGAAAAAGGCCCTAACAAGGCATGAGGAGCTCTATTTTTGCTAAAGATCCAAGATGATGTGAAGTATTATTATTCCTAAATCAATATGAAGGATCGAGACACACGACGAAAAGCAATTACTCCCCTAAAGATCATGGAGAAAATCTATCCGAAAAGACCCTAACAAGGTATGAGGATAAATATATCCAAGTCCGAAAAGGAGGCGGATCGTTGTTTATCAAAATCCAAAGTAAAGATTGAAGAAAAATGATGAAGTCGTGGTCCAAATATAAAGAATCTCTCAAAAACGTCAAGTGAAGAAATTCTAAATATATGAAGAGAAGACCATAATTTCAAGAACGTCTTCCCAAGATTTGAAGTACGAAGTACATGCCAAAAATCGGTTCGAGAAAGGTCTCAAATCGTGAAACGAGTTATGTCAAGATATGAACTTAAGGAGATACACGAGAAGCCGTTTTAAAAGATTTTGTCCTTCGGCTAACTATCGATCAAATCATGCTACTTTGCTTTCGGACTAATAACTACTCAAATAAGTCAATATGAATCACTTGTGATCCATGACAAATAGTTAAAAAATGCTAGTAACCCATTTCTTTTTATAATAACTAGGATTGCGGGGAGAAAAAGTATTACACAATTTGGACGTATGAGTAGTGTTAGCATTGTGACTTGTACCAACAATGATCTCGTTTTTGCACTTAGCATGGAATGTATGACAATCAAGGATGACGAAGTTTACTCTAAGGGACATTTACTTGTTTCTATTCTTTGACCCTAAAAGTCACTTTTGTGATGAAAATCATACATTATGTCTTTACACATCTTCGTAGTATGTTGCAAGTCTTTTACTTTTTAATAAAGGTTAATAAAATTGAACTTTGGTGATGCTTAGATACTTTATTCTATCATTGCGTGAGGGCACGGCAATGGCTTAGTATGGGGGAGTGATGAGATGGCATTTATACATGATCTCATCGTTCTTTTCGGGCTTTAAATGCATAAAAATGTCATAAAATACCATATATATGCTTGTGTTTGTTTACTTGTGTATTTTAGGTATGGATATCATGAAAAAGACAAAAGATCACAAGTTACAAGGAAAAACGGACACGAGAAACGAAGCCGTACAAGGAACCGGGCCCTAATTCATAAAGAATTCAACAAATACCCTTGAAGACTTGAAGACATACAAGATTGATCCTCATTTATTGAAGAAATGACACTTAAAACCCTTGTATATTGATAATTACAAGTTTGGTCCCTTAAGTTTGTCAAAATTACACAAAAGGTCCTTCAACTTTGAAGAAATGGCAAGATTAGTCCCTCAACAATTTCAAATTGTCAATTATGGTCCCTCATCAAACCAAAGATACATTGAAGACCTTTGAAGATCAAGAATGTCTAAGATCAGTCCTTGAAATATCTCAAAATGGCAAAAACAACCCTTTTAACCCTTCCACCAAAAGTTTGTGCCAAAAATGTCAAGTGGTGAAACTTATTAACAAAGGAAATAGAAAGTGTTGGCTGAAATACATGTTTTATCTATTTTTCGAAAAGCCAAGGACTTAAACTACCAAGTTTGGAAGTTCAAATCCCTAAACACGCGCCAAACAAATCACTCCCTAAGAAAACGGATCAAAACTTGTTACTGTAGCAAGTAAGAACCCAGAATTAACTTTTTACCAACAAAGGGTAAATTGAAATTGGTTGTTCCCCCGTGTGATTCACACAAGCAAAAACTCATCCCAACCTTAAAACCCTCTTCCCCACTCACAATGGACCCCACCCCCAATTCCCTTTCCACCAATCAGAATGCTACTTGCCCTCCAAGTCATCCAACGTGGCAAAATCATCAGCTATGACTCATTGCTTCATCACAAAGCTAAAATGAACGTTTGGGATCATTTTGGACAACTCATTCCATCAAAACGTCTAGAAGACTCAAGGGAATTATAGAGAATTCACTTCTAGGGTTTGTGAATAGTGTTTAGCCAGGCATTTGCCTATAAAAGGAGACCTCAACATGTGAGAGTCCCTTTGTTCCAGTTTTAGGCTATCAATCTTTGTAATTCCTTTTTAAGTTTAATAAAAATTGAATTTCTAAAAATTTTGAATTCTCTTTTTGATTTGATTAAAAGTTGGTGTTAGAATAGCCTAAATCTGAGTTCCATTTGATTGTTAAGACCTTCCTTAATCTTGTGGTTAAGGCACGTTTTGGTTCATAAGGTTTTCAAGGTTCAAAGGCCTTTAAATCCTAGTTTCTGATTTTGCTATTTTTTGTGTACTAACCCTTAGCCATAAGCTATAAGCTCTTGCAAGCTTGTTGACACCAAGCTTGTGAAGGGATTAGAGCCCTTGGTTGAGTTGTTTGCTACTTGTGTTGAAGAAATCAAGTCCTTGAGGTTCTACTTTGAACCATCAACCAAGGCAGTCTTGCATCTCCTTCATTGAAGTACCTTGGTCTTGTTCTAGTTGTTGAACAAGGTCCAAGGAGCATAGCTGGCCTTCCTAGGATGTTGTGGAAGGCAGGTATAACCTCTTGTTAAGATTCCTCTAAAAAATTTCATGTTTATGCCTGTTTTGGATTTTGAGCTTTGATTTTGAGTTCTTGTGTTTGTCCTGGTAATTTTGAGTTTGATTGTGTTAGTTGCTATCTAGTAAGTGTTTTTGATCATTAAAATCAGTAGGTTATTAGTTATAATCACAAGTTTCTTTGTTAAGTAGTGGATTAAGGGCTGTTTGGGTCTACTGCTTGAATTGGATTTGGGGTTTGCTAAGTTGTGGTATTGTGTTTGCGAGTGTTGGTATCTATTTGTTAGGTGCTATTGTTCATCTGTTTGCAGGTTTGAAGGTTTGAAACACATAGATTCATAAATAGGTCATAAAATCTTGTTTACTTGGTGAATTTAGCTGAAATTTAGGGGACACCTAGATCTAATCATAGACTAGGGTTAACAAGTGTTAAATATAGGTTAACTACACCAGGGAAGTAGGATTTGAGGCTTGAAATTGGATATGTGGTCAAATAGATTAGCAAAGAGTTAGTGTTCATCAATTGCATGTTAGTGTTCATCAGTAACCTTCACTTGCTTATTTCTGTTAATTCACTTTGATTCAGTGTTTGAATTGAGTTTGTTTGTGCTTATTCATAGTTTATATAGCTTGTGTGTGCATCTTGTTGAGTTTGGTTGGCTTATTCAGGCTTAATCTGCTTATTATTGCATAACTGCTTATTTTCCATGTCTGTGTGGTATCTGGTGACTGTTTGATTGATTGTGGCTTATTGTGTGAACCAAATTGTGATTTTATTGTTGCTATTGACTCCTTGTGGTTCACTGATCACAAGGGTGCCTTTGTTTCCAATTTAATCCAACTAGAGCTCTCTAAAAAGCTCAGTCAAATAGTCAAAGCAGTGGGAACTCCTTTCCCCTGCTGGTTGCCACTACTAGTGTAAAACTGGTGTCAGCTTATCAATAAGCTATAATAGCTTATTTTAACTTTCAACAACTTGGATTTTGTAATAGGTGCTTATTATTTGACCCATTTGTTCATACTGGAGCATTTGGTGGGTTGACTTTAGGGTTTGACTAGAAAACCAACTTAATTGACTTTTTCATAAGTGCTTATTGGCTTATTCTGGCTTATTGGTTTAGCTTATTGGAATTTTGTTGATTGTTTTGGCTTATTGAGTCCATTTGTGATCTTTTGCAAGTTGAATCAAGTCCTGAGGTGCCTTATTTCTCAAAAACGACTATTTTGTCTTTTAGTGAAATTTTACTTTGCTTATTTCTGGCTTATTGAGTGTGCTTTTTCAAAATTTCTTTTTACAGATCTCATAAGCATCCCAAAAGAAGGTTGTGTGTCAAATTAGAGCTTATGGCATTAGCTTATTGCTTAATGGGCTAAAAAGCCCAATAAGAATAAGCTGTTTGCTTATTAAGCTGTGATAAGCTCACATTCAGCTTTTGGGCCTTTAGAGTTTTGTTCTTAGAATTAAATTTTGAGTCAGATAGGGCTTTTCTAAGTCAATTAGGCCAAGTTTGACTTTTTGGGCCAAAAAGCCCATTAAGGGTTGACTGTTTTTGGATTTGGCCCATTTGAGGGCCCAATAGGGGTATTATGGTCATTTCATTTTGATTTTCTGATTTTTTAGGTTAAAATAAACTAGTTTGCAAGTTTTTAGAATTTTTTATAATTTTTGGATTTTTAATATTATTTTAATATTATTTTTCAAATTTCACATTTTCCAACTTTTTACATTTTTCTTAGGTTTAATACATTAAAATAGGAATTTAGCAACTTTTAGAATAATTTTATCACTTTTAGATTAACTTTTATAATTATTTTAAGTTTTAATAGTTTTTAAATCATTTTAAATAGTTTTTATTAGTTTAAAAATTTCTAAAAATAGTTTTTAATCTTTTTAGGTCATTTTAGAGGTGTACCAATTGAAAAATCTTTATTTGGGCTTTTTGATAATTTATTTGATTTTTAGGGCTTTAATTAGCATTTAAAAATTGAATATTTAATTATTTAAAAGGTTTGAAAAAGTTTTGATCATTGGTAAACTCTTAGTTTATTAATTTTGATTTTTGGTGAATTTTTTGTAATTTTTAGAATTAATTTTTATTTTTGTAGTTTGTACGGTTTTACGTTTTATCATTCTAGTAGTAATTTTCACGTCTTCGTCATCTTCTTTTCTCATCCCCTTCTAAAACCAATCATTAATCACAAACATTTAACAAGTTTTTCACACACATATACCTCCTTGGGAAACGAACTTTCACCATTAGGGTCATTTGTACACGATTTTCCTAAACCGTCGTATTTAACACTTTCCCTATTTACCCTCCTTTTCCTAAAGGTGTGGTAAAACAGTACAATCAGTACTCACCCCACGAAAAGGAGTTCCAAGCAGCAAAATCTTCAACCAACGACATTATAAACTTGGGGATGCAGTTTCTCTTCTCACTACCAACAAAGACTAACTCAGTCAGAACCTGTTGGAAATACGTTTTACGTATTTAGGAAGATTCGGTCACTCCGACAATATGTTAAGTAGTAGCTTGTAGCTTAGTTACTTTACATTAAGTAAACATGGAAAGGCCCAGTCCATGGAATGTATGGACGGCCAAATATGTAAGCCCAAGCCCATCACAAGGCTTGGGTATATAAAATCCCTCTCTTTTGATGGAGAGGGTGTGGTTTCATTCATATTTCCCATAGTTTCTTACTTTCTCTCTCTAGAAGTGTGTGTGAAATCTACCATATTTATATCTCTTTCTCTCTCTAGATTATACATAGATTTACAATATCCTACAAATGTTATCAAGAGCCATGAGATGATTGTTTGGTTTATGTGTTTGTGTTCTTGATTCAAACGCCTATTTTGATCCAAATACATTCGAATACAATTTTTTTTTGTGTTTTTATGGTTTAATCTTGATACAAATCATCTACATACTTGTAGTAGTGATTTGGTATTGTTACTTTGGTTAAAAACACAAAATTTTTGGGTGTTTGATTCATTTTTAAGCTAAAAATCTCGAATTTGTTGTGTACTATCCGAGAACAGTGGTAATTTTCTCCATCGCAAAATTTGAAGGGTTTATATTCTGATCCGAATATTGCGATCGCAAAAACCCTAGGGTTTCTACATTGCGATCGAATATTCAAATAGCTCAGTTGCGATCACGTATTGCGATCTAAAGTTACGATCGTATATTGTGATCTAAAGTTACGATTGTATATTGCGATCTAAAGTTACGATCGTATATTGCGATCTAAAGTTACGATCACGTATTGTGATCTAAAGTTACGATCGTATATTGCGATCTAAAGTTACAATCACGTATTGCGATCTAATCTTACGATCAAGTATTGCGATCTAAAGTTACGATCATATATTGCGATCTAAAGTTACGATCACGTATTGCGATCTAATCTTACGATCAAGTATTGCGATCTAAAGTTACGATCGTATATTGCGATCTAAAGTTACGATCACGTATTGTGATCTAATCTTACGATCAAGTATTGCGATCTAAATTACGATCTAAACATTGCGATCTAAACGTGTGTAATTTTGTCTTGGAATTTTTGGTTCATCGAGAACATAATTTAGGGGATTTCAACATTATTTCTCGGCTTCTACACGCAATAACAAACACATTTACTTTCTCTCATTGTTAGATCAACGTTTGTAAATCTTAACTTATCGATCGACAAATAATCCTTACTTTCATTTGTCATCGAATTTTAATGGATTCGTTGAATTCAATATCACAAGAGGGAGAATTTCATCAAATGCAAGACAAAACTAGAGAAATTGGTATAACTTATTTCGACTCCTTCAGTCTCATCTAGTGAACATTTCATGGTTTCAAGGAGGAAGCAAATTTGTGACACTCTTTGGTCAAGATCGTTATATATTCATCGACTCAATATTCCTCAACATGAACTAACTAGCTGAGCAACTTCAAAAAGAAGACTTTAATCACTCTGCATCAGTATCTGCATATAAAGATCTAGTGACACAACTTACGCACTTCTTCCAATTCAAAAGCGTTAACTGAAAATTCAGGGCTATGTCAGTCATTTCTTCAATACACACATACGGAGGTTAAAGAGTTCCGTGGTACTTTGTTGAAATTAATGACATCGGTCTCGTCTTCGATTTATGAAAGATCCCGACTTCTGCAAGCGTATGATAGTGGAGTGCAAGTATCTATGATGCAGATGCAAGAGGAGCATGGTCATACGGTTGACAACTTAGAGCCTCAAGATTGCAAGAGCATGGAATCGAGAGGAAAGCATGATACACGCAGCATGTCAGGGAACGTGGTATATGATGTCTGTGCTGATGAACTACCGCATGTTGAGCATTCTGAACCTATTTATGACAAACATGGGATGGAAAAGGGTGATAGTTCTAACACTTCAGTTTCATCCGATGTGAGTCATAATGAGGGAGAAATTGTTCAGAATGCTATGGTAAATCATGAATACATGCTTTATGACTGCTTCACTAACCGATTCTGATTCGAAGATTAAAGAGCTTGATACGATCTTAGCTCAACAATCTAAAGATCTTGAGGATGCCAAAATCAAATTTTCAAGGAAAACGGACAAATTTCAAACATATTTTGAAAAACTTGAAAAGTCAAAAGTTGTTCTTGAACAAAAATTGGATCAACAATTTCTAGATTCTAAAGCTGAAAAGGATAATCTTTTGAAACAAATTAAGTTGCTTGAATCTAAGTTTGCATCCCAAGATAGATTGCTCAAAGAGAATGAGACTTTAAAGGCTCAAGTTCAGGAAAAGGTTTTTGCTATAGCTGCTTTGAAAAACGAGGTAAGGAAAACTAAGGGCACTAGTGTGGACACTAAGCTTGAAAAACCATCAATCCTGGGGAAACCGCCTAAAAATCAGTCCGTTCGTCAACCGACTGCATTTAGATCCGAGCGACCAAAATCCTCGAGACCGCGGTTTGCCTCCCAAGTTGATAAGGTTCATCTTTCTAGACCAGTCACTCCACTATATAGGCCTAATGTGATCAAATCATCTTTTGCAAAACCTATAAACAAGACTGCTACTAGTTATTCTAGGTATAGTTCTAAGAATATGCCACAACATAGGTCAAATAGCATGCCTAATAATCACTATGTAGATGCATCTAAGAAAATGACACAAGCTAGACATAAGATTTCTAGATCTCAATCGGACCTCAAACGCGGTGTTTGTTTCGTATGCGTGAAAAGTGTCTTCACGACAAATCATGATGCTTGTGTTACTAAAGTCTTGAAGGAGCCGAACTCAAGTGCTAACAGAGGGAATTCCAAAGGAAATAGGTTTTCTACTGCTAAGTCTTCCGCTGTGCATAAGAAAACCATGTCGCCTATATCCAATCTTAGGTGGCAACCCACGGGTAGGATTTTTAAATCAGTTAATCTTAAATGGGTTCCTACAGGAAGGTTGTTTCCCTCTTGCACTACCAAGGTTGACTGTGAACCCCCGCATGGTTCTAAAATAGATATCGCTAACCCTTATCAAAGCATACAAACTCCTAATGAGAATGCAGGTACCAAAGTCTAAGTTCAACAAGAACACAGCGGTCCGGTCTTTGTATACCGTACAACTAAGGACACTCTCAGAGTTTGGTTGTTGAAGAAGCTGATATCTAAGAAACAAGTGTCTCAGGGGACTCACAGTTAAGCTGTACAAAGGATCACAGTCAAATCACAGTCTGTGACCCGAACTTTAGAGAAAGGAAAGTTTATCGCCGATGATAAACTTATCCTCACAACGAGGAATTAAATTTTCTCGGGCATGAGCTTATATTAAAAACATTCGAAGTTTTTAAGCTCATGCACAATGGTTCATCGTTAAATATCAGACGATGACCCGATCTTTAAAGAAAGGAAAGTTTATCGCCGATGATAAACTTATCCTCACAACGAGAAATTAATTTTTCTCGGGCATGAGCTTATATTAAAAACATTCGAAGTTTTTAAGCTCATGCACAATGGCTCATCGTTAAATATCAGACGATGACCCGATCTTCAAAGAAAGGAAAGTTTATCGCCGATGATAAACTTATCCTCACAACGAGAAATTAATTTTTCTCGGGCATAAGCTTATATTAAAAACATTCGAAGTTTTTAAGCTCATGCACAATGGCTCATCGTTAAATATCAGACGATGACCCGATCTTCAAAGAAAGGAAAGTTTATCGCCGATGATAAACTTATCCTCACAACGAGAAATTAATTTTTCTCGGGCATGAGCTTATATTAAAAACATTCTAAGTTTTTAAGCTCATGCACAATGGCTCATCGTTAAATATCAGACGATGACCCGATCTTAAATTAAAAGGAAATTTTATCGCTGATGGTAACTTATCCTTATCAACGGGAAGTTTACAACTTCTCGGACTTGAGCTTGTTTAGTAAGATATTCAAATTCTTAAGCTCAAGTAATTGGTTTTCAAAACGTTGAACACAATTTTTCAAGAATTTTTCAAAAGGTTTTTCTAAATCTTTCAAAATTGTGTGTTAAAAATGATTTTGATAAAAAGGCATGTCTTTTGGGACGATAATATTTACGGCCTTAGAAATGTTGATTAATATTGACACAGCGCCATAAATAGAGTTCGTATAAAAGTTGTAGATATTTCATAAAACATGTCTATATGGCTTGTAGTTATTTCTAACTGCAACCCGTTTTTCATATTAAAGTCAAGTATTTCTTATGAAAGCTTTGGCTCTCAACGGGAATTAATTTTCTCGGGCATGGTTTACTTTATAACCATGTAAGGGATTGTGTTTACGTTATAACACAATCTAACACGAATATCTGTACGCATCAGTGCATTTATTTGTTAAAACAAGAGAAGTCTTGTTTTTATGAAGTTATCATCTCTACAACCATAACACTCTACAATTGGTATCTACATACTCGACGATATGAATACCCAAACGACGACTACAGCTCTTTCAATGGAACACGGGTCAACAATTGAGGGGGAGCAATTGTCAAGCATTCAGAATATTTGATGCCGAATGTGCCATGTTCACAAATTGGTGTCAAGACAAAAATACCAATCGTACATGTGGTGCCAAGAGATAACTTCAGATGTGACGAGGCGACCAACATTTGCATACAAGAACCATTTGATCCTATCATATGATGTTCTCATCAATCAGGTCCAACCTTGTCAATTCATTCTTATATGGTGAATATGTGATCATTTTACAAATCGGTATCACATCTCAACATTTGGTATCATGAAGATAAAATGGACTTGCATTTTTCTTCCCAAAAACTTTCTAAAAATATTATTAAATCAATTGATATTAAAAACATCGATTGGGTTAATATTTTTAATATAGGAGAGAAAATGTGATTTAATATGGGAAATGATTAATCAAAAATAGTTTGACTTAACGTGATGGCTCATCCCTACATGTGAAAAATGTTTTTGAATATCGTGGCATATGTTAAGGGGGAGCAAAATGGATTTCATGGTGACATATACTTACCCTTAACCCATTTATTTCACGACGATGAATATTGTGGTGACATAAAGATGGTAGGATAGGTTAAAGTCCAATGATTCTTCCAAAACCAGAGGAATCTTCCCAAGGACATTCCATAGCTAGAAATAGTAGTCCTTAGGAAAGATGGAGAAAGATTGTGAATGTAGCTGAATGCTGACCAAGTACTTAAGTTAGCACTGGAACAATCACAACAAGGTGCTAGTTATGACGTATTGGTAAGAATTGAAGGGGTTGAAAAATGAAAAAGAATTGTAAAGATAAAGGGTCTAAAGAAAGAAGCCCTCCTTACAATCTTAGGCAGAAACCAGGTCAACACATATGCTATTGAGATCATTTTTAATGATGCTCGATATTGAAGATAGACATCATGGACCCAGTGATGCAATGCACAACCCATCCCAACTAACTCAAATATCTCTTAAAAGATATTTGTTTTAATCACACGGAGACAACGCATTATCTATCGATTTATTCACTCCGAGTAAATTGGTAATGAAATGGTGGCACTCCTCTCCAGCCTCCGATCACTAAAAATCCAAAATGCACGATCGAGTCTAGAGCCATTTGAGATAATCATATATCTCATTAAGACACACTTTCATATTTCCTTGCTTCTTCACACACTGTGAAAAGTAAGAAAGATCTTATGAGTCCTACGCAAAATCTTCATGATCTTGCCTGAGCATCCGAGTAATACGAAAGTATTTACAATGAAGATGGAAATCCTTCTTGAGCGAATATCAAAAAGCTCATGGTAGGTGACTTGTACGATTCTTTATGAATCAAGCTTGTGATAACTGGAAAGCAACAGTTGTTTAATTCTTAATTGAATTTAAACACGTTCCAGGCATCTATGTAATATTTCAGTGATCTTGCCAGAACACTCAGAGTGACATCTTAGTGTTCACAGTGATGAGTGGAAATCCTTCTAGTGTTAACCTCAAACAGCACTTGGTAGGTAACTTGCAAGATTCTATACGAATCAAGCTCGTGACAACTGGAAAGCAACGTTGGTGCGATTCTTTAATGAATCAAACTTGTTCCAGGAATCGGAATTGGCGGCTTCAATCATGCGGATAATTTTATCCAAAGGATTCACTCTTTACGTTCGCAGTCAGCTTTGGACGGCCGAGTAAAGAGAACGGGTTTACCCGCGAAATCTTGTTAAGGAGATTTTTAATTAAATCTACCTACCACAAGTACGATATTTTATATCGTCCAACGGTCTTCACTGGCCGGAGGTAAAATGCTACCGAATTAGAATGAAATGTTCAAAGCCATTTCGTTCGTGTCTACTTATGTTGGGGTATTTGAAGACGGTGGCGTTGCGGAATCCGATAAGAAGTCGTCCCCACATGCTTATACTTTATGCACTTAATACTTTATTTAATTCTAGAAAGCCTAAAAGTCAAGTCTTCCGCTGTATCAAACTCTAAAGCTTTCAAGAATTACGAAGGTATAAGTATGTGGGACATGAAGTCACGAGGAGGCGGATATCACAAGTGATGTACAAGATCAAGGCAAGAGATTAATGCTCAAGATTGATATCAAAGATCACATCAACATGTTCACCAGAAAAGAAAAAGAAAAGAAAGACGAAGACTACGAGCTCAAGACAAGCATAGTATGCTAGGTTTATTTTATTATTGTAACTCGGGTAACGCCCTTGTTTGGAGTGACCTCCCTTAGGGGGAGATTGTTGGAAATACGTTTTACGTATTAGAAAGGATCGGTCACTCCAACAATAGTCTAAGTCATAGCTCGTAGTTTAGTTTATTTACATTTATTAAACAAAGCCCAAACCGAGCCCATGTGTTGTATGGGCTGTCGGCCCAACATGTGAACCAAACCCACTTTGTGGACTTGGTATAAAAGCCCTATCCTTTGATGGAGAGGGTGTGGTTTCATTCATATTTTCACATAGTTTCTTACTTTCTCTCTCTAGAAGTGTGTGTGAAATCTACCATATTTCTATCTCTTTCTCTCTCTAGATTATACATAGATTTACAATATCATACATAACCAATAGGTACACACGCACAACATCTTCATCGGAAATTTGTAACCATTTGTTGGCGTCTTTAATAACACCTAACAGCTCATCGGCCTTAACATTCCTTGAACCAGTTTCTATTTTCTTTAGAAAAACACGTTGGCTAAAAGGGCTATATGGACTATGTTCTATATGAACGTAACCAAATCGAAATCCGGTTATCAAACAAAACTCCTTACGACCAAACTGCAAATAATGGTCCCCAATATGAAATATAACAGGGGGACAATTGCTACAATTGTTATCAACATATACCTGGTGTTGAAGAACATAATGCATGAGATGATTATCATTATCGTGAGATGGAATATTAAACCACAGGTCAAAAACAGTTTTTCAGAACAACTTCTCACGAATCGGATGCGCACTTAGAATACCTTTAATTTCAGACAGCAATTTCACCATAGAACGTACACTGATTTTGCAATCATACAACTGAACCGGATCATCCATAATCATTTTTAAAAAGAAATTAAGTGTTTCAAATGATGATATTTTCACATTTTATGGGTGAAATTGTTTGATTGGAAGAATAAGATATTCAATGGTGAATTGGTTTTTTTTTAGGATTTCTGGGTTTTGGGTAATCAAAGGTTTATCATAGCGTGTGTGTTTTTTAATACGAAGGAATTATTTTTTTAATAATTAATGGGTATTAGATTTGATGTACTTTTTATATCTATAAGTTGCCCAAAAATAATCAAGTTGTCATAAAGTAAATGTGGTGAATGACTAAAAAACCCAGTCACACAAATACGAGTAACATACATTCTAGAAGTTGCCCAAAACCATATACTTACACACTCTTACACAAAAAGTACCAACAATTATTGATCATGTACTATAATAATAAAATATTATGCCACATGTCATGATTTTAGAAAGATTCCATATTTGCAAGGTCGCACAGTACATTTCAAGAAGTTTTGAAAACAGTGGTAAAAAAGTGACTAACCACCCCGTGCGGAGTACATTTTAGTAATTAGCCCTAATTGTTATGTATATATATAGAACCTCAAGTTCTATCATCTTTATTTTTTATTGTTTAATTATAGTCATTTATGCTATATATTTTTCTTTCATGATCTTATATTTTTTGCATTTTGATAGTAATAACTCGATTTTACTTAGTTATAAAAGTTCGTTGATTCCAGTCTTTTCGAATTGATTATTGGTTAAGAGTGCGACTCAGTCGTTCTTGTTGGAAAATATAATGGTTTGATTATCTATTTTAAACTAAAAGTAAATATGAAAATGTCGTTGAGTAAAATAAAAGCTTTAAAAATTAAACTAAAAACAAGAAATTAAACCCATCGAAATACAGTAATCGGAATACAATCGGAATATTATCGGAATGTGTATCCGTCGGAATATGATTGGAATCACTCCTATCGGAATGTCTGAAAAAGAAATGATCGGAATACATGTAACTCAAAGCAATCGGAATATCAAAGAATTAACCCCATCGGAATCCAGATCGGAATACAAAACCCTATTCCGATCCTGTGATCGAAATAATAGTGAAGCTGGTCGGAATAATGGTCGGAAAAGGAAACCCTTTTCCGACAGAATGCAATACGTGATAAGTAAAGTTAATAAGCTACTTTTTAATAAGCTCAAACTAAAACTTAACCAAATTTATAACGAAAAGAACTAATAAGCACAAATAAGAACTTTTTAAACTTTAAATAAGCAAAACTTTTAAATCAAACTTTAAAAAGATAAGACTTTTTAAGAAAACTAAAAAGTAAATAAGCTAAACATAAACTAAGCCAATAAGCATGATAAGCTCAAAGCTTAATCCGTATAAAAACTTAGAGATGAATAAAAAGATAAACTTTTTAATCACATAAGCATCAAGATGAAACAAAATCAAAGATTATCACTAATCAAGATCAAAATAAAGAAAGGTAGAAGAAGATTAAAGATCAAAACAAGATTAAACTCTCAAAAGTAAAGATTTGATTCAAATAAGAAAGGAATAAAAAGATGAAGTTTTCCTAGTGACAGAAAGTTAAACACTTTCTCTCTCTAAAACTAAACTACTAAAATTGAAAATGAACTAATTAACTAACACCCTCCTAATGTGTCATTAGGAGGGTATATATAGGAGGTGGGGAGTGAATGTGTTGCTTCCTTCTTTCTTTTCGTCTCGACTTGATTTAAATTCTTTGTCTTTCTCGACGTCGTCTCGGGATTTGTCGATATAAATTGAACTTGTCTTATAATTTTCTTCTTCTATTAGACTTGAGTTCTTCGACTTCATTAAACTTCTGTCTTTGGACTTTTTCTTCGATAAATCTTCAGAATAGGCCTTGGACTTCCGTTCTTTATGCACTCTTGATCTTTTGACTTCGTCTTTTCTCGTTTTCTTCGATAAAAGCCCGTGATAGCCCATGTTTTCTCCCTTTTTCATATTTTTATCCTGAAACACAATAAAAACACAAACCACACATAATTTCGACGTTTACGACATAAAATACACGTTTTGGTCTTGTTATTATTGGAAATAAGTGGTAAAAGGATAAGTGTTTTCACACTTATTAGATAGCTTAATAAAACTCATGTTTCAAGTAGCATTTGTCTATGTATGACACATTAGGAAATGTTAATAAATTTCCATCGAATTTTTGTTTTTGTTAAACAATAACAATGCACTTCAAAAATCTTAATCACAAGATTTTTTATGCAACTTGTTTCTCATGTAATTTTTGTGCAATTTGTTTTCTCATGTAATAAATAGCTATAAAAAATTTTTGTATACGTATTTAACGTTTTTTGTTATTCATATAATCGAACTTATTTACATATTCTAAAAGTCTTTTAATATATATTGAGAAAATAAAGAAGTACCTAACTTAAGTATCATTGAACCAAAACTTTGTTGATCCCAAACTTAGATCGATTTAGCTTTATGTATACGAGAGTAGATCAAGTAATACACTTAGAGAAACCTTTGTATATGTTTATGATAATCTAAGTGTTATGCGGAATTAACACTTAAACAAGAACACACAAGATATAAACAAACTTTCACTTTGATTAATGATATCAAACTTGCTTACAATGAAAGTAGTTTACGAATGAAAACTTATATTGAACATTAACCTAAAGGTCTTCTTTTATAGACATAAGAAGCCTTGTACAATAATCTACGTATCAACTATTCTAGGTAAAGATAAATATAGAAAATACATTGTTGTTCCTATCTTTACTAGAAGTAATCTAGAATACAATAAACGCGTAGAGTATATCTTCCCATCAGTGCTTGTCTTCAATGTATCAACGCTTGACTTTATCTTGTCAACGCTTGAGCTATCAGCGTTTGTTTTGCTTCTGTCAACGCTTGTTTTACTCTTGTCAGCGCTCAAGTAGATCGGCTATAATTTATTCCCAACAATCCTCCCATAAACTTGATATCCACTCTTATGATCAAGTTTCTGAATAAACATTAAGGACTAGGAGGAATCTTACAAACCTTCTCATATTGGTAATAAATAAATTTGATCTAGTCTTTTGCCACATCACTTGAATAATCAATTTCTAGCTGAGTGTTCTTCATCTTCTCCAAGATATCCTTGGATATGAAATACTGACCATCCACAAGTAGATACTCAGCAAACTTTGTAGAACTCAAATAATAAACACCAGCAGCTGAATACAATCTCCATTGAAGACCACCGAGGTCATCTTCAAGATCCTTCCAAATAGCAGGATCCTCATCTTTTGGTCCACACATTCTCTTGAATGTGGACCACGGTTTTATTCCATTGACTGAAGTTGGTGCTTCAGCCTCATACTTGGCCTCTAATAACCTTCATAGGTCTACCAAGTCTTCTCTGTCAAAACTTGCAAACAAAGATATAAGGGTGGTAAAAGTGTGAACTTCTTTGACATACCTGCCAATCTTCCAAAACCCACATTCATCTTCTTCATAGCTCACAATTGGGTTTCTGGAATCAAGTGGTAACACTTGTACCATATCTGAAGCTTCTAATGGTGAGAGCTTGAGGCTCTTTCTTATGACAGCTTCACTTGGATGTAATAGATCCATATCTTTGGGAAACTCAAGAGGAACTCCCCTTTTCACTGGTCTGGGAACAAACATTGCCTTCTTGAGCTCCATTTCCTCTGCAAGTTCTTCTTTTCTTTCATCAGAAAGAAGTCTTAGAGTGTTTGCTTCCTACACTCTAACCCAGATGGGATAAGCTTTACATTCCAACTCATCAAATGTCAATGCCCTCAATTTCTGATAAGTCCATCCTACTCCATGACATCTGAGCAACATGTAGTATAACTCCCTTCTATCCATTTTCAACTCTGAGAGAATATTGCTTGCCTTGTGTTTCAAAATGACCTGGCAATCCTTTTGTACTCTGAGAAGAATCTCCAAACCCCATATCTGATCTGAAATGGTCAAGTGTAGATTCTCCATACATCTTTCTTCCCAAGCATGATACATTTGAACCACCTCTGGCATATCAAAATCAACCTGCAATTTCAACTCTCTCAATTTCTCCTTGGCCAACTCATCTCCATACTCAAGTCTTTCTGGCTGTTCTATGATCATAACACTTGAGTCTAAGCTAGCTGCATCACTTCCTTCTTGCTCTTCTGAAGTGACAACAAATGGTGACTCTTTCACCTCCTTTCTGTCTTGTTCCATAATTTGTGCAGCCAACTTTCTATCAAACTCAATTTGAGCTGCATTCTTTGGAACAACCTCTTCTACCATAATACCCTTACCCTTATCTAATGGATCAATTGTTGGTAAGGTAGATGGTGATACCTGTGAAGAAACCTCCTTGATGATGGATGATGATTGGGATACATCACCCTCATGTGCAGGTCTGTCAACGCTCACTTTTGCTCTATCAGCGCCCAAAATATTTCTGTCAGCGTCCAAATTCTCCTTGTCAACGCTCAAATTTCCTGCCTCAGCGCCTTTTGCAATTTCCTCCAACATGGCTGTAAATGAAAAATTTAAGTTTGTAGGAGAGACTAAGGACGTATCAAAACCTGTCTGTTTCTTCAAACTTGTTAGGGCCTCAACAACATCCAAAGATTGACCATCATGGCTGCCCTTATCACTCACATTTATTTGATCTTCCTCCCCTTTGGAAGATTCCTCCATCCCTCTCCTTGCACTAGCAGTCTCCAAAATAACAATCCTCTCCCTCAATTGCTTAAGTTCAAGGCCTTGTGTGTTGACAACTTGTACCAAGTCTGCATTTTGCTTTTGCAAGCTCATGTAGACTGCCGTCAATTCAATTAGGGTCATTGGTTCCAATCTGCCCTCTTCTAAAATGGGTATTTGACCTCCCAAGTCAGATTCATTGGGCATGGATGAGGACTTAATGATGGTGGGACTGCCTTGGCCAGCTTCCAAGCCAGAACCAATAGTCCCAGCCTCATCCATAGCACCAACCACACTTGTGGTGGTGGTTCTCTCTGCTACATGGCTAGGACCACCAGAGGGGAACACTCCAGTAATCCTTTGGCGTTTAAGCAACCTATATTCAGGGGGTGTAGAAGATGATGTGGATTGGGTGGATGTGGGTTGGTTAAGGGGTGTTTGGGTCTGTGAAGGTTGTGTGTCAACGTTTGAAATGGGCACATCAACGCCAAAATTTAACGTGTCAGTGTCGAAGGGTTCTTGGTCAAGTTGCATATGTTGAGGTGAAGGTAATGGTTCAGGTATTGGGTCAATTTGGGGTTGGGGGTCTGGTTGGGGCTGAGCTGCTTCAATAACATCAATCATAGCTGGGGTTAGGGGTAGGTCACGATGTGGGGGTGAGTTCATCTTCATAAAAATTGCTTTCTTTTGTACAGGGATCTCATAAAAATCATTGTGATCCCTTGTGCAGTATTCTTGAACATCAAAAACCATTTGTAAAAATTTGGGATATGCTAAAGTCATTTTGCTCCCTTTATTTTTACACATGCCCTCAAAAATAATTTTGGAATAATTAAATTTTTGCCCAGTAGCAATACACACAATAGCACTTGCAATAGATCTATTGATCTCATTGTGTGCAGTGCATTTGGGACTCAAACATTGTAGGAGGACATGTATGAGGTACTTCCAGGCTGGGGGAAACTCCTGTTTATGATATTTATTTAAGGTTCCTTCATCAGGAAAAGGATAACCCAAAGCCCGTAGTCCTTGTTCTATTTCACTTATGGGAAGGGTGGCTATACCATCAGCATCATCAAGATGCAAGGCTTGGCGTACCAAAGCCTCAGTAACCACCCAAGGTCTCCCATGAACAATAGAAGTTAATGTAGTCACTCTATTAACTGTTGAGGAACTTACAGTGTTCCAAAACTGTTTAATATGTGTGACAGGAATGAGTGGTGCATGAGAAAGAGCATACCTAATGGGGAATGCGTTCAAATACGCCACCATTTGTGTGTATTGGGGAAACAGAGCATCATCAGCTTCAAGATACGCGATCATGTTGTGTTGGCTTCTGAACCCCAATTCCAAATCTGATGGTCTAAACTTTGGTGCCATTGTTGAAAGCTGTTAAAAGTGATTGATGAAGATGAAGTTGATAAGAGAAAATCGTGTTAGACAAGAATTATAGGTACCCTGTTTAAAAATAGGAGCCAAATATATATAGGAGAAGAAAATGCATGTGATTGGCCCAAAAATAGGCAAGTATTTTCAAAACACAATCATGAAAATATTGAAAAAGAATAATTTTATCTCATGCATTGAATGAAGTTTATATGCTCCCAAAATTACGGCCTAAAAATATGTCAAAAAGTAACAACTGGGTAGGACCCATTGAGTGTCAACGGTAAAAAATAACCTATCAACGCCCAACGGCTATAATCTTGTCAACGTTTGCCATAGCCATGTCAGCGTCTAAATTGGTCACAACAACGCTTGGAAAAATGCTTGTCAGCGTCCACAAATAAAAATGTTTAAAAATGAAAAATGACCTTAACAAAGTAATTTATCCTAGAGAAGATAACCAAAAAGCTGATAATTATTATAGGGCGGCAAGCACTGTCCAGTTATGCACACTTTCTTATACAAGATAGACATAACAGTCCTCTAGTGTCCCTTGCTAACCAAAACTCTTAACAACTAAGTTACCTTATAAAATTCCTTGTTACTCCCAGGTAAATCCCATAACAAAATTATTCCCAAGTCTCCCAACAGACCACAACCAATTCTAGGCCAAAAATGTCTTGGCAACATGCATAGTATATCAACTTTGTATGCTACAGTGCCTCATGATTTAGTAAAACTAACTCATACTCACCTGTGGACACAATCTAGAATTGTGATAAGAGTATCATATGGATACCCAAACATCCTAAAGGTTCCTAAAACCTCCCCTTAAACTATGATACATAAGTTGCTAAAAACATGCATGAACATAAAAATTTATGTCAAGATAGATTAAAAATTCCAACCATCATCCATAAACAAAAACATGCTCAAATGCCTCTCCAATGATCCATAAGCAACTCTGTATCCAATGGTATACTGCTAACACCACTTGCACATTTAGATTGAAAACCACAAAACTAACATTGTTGCTGACAACGCCCCGATAACACATGACAGCGTTGAGGGAAGCTTTGTCAGCGTTAGACAATTATATTGCTGACAACGTTACAAAAACACTTATCAGCGTTCAAGCAACCTTTATCAGTGTTAGAAAAATATAGTGGAAAACCTAAATCATCAATAAGACCAATAACAATGCATCATCCTGTACATACTTACAAAAAGACTCCAAAACACATATTATGTGAGATTGATCATTCCAATACTTGTTACCAAGTATTAAAACCTCCCAGCATCAAAAGGTTTAGTTAGTAAATCTGACACATTTTCTTCTGTGTCAACCCTATCTGGTTGTATTAAACCCTTTTCAAAACAATCTCTTATAAAATTGTGTCTAATTTCTATGTGTTTAGTTTTAGAATGATGTACAGGATTCTTAATGATGCATAATGTGCTGTTATTGTCAACAAATATCTTGGTATGCATGAAATTATACCCATAGTCCAACAGCTGGTTCTGAATCCACAAAACTTGTCCACAACAAGCAGCTGCAGCAACATACTCAGCTTCAGTTGTAGAATTAGCCACCACTGTTTGTTTCTTGCATTGCCAAGATATCAACCTGCTCCCAAGAAACTGACATCCACCAGTTGTGGATTTCCTAGCAAATTTATCACCTCCATAGTCACTGTCTGAATATGCAACCAGCTCCAATGGTGAATCTTTTGGGTACCACAAACCAAGACTAGGATAACATCTTAGGTACCTAAAGATCCTCTTCACAGCATAAAAGTGACATTCTTTGGGAGTCACTTGATGGTGTGCACAAGCACACACAACAAACATGATGTCAGGTCTGGAGGCTGTAAGGTACATCAATGATCCAATCATGGATCTATAGTGCCTGACATCAACATCTTTCCCATCTCCAATCTTTCCCCACGGGTGTTCTCTATCCATAGGAGTGGTAGCTCTCTTTTCATGTGGAGAAAAGCCAAACTTCTTCAAGATCTCAGCCACATATTTATCCTGGGAGATGAAGATACCATCTTCTTTCTGCTGAACTTGTAAACCAAGAAAGAAGTTCATCTCCCCCATAGCACTCATCTTGAATTTGTCTGTCATAAGCTTGGAGAAATCCTCACTCATCTTTGGATCAGTAGACCCAAAAATGATGTCATCAACATAGACCTGGACAAGCAACACATCCTTGCCTTTCTTCTTTGTAAATAGTGTCTGATCTATGGTGCCCCTCTTGAATCCATTGTCCACTAGATAAGTAGACAAAGTACCATACCATGCTCTAGGGGCCTGATGAAGTCCATACGTAGCCTTTTTGACTCTATACACCTTGTCTGGATTCTCTGGATCCTCAAAACCAGGAGGTTGCATCACATATACTTCCTCAACAATTGTACCATAGAGGAAGGCACTCTTGACATCCATTTGATAGACAGTGAAGCCCATGCAGGATGCATAGGCTAAAAAGATCCTTATAGCTTCAATCCTTGCAACTGGTGCAAAGACTTCCTCATAGTCTATCCCCTCCTCTTGTGTATATCCCTGAGCCACTAATATTGCCTTGTTTCTGACCACAATTCCTCTTTCATCTCTCTTGTTTCTTAGAACCCATCTTGTCCCTATAGGTCTGACATATCTGGGACAATCAACCAGCTCCTAAACATCCTGAATTGCAAATTGGTGAAGCTCATCCTGCATTGCTTCCACCCAACTTGGTTCTTTGAGGGCATCAAATATTTTCTTGGGTTCCTGTTGTGACAGAAAACAGGCAAACAAACATGCTTGCACAAGAGGGGTATCAACCTTCTTGTGTATATTGGCAATAAAGCCACCAAGACCTTGATGAGATCTTCTAGTCCTAACAGGAGTCATAATATCACCAATGATTTGAGAAGTGGGGTGATTCTTCATAGTAGAAGTGAGAACTCCTCCTTCAAAAAGTTTGGTGTCCTCAACCTCATTCTCCATGTTGCCAATATCTTCTTCTTCTTCAGACTCTCTTTCATCAACATGAGGATGAACCTCTTCATATAAATTGGAAGGTTCACCTTGTTCAAAAATGGAAGAGAAAAGATGTGCAGAAGTGTTGTCAACATCTGAACCTTGTTTGTCAGCGCTTGGGCTAACAACGCTTGAACTATTGTTGTCAACGTCTGAGTCATCAACGTCTGAATTGGTCTTGTCAGCGCTAGATTTGCCTTTGTCAGTGCCTGAAGGACCATGCATGTTCGTATCTGGTGGTACTTGAGGACCACCATTATCTTTACCACCAGCAGCAGCAGCAGCAAAAGCATCTGTCCAAATGGGGATTGTAACATATTCTTGGATAGGAGATGACTTCTCTGCTTGTGATCCAACCTTTTCATGAACCTGTATACCTGAAACATCAACAACTTGTTCTTCCACAACATTTGAAGTTACCTTCACAATGTCTGGATTAGTGACAAGCATATAATTTAAAGCTCTTGATAAAGGTTCCAAGTCAAACAACTAATTAGGACCACTTTCAGGATCACTAGGTTTATTCTCTAAAAACCTAACATGTACTCTTTCAAGAATACGTTTCTCTTCTTTAAGATAAACCCTATATCCTTTCCTCTGCACTGAATACCCCATGAAGTAGCCTTCATCACCTTTTGCACTAAATTTTCCTAAGGCATCACTAGTATCTAGAACTACTACATGACAACCAAAAGGTCTGAGAAAACCAATATTAGGTTTTCTACCCCAAAGTAACTCATAAGGTGTTTTGTTCTGAATTTTGTTAACCAATGCTCTATTTTGAACATAGCAGGCTGTATTAACAGCCTCAACCCAAAAGGCTATAGGAAAATGAGCATCAGCCAACATGGTTCTGGTTGCTTCAATTAGGGTTCTATTTTTCCTCTCAGCAACCCCATTTTGCTGTGGGGTTCTGGCAACACTAAATTGCCTAGCAATTCCTTTCCTGGCACAGAAATCATCTAACTTTCTATTCCTAAATTCACCACCATTATCACTCCTAAGTATTTTAACTTCATTTCCTGTTTTCTTCTCAATCTGAGTGATAAAATCAATTAAAGTGTCAGTTGTGTCACTCTTCATAGCTAGAAAGAAGGTCCAAGTAAACCTAGAAAAGTCATCTGTTATAAAAAATCAGTATGACTTACCATTCAAACTTTCTATATTGGTTGGACCAAAGAGGTCCATATGAAGCAAATGAAGAGGTCTAGAACTAGAATGCACCTGTTTGGACTTGAATGAGACCTTGTGCTGCTTGCCTTTAAGACATGCAACACAAGAGTGGTCATTGTGGAAGGCCTTCTCAGGCAAACCATCAACCAAGCCAAGTCTCACAAGCCTATTTATATTCTTAAAGTTTATGTGCCCTAGTCTCCTGTGCTACAAATTACTCTCATCTACTGAAGCTTTAGCATAAAAACAAGACATATTGTTATTCATTCTAATCCCATTCAGATTCACATTATATATGTATTTATGCCTAGGTGTTCTATATTAAATATATTTCTCATCAGGGATCTTATAATCCTTTCTTAACACCAAACATTCAGTATCAGTAAACAGAACTTTATTTTGTTATCACAAAATTGTGATACACTAAAAAGATTGTAATCAAGTTCCTTTACCAAAAATACGTTCTCAAAACACAAATTCTTGGTGAGAAGGGTTCCTTTGCCTGTGATAGTACCATATCCTCCTCCAAAGTAAACCTTATCACCATCCTTAATGGGAGTGAAGTTAGTAAGATAATCTTCCTTCCCTGTCATGTGCCTTGAGCATCCACTGTCCCAATATCCATAATCATTGACCTGTTTTTGAATGCCCTGCACATAAAGAAAACAAATTAGTTTTCTTTGGGAACCCAAGCCTTAGAAGACTTGGATTCATCTGGTTGTTCAATAAGAACAGACTTAGTTCTCATAACAACCCCATTTTCATCCTTCTTAGGATGAAATACCTAGTTAACCCCAATAGATTTTGAAATGACCTTTGAAATGTAATTAAATCTGTTGCAGGTCATTGAAATCCCATTATCATTAGGGTTTTGATCTTTCTTGGGTCTCCATGTCAAGCTTGAAGAAGCTTTAGACCCCTTACCCTGTGGTTGCAAATATTTAGGTCTGGACACATTTCTGTCAGCGTTGGAGTTAGTCTTGTCAACGCTGAAATTACCCTTGTCAGCGTTGAACCTAGGGTTTGCTACAGAAACCCATTGCCTATTATACCAAGTGTTTGTCTTTTGAAATGGTCTTTGTCAATGAGTGTTAGACCCTCTAGTGAAGAATGGGGCAGGTCTAATCACTTGTGGACTTTGTTGCACACAAGGTTTGGGTCTGACAACGTTTGATTTTCTAACAACGTTGACCTTGTTCCTGTCAGCGCTGAATTTGTTCCTTTCAGCGCTGACTTTGGGAGTGTTGACACACTTATATGCCAAGTGTGAAAAGCTACCACAAGTGTAACAGGCTTTTCTAGACACAACCCTAGGTCTAGAAGAGAAGAAGCCTGTTCCATCATTGCTAACTTGGCTCTTAGGTGACCTAGTATTCCTATACATCTCTGCATACTTAATGCTAGGTTTTCTAACAGTGTTTGAGCCTAGGTCAACAGCTTTACCAGTGATTGGGTTTGTGACCTTAATGGGAGTTGACTCATTAGGACTTTCACATAGCAAGCCACCCTTAACAAACAAGGTAGGGTTAGCTTTCTTCCATTCATTCAGGTCAGTCAACTTTTGTTGATACTCTTCAACTGGGCTGACAACTCTTGGTGGAGGAATGAATTTCTCCTCTTGGAGTTCTGGCAAACCAGTCCAAGATAGGTCCTTTTGTTGGACACCATAGAAGTCACCAGCTGGTGGTGAACCACAAAGTAGTCTTTCATCCCAATCCCAGTCATGTCCTTAGGATCCCTTTGTTTACCCACACATTCTCCTAGGGTTTGTGTTGCCTTATCAAATCTCTGGATTTTAAGGCCAACATTATCTTTGTTTTTAATGGCTTCATCTAGTTTAGCCTGTAACTCACCATTAACCCTTTCCATGATGTTTCTAATATCCATACTAGCATTTAACTCATGTTTTAAGATATTTATTTTATCTTTTAAATCAAATTCCATTTTCTTGTATTCAGAAACTGTTTTCTCAGTTTGAGTGAGAGCTAGTTGGTAATTAGACAGTTTGCACCTTTCAGTACTCACATCACTTAATAATCTTAACACCTCTTTGTTAAGTTTCTCAGTGTTTAACCTACAACCTTTACTACAAAAAGCATCATCGTATACCTCATTATCAGATGAAGAGGAGGAGTGTGCCATGAGAGCATATTCAACATGTTCTTCTTCTTTTATTTCAGCAACCAAAGCGTTATCCTCTTCCACATCCTTAGCCAGATAGCTCCAATCCCATCCCATACCATCAATTCCTTGAACTGCAACCATGGCTTTAGGATCATGAGCTTTAACAATTTGACTTGAGGGTTTACCAACATCAGATCTTCTAGGAGATCTGCATTCCCTCATGAAGTGCCCCATACGATGACAGTTGTAGCACTCAACTTTGGATTTATCAAATCCAGCTGTGTCTTTTGCATTGAAGGTCATCTTCTTCTTAAGCCTTCTGTTCCACCTGTTTGCTCTTATACTAGCAAGAGCCATGTTCTACTTAATGTCCATCTCTTCTAAGTGCTCATCACTTATCTGCTCAAGGTCCTCATATGTAATCACTGAACCATTGGGCAAAGAAGCAATGTAAGCACATACAGTATCCAAATCCAAACCAGCAGGTTTAACTCTTGGTGAGTCACTTTTGAATGTGTCAGCGTCTGAAAAGGAGACGTTGACAGGACATGTTCCAGCGCTGACACATGATGATCCAGTAACTGGATGCATGTAGGAGTCCTTCTGATTGAATTGACCTTCACTATGAGAGAAGAAGGCCATGTTACTGTTGATAGACTTGCTTCCATGCTCTAAAAGAGTTTCATCTTCCAACAGCCTCAGTTTGTTGTAGATGTCATCAAACGTGGAACTTTTGTATGTATTATTGGCAAGAATAGATCTTGCCTCAATCTTCCACGCCTCACCAAGACTTTTAAGAAAGGTAGCATTAATTTCAACATCACCAAGTTGTGTCCCCATGAAGGACAATTTGCTTGTAATGTCAAGCAATCTGCTTCTCACACTACTGAGCTTCTCATTAGGTTGAGCTTTGAAAACAGCATAATCATGCAGGAGTTGTTTCTTCTTTTCTTCCCTGGTATCTGCATTGCCACCATATGCAACTTCAAGAGCTGCCCAAAGGTCTTTAGCAGAATCATATCCTCTGTATTTATGCTGGTTCTCTTGTCCCAAAGAGACTTTCAGAATATTTAGGGTTTTCATGTCAACCCTTTTCTTTGCTATGTCTTCAGCAGACACAACTCTACCATCTTTAGGCTTTTCTTTCTTATCTTCTTCAGAACATCCAGCAACAGCTGCTCTTCCAGAAATAGCATCAGCAATCTTTTGGGCTTTATTGAATGTGTTTTCATATTCAATAATTTCCTAGAGTGTGTAGTCATAGATCCCTAGATATTGCTTAAAGTTGAATTTCTATAATTGAAAGTTGGTTGCATCAAGCATGGGAATCTTGATGTTTGGTAAAGGTGAGGAAGAGGAGGTTATTTCTGAAGTTGACATGATGTTGTTAGGGTTTTTGAGAAAATTAGGGTTTTGGTGATTTTTAGGGTTCTTGTGTTCTTTAAGATCAAAAGTTCCTCAACAAGCTCTGATACCACTTGTTGATCCCAAACTTATATCGATTTAGCTTTATGTATACGAGATTAGATCAAGTAATACACTTAGAGAAACCTTTGTATATGTTTATGATAATCTAAGTGTTATGCGGAATTAACACTTAAACAAGAACACACAAGATATAAACAAACTTTCACTTTGATTAATGATATCAAACTTGCTTACAATGAAAGTAGTTTACGAATGAAAACTTATATTGAACATTAACCTAAAGGTCTTCTTTTATAGACATAAGAAGCCTTGTACAATAATCTACGTATCAACTATTCTAGGTAAAGATAAATATAGAAAATACATTGTTGTTCCTATCTTTACTAGAAGTAATCTAGAATACAATAAACGCGTAGAGTATATCTTCCCATCAGTGCTTGTCTTCAATGTATCAACACTTGACTTTATCTTGTCAACGCTTGAGCTATCAGCGTTTTTTTTGCTTCTGTCAACGCTTGTTTTACTCTTGTCAGCGCTCAAGTAGATCGGCTATAATTTATTCCCAACAAACTTAAATATCATTTAACATGTTGTGTGGCTACACGTTTTTGAATTATAACTTAAATATCATTTATGAACAAAAACTTTTAATGTGTATAATTTTTATTAAATGATACGTTTTTTTTCTCTAAACTTGTAAACTAGATTTTTTTATATTGTTCTTATTTGAATAAAACTCTATTATAGTTTATAAGAACAATAAGAATTTTATTGTGCTTACAAGAAGAGAATCAAAATAATATAACGACATGTTATATAATAAAAGAAAGTACGAATCTCAAGTTCTAGTGTGATTCCTTATAAAAAAGAATCAAAATGTATCATAACCTCATGTTATGATTACAAGAATTTACTATATAACTTCAAGTTATACTATGGTGAATATAATTAAAATACAATAACCTCAAGTTATTATTTAATCATGATTCTTACAAAGGATAAATATAAGACTAAAAATGATTTTTAATTAAGGACTTAATCTCTTATGAGTATTTTAAAGTCGAAACATCATAACCTCATGTTCTGATTGATTGTCTTAAAGAACATCATGTTCTATATGATTCGATGAAATCACAAATAAAATAATCTCAAAAAAAAGTAGAAGTCCAATTTTGTTTATAATTTTTTACATAATTAATATACATAACTTCATTCTACGTTTATTTTAATTTTTCCTCATATGATTTTTTCAAAATGACCTAAACATCAAGACTTATTTTGAAAAAAATATACATAATAAGTAGAACCTCAAGTTCTAAGGTAATATAATACTTTTTAAGTAACCTCGAGTTTTAGGACAATTTTCTTGAGTGCATCATGATAACATAACCTCATCGTTATTGTTATTATATTGTGAACCTTAAGTTCAATTAAGATTTCATCAACAACATCATAATAATATAACATCAAGTTGTGATTAACGATCTTAAATAACCTAAAAGCGCTATTATGATTAATAACTAGATTTTACTAGGTTGAAAAGTTCGTTTCTCGGAATCTCTTCGAATTGATTTCCGGTTAAATGTGCGAGATTAGTTGTTCTTGGTGAATCAAATGAAAGGATTGTCGTTGTTTACACTAATGAAAGATAAAGACTTGAAAAGATAAAATAAAGACGGTAAAAGAAATAAGAATAAAATAAAGTCGGTAAAGAGAAATACTGAAAGATAAAAACTTGACGGGAAATAAATGACGAGAAATTAAAAGCAATAAAGGTAAATAACTCAAACTTAAACTTAAACTTAAAAGGAAAGCAAGTAAAAGTGCAAATAAAGAAAAAGGCGGGAAAAATAAAGCTTAAAACTAAAAACTGAAAAACTCATTCGGAATAAAACCTTCATCCGGAATAAACGTGTTCATCCGGAATAATTGCTTATCCGGAATAAACAGCTCATCCGGAATAAGGCTTGATCCGGAATAAAAAGGAAAAATGGTTAATCCGGAATATTTGAACATTCCGAATGAAACACTCTATCCGGAATAACCTAACATTCCGAATAAAGAGCTCTATCCGGAATAACAAGTATTCTGAATAAAGGAGCTTGATCCGGAATAACAAGTATTCCGAATAAAGGAGCTTGATCCGGAATAATCAGATATTCCAAATAGAAGACTTGATCCGGAATATTATATATTCCGCATGAAGGAGCTTGATCCGGAATACTCAGATATTCCGCATGAACAACATAGAAAGCAGTTGATCCGGAATCTGGGCAACAATAAGAACACGAAGAACAGTAAAGAACCACAAGTCACGAATTTAACCAAATCTAAACAAGATTAACCAAAAGATTAAACCAAAACAACCACAAAGCATCAACTAACAATAAACAATCAAAATAAATTATCAAAACTAACAAATAAAGCCAAATCAATCAAAACCCACTTGATCAAAACCATAAAACTCAAGAACATGAACAATCAAGATGAAGAACAAATCAAACAAGAAAGGTAGAAGGAGATTAACAAGAAAGTAGAGATTCAAGAACAATAAAAGAAAACTTACTTGAAAATTAAATGGATTAAAGGTGCATAACAAGTAATTAAAATGCAAGAAATTAAATAACAAGGTATGAAAATGGTGGAAGTGTGGGTTGTCAAGCCAACAACAACTACAAAATGAAGGGAAATCTAATATATATAGGGAGATTAGGGAGGAGCTTAGGAAGCTTCCTCCCTCTTTCTTCTTTCCTTAATTTCACACTTAAGTCCTTGTCTTCTTAATATTTTGTTAATCTTGGACTTTAATGACTTTGTCTCGGGATTTCTTTGAACTCGTCTTGTAATTCTTCAATAAATTAGACTTGAGTTCTTCGGCTTTTAGTAAACTTCCGTCTTTTGACTTTTTCTTCGATAAATCTTTATAATTGGTCTTGGACTTCCGTTCTTTTCGCACTCTTGACCTTTCGACTTTGTCTTTCGTCTTTTTCTTCGATAAAAGCCCGTGAATGCCCGTGTTTTCTCCACTTTTCACCTTTTCGTCCTAAATCACAACAAAAACACAAACCACGCATAATTCCGACATAAATGACGAAAAATACACGTTTTGGCTCGGTTATTATTGTAATTAAGTGGTAAAAGGATGGGTGTTTACACACCTATCAAGTCCCCTACACTTAACCATTGCAATGTCCTCATGCAATGCATTAGTTACAAAGCACGATTACATTTTTCATCATAATAAATCCACGTTGGCCTTTATCAAAGAGATAGAAACTTACAAACATTCAAAGTAAAGAAATCAAAAGCATACCTTGGGTTTTGGAAATGTCAAGAATAATCATCATCCTCAAGTTTTCACTTTCTCCAAACCAAGCTTAAAAACAAGATCATTGTTATTATAAGTTAGCAAACTAACACGAACTCATTGTGGGTTAATTATTCACTTAGACTCCCTTATTCCTAGGGGTATCTCTTATATTTTATTGTTGTCTTGAATGATCACGAGGATGCATTGTTGACATATTTCGATATTTTATTAGGCTGAAAATAAAGTGAACGATTTAATCAATAGTTAGCTAAAGGACAAAATCTTTTAAAACTGCTTCTCGGGACCTCATAAAGTTCATATCTTGGCATAACTCGCTTCGTGATTTGAGACCTTTCTCGGACCGATATTTGGCAGCGACTTCATACTTCAAACCTTGAGAGACGTTCATGAAATAATGGTCTTCTCTTCATAATAGGAATTTCTTCACTTGAAGTTTTGAGAGATTCTTCATATTTGGACCACGACTTCTTCATTTTTCTCCAATCTTTATTTGGGATTTTGATATACAACGATCCGCCTCCTTTTTGGAATTGGATATATCCTTGTTAGGGCCTTTTCGGATAGACTTCTCCATGACTTTTGGGGAGTTTTGCTGCTTTTCGTCGTGTGTCTCGATCCTTCATATTGATTTTTGATAAATGATTCTTCACATCACTTGGGATCTTTAGCAACAAAATGTAGCCCTCCTGTCTTGTTAGGACCTTTTTGGACTCGCCAATCTTCGCATCCCGCTTCAATAAGTTATGCCTTGGCTATGAACTCTAATCCATACCGAGCAACTTTTAAACGATCTTGGGCTAGAAGCTAAGTAACTTTTCAAATCGTACAACCTTATTTATTGCAGATAAATTTATTAGCAAGCGATGGGAGAATAGGCTTATAATTACTCACATAAATTCACGAAAGAATACCAAACTTATAATCGACTCTATCATCTCTCGTTCTCCACAGTTTAAAATCTCAAGTAATGAGACTCGTGGATGCTTAGCCTATTAAATCAAAGTTTTGGGTTTTCGAGTCGCCTATAGGATCTTGCAAACTCTTAGACTTTTTCAAGTTTAGAAATCGCATTTTAAAGTTCCCTTGATAAACGACTCTCTAGGATCAATTATAGGAACTTGCGAAAAGTTCTTGTTCTTAACCCGTGAGAGTTAAGACTTTCGCGTTTTATAGCTCCCTATATAAAAGCCTAGCAAAACTTGACTTAAACATGTTAAGGATACTAGCTAGAGTAAACTTAGATAAGTAAACTCGGGTTGAGTCAAAAGATTCACAACGTTTGAAAATTAAAACCACTTTATTGAAAATTTATTCTAATAAGGAAAGAAAATAACTATACAAAGGTAAAAACAACTATACAACAAGGCCAAAATAGATTAAAAATTTTGAAAAATGTCGAAAAATCAAATTTTCCGGTTAAAATGAGGACAAATACAAGGAAAAGGCCACTTAACTTCGATAGAAGTCCCCCTGCACTTAATATAAACATTGTCCTCAATGTTTAAGCATGTGGGAGTAAACTCCCCTACACTTAGGACATTGTGCACTTTGTTTAAATCTTGCTAAGGAAGAGACAACTAAAGAGATTCCTATTTTAATATTGAAAAATATAAAATAGTGAATCGAAAAGAGTTTAGGATAGAACCGGGAAGAAGGGAACACGGAATCACGGTTCGTCAAAAGTCATCAAGAGTGTGACTTTGAAGCTCTAATCCCTGCACATGATAAGAAAGAAAGCAAGAAACACCAACGAGGCTTCCCCTACACTTATGGTGAAAACAGGTAAAGATAGATAGATAATTGGGTTGCCTCCCAAAAAGCGCTTGTTTATATTAACCGAGTCACGAGCCTGACTCGTCCCCGAATTAAATGGTCCATGGGGAAGCCTCGAATGTAATACCGGGATCAAAGACCTTGTCCTCATTCCCGGTTGACATCAGCAAAGGAGAGGCGGGGGGATAAGTCTTGAATGGTAAAAAGGTTCTTTCAACATACGAAAAGTATGTGAAATCAAGATCCACGGGAGGTGGGGTGGGTAAAGTAAGCACATTGTCCTCCCCCAAAGACAATGGATGCTGAGCAAGCGGCAAAGCCGTAATGTTATCAATGATAGCATAATCAATGTCACCTCCCGGGTCAAAGCACTCATCCTCCGTAATAGTCTCTAACGGAGTGGATGAAAGGTGCTCGGGAGGGGGACTTGGGACAATACCTTCCTGCATTAAATTATCAAAAATAATGTCCCCCTTCGTATCATTATCATCAATACCTGGAGGCATGGAGTGAATGCCGATTTCTTCCAGCAATGGGTCATTATCTTCAGCGGGAGTAATAGATGGAGGTAAAGACTCGGAAAGAGAAGGAGAAGTCAACTCTTCGATTTGAGCAATAAGAAGGTGCACTTTCCGTAATCTATCGCGAAGAAGCACGTCTTCCACCTCATCCACAAGATCAAGTTCATCGGTGAACTTCTCGTAATCCAGAGAGAATAAATCGTCATCGTCCGCATCTCCCGGTGGAGATTGAGAAATTTCAAAAGTGAAATTCTCATAGCGTGGAGAAAAATCGTCATCATTAGGATCGACCTCTTCCGTAAGAGCAACGTCGTCCCCAAACTCCATAGCAGGTAAGTCACAAACCTCATCATCAAATAAGTTATCGAGACCAAACTCACTAAGCTCACTCAATGAATCATCATCCTTAGGCACGTTAGGGATATCGAGAGAAGGGATGACAATTGCACTAGGACATTGAGCAGTAAGATCATTCCAAGAAATAGTAGGCTCATCATCATCATCATCGTAATAGTATGGATACACGGAGGAGGAGTATAAGTCTCGATATTCGATATTTGCTCCTGTCGTTGATCCTCTTGACATTTTTCGATGATCTTGTTGAAAGCTTCTTGAAGTTGTTGACCTTGCTTAACAAGAGTTGCCCATTGTTCGTGTGAGCTCAAATGTTCGAAGGAAGGTTGATGATTGACGGTGTGACGTGGGGGCTCCATATGTTGCAAACCAGAATTATAGCACGGATGTGGTTCATAGTAATTCATCGGTTGAGAAGAATTAGAACACAGATTTGGTTCATAATAATCCATTGGTGAAGAAAATTGAGGACACGGATCTGGCTCATAATAATTCAGTGGTTGACAATAAGAAGTATCGTGAGGGCCCCCACAGTTGTTGTAAAACGCATAAGGAGAAAGACTGGGTGCGTCTTGTGGATAGCTATTGTCATTGTGATAATTGTACCCCGGTTCTTGCTCGTGACCATACGGGTATCGAACCGGGCACGAAACATGCCAATAAGAATCGCTTCCACAATACATGCAAGGGGGGCTAGGAGGTGGATTTGAAAAGGACGAATTAGTCGAGTTACACGATGGACAAAATCCAAATTGTGAATCGATGGAAATGGGAGGAAGGTCTCTTCCGCATCGCTCGCATGAACACCATTGACATGACTCGCCCCCATATAGTTGTCTCCAACACCCGACGCAATGGACATAAGAATCCATAAAGAAAAATAGATAAGCAAGAAGAATATTTTTGGTGCGAAACTTTGAAAAAGAAATGCTTTTTATGATTTTTCAAATGTTTTTGGATTTTTTGAAATTTTTTGACACGAGTGAACGGATCCCAAAAGCCAACGCGTCTTTCACAAAAAACCGTTAATCCTCACGAAAAGAGCCGGCAGCAGCGCCATTTAATAACTAGATTTTACTAGGTTGAAAAGTTCGTTTCTCGGAATCTCTTCGAATTGATTTCCGGTTAAATGTGCGAGATTAGTTGTTCTTGGTGAATCAAATGAAAGGATTTTCGTTGTTTACACTAATGAAAGATAAAGACTTGAAAAGATAAAATAAAGACGGTAAAAGAAATAAGAATAAAATAAAGTCGGTAAAGAGAAATACTGAAAGATAAAAACTTGACGGGAAATAAATGACGGGAAATTAAAAGCAATAAAGGTAAATAACTCAAACTTAAACTTAAACTTAAAAGGAAAGCAAGTAAAAGTGCAAATAAAGAAAAAGGCGGGAAAAATAAAGCTTAAAACTAAAAACTGAAAAACTCATTCAGAATAAAACCTTCATCCGGAATAAACGTGTTCATCCGGAATAATTGCTTATCCGGAATAAACAGCTCATCCGGATTAAGGCTTGATCCGAAATAAAAAGGAAAAATGGTTGATCCGGAATATTTGAACATTCCGAATGAAACACTCTATCCGGAATAACCTAACATTCCGAATAAAGAGCTCTATCCGGAATAACAAGTATTCCGAATAAAGGAGCTTGATCCGGAATAACAAGTATTCCGAATAAAGGAATTTGATCCGGAATAATCAGATATTCCGAATAGAAGACTTGATCCGGAATATTATATATTCCGCATGAAGGAGCTTGATCCGGAATACTCAGATATTCCGCATGAACAACATAGAAAGCAGTTGATCCGGAATCTGGGCAACAATAAGAACACGAAGAACAGTAAAGAACCACAGGTCACGAATTTAACCAAATCTAAACAAGATTAACCAAAAGATTAAACCAAAACAACCACAAAGCATCAACTAACAATAACCAATCAAAATAAATCATCAAAACTAACAAATAAAGCCAAATCAATCAAAATCCACTTGATCAAAACCATAAAACTCAAGAACATAAACAATCAAGATGAAGAACAAATAAAACAAGAAAGGTAGAAGGAGATTAAAAAGAAAGTAGAGATTCAAAAACAATAAAAGAAAACTTACTTGAAAATTAAATGGATTAAAGGTGCATAACAAGTAATTAAAATGCAAGAAATTTAATAACAAGGTATGAAAATGGTGGAAGTGTGGGTTGTCAAGCCACCAACAACTACAAAATGAAGGGAAATCTAATATATATAGGGAGATTAGGGAGGAGCTTAGGAAGCTTCCTCCCTCTTTCTTCTTTTCCTTAATTGCACACTTAAGTCCTTGTCTTCTTAATCTTTTGTTAATCTTGGACTTTAATGACTTCGTCTCGAGATTTCTTTGAACTCGTCTTGTAATTCTTCAATAAATTAGACTTGAGTTCTTCGGCTTTTAGTAAACTTCCGTCTTTTGACTTTTTCTTCGATAAATCTTCAGAATTGGTCTTGGACTTCCGTTCTTTTCGCACTCTTGACCTTTCGACTTTGTCTTTCGTCTTTTTCTTCGATAAAAGCCCGTGAATGCCCGTGTTTTCTCCACTTTTCACCTTTTCGTCCTAAATCATAACAAAAACACAAACCACGCATAATTCCGACATAAATGACATAAAATACACGTTTTGGCTCGGTTATTATTGTAATTAAGTGGTAAAAGGATGGGTGTTTACACACCTATCAATGATCATTGAAAAATAATTAGTAATATCGTCTCAATTATTTGTCTAAAGTATACCAGTTTTGGTTGAAAGAAAACCGAGATATTAATTTAAAAGAATGCATTATTGTGTGATGCGTACTTCTTGAAATCTTTCTTCAAAACTTTAACATAATTCCAATGACTATGGTGTATTGTCGTATCATTTGTTTATAAATTACTCTAATTTATACATATGATAATAATTTTTTCATCATTGTATATAAAACTATTTGCCCCCTATAGAGTAAATGATATGAATTATATTTGTCTTCAATATGCGAGTCATTTAAGTAACTAAATACTACAATAATACTGTTATATTAAAAAAACAAATGCTTCATTACTTGTTTAGTAGTGTTTTTTTCTTTCTTATTATACATGCGTTATTATGTGTTTGCATTTTCAAATCATGTAGTATTTTTTTAAATGATGGTATGATTTTATCAAAATCATGTTTATTGCACGCTGTCAATTATAATTTTTATAACTTGCTCATACTATAGCAATAGCCTAAAGACTTCTTAGTCTTGTTCATGTGTCCTTATTCATGTTCTCTTTATAATAGGCAGGAATATAATGAGTTCTAAAATGTATCCGTTTTCTCATGTGAATGTGATAATATAATAATCGATGTATAAATCTTCATTCCCTCAAGTGAATGTGATGAAATGATCAAAATAAAGATTTTCATTCTCTCAAGTGAATGTGATGAACTAATCAACATAAAGACTTCATTCCTTCAAGTGAATATGATGAAATGATTAACCTAAAGATCTTTATTCTCTCATGAGAATGTGATAATAAAAAAACATCAAAATATTCGTTCCCTCGAGTGAATGTGATAATAAGATAATAACTTTTTAAAGACCGTTTATCATGGTAAAGGATATGGTCGAAGTAATTCGAAAATGACAAACCACTAATAGTGGGAAAATAAAAAGGAGCAGACAAAAATATGACTATGCAATATGCAATGTGATGTATGAAAAATACAAGTGTGTCAAACATATTACACACTATATTCATAGATGTAAGGATCTATGCTAACACATTGTTGCTCCTAAAAGAAAATATAAAATTGTCACGAGGAATGAAATTTTATATAAATTATGCATTACATTTCATTTTCCTCGACATACATTATAGATAAATTAGTGAAATATTATCACTAGCCATAACATAAGTTTATGACCTATAATTATAATATTTTTGGCATGACTCGTTCTACCATCACGAGTCATTAATGATGTGAATTGATTAGATTATTCAATCTAATATTTTTTCTCTCAAAGGAAGTTGATTATTCATCTACCAACTAGAATGACGACTCAATCCCTCATCGTTCTGGAAAGAAAACAAGTGGATATACGTTTGCATACATATCCATTGTATGAACCATTTAGGATTCTATAAATTGATGCATCGTCTAAATGGTAATAAAAATCGCAACTTCATGTTTGCATGATTAATAGCTAGACATATTAAAATACGAGCATAACATTCCAGAGTAAGTAATTCGTTGTGAATATGAGATGAATTACTTCTACATTATTCAATGATAATGAAAAAAAATATTGTGTTATTGTATTGGGGTCATACTATCATATGCACAAAAACAAAATTAGCATCATGCTAATATATTATTATAATTCTTCCATTTCATAATTGATTTTGGTTATAAAGTAAACCTATCCTATTTGTTTGTGCATTACTCCACCTAAATGCAAATATACAGGATATAGATGAAGGGGTAATTCCTTCAGGAGGAGATAAGTAACTACAAATTCAGAATGAATTATCATATTTTATTGATCCTTGATAGAAATTATATGAATTTATTATTTAATAATAATCTAATAAGCCATACATATACATTGGCCAATAACAAAGTTTCAGCTACTTATGCTCCTACTTTGTCCCTCAAAGACACTATTTAATTATGACATGCCTCAAGAATTGGTATACTAATCGATTTCAAATAAAATCCTCGATGTAAAATATGGAGCATAAAAACAAGATGGTTTTTCGAGGTGTAAAAGACCCCATGTTAGTCTCGCAAATAGACACTAGACATAAAAGTTCTTAAAAGAACATTAAAATAACCAATGAGATCTCAACAAATTTTATCATGTCTAGAATCATATGAAATCGAAACAAAATGACGTCGATAATTTGTTTACGTACAATATAACGCTTATTATTATGCATAGTGAGGATCATGAATTAATTATTATTCAAAAGTGAGCTCAATAAAATGATTGATCATCATGAAAAGATGCAGTCACTTGAAAATAAGAGAAATATTAGGACATGAAGTCCATGCACATGAATGTGCAAAAGCTACTGGATATACACGGGTTGTGTGCGCAACCGAATTAAGAGCTCTAAAATTACATGCTTTAAGACATGAATTGTGGAATAAATAAATTCACAAAAGCATAAAACTGCTTATTAAGAATCATATTGTCTAGAGATGGATGTAAATATATTATTGATATTATATGAGAAAGTCAATCTAAAAAGTATTTATTTTGTCTTATATACGTTTTATTAGAGCTCTAATATTCCATGAAGGATCCATAATGCCTCAAGCATGTCTAGCAATTTCAACTTATGGAAGCATTTGATAAAGTTATATATAACTTATCTGATCAAGCAAAACGATCGAAGTTCATTTGAATTCATATCATCTTGTTTTTGCACATGTTTCAAAGAAATTTTTGGTCCTCAAGTACCAGAAGTGTAACTAAAGTTTTGATGCCAATTTTTCAATCAATATGCGCCATGAGATTGTATATTTCTCTTTTAATATATGTATTAACAATGTTTATTCTAACACCCCACCAAATGCTATGCGCAGCGGAACTACAACATTTGGGTGCTAGGTAGTTATCCTCGCACACAAGATATATCGAACGACTCCAAAGAGACGTCAAATTTAAACTTAAATTAAAAATGTTTAAAAATGTACTTGTCTACGGTTTTCCAACCCCAAATGATACAACAGAGTTTTGCGTTTCGGTCCCCATGAATCTCAACCCCAAAAGATACAGTTTTCACAACAACATGATATAAAGTTTAAAGATGTTCAAGTAATAATGGGAGGAAAAACAAGTAGACTCCAAGCCATACACACAACTTCCATCCAATGCATGCTCCATGCTACACTTCACCGGTTACCTGAAACACATGCTAAATTTGGTCAACGAAAACGTTGAGTGGAATTCATAGGTTTTACAATTCATTTTGAACATGTGTAATAAAAACCATTCACGATCATTCATAGACTTGTCGATCAAACAATCTATATTCAAGGTACTGACAATTGTGTTTAAGCTCATGACACTAAACCGTTAACTCAATCACCCGCGTAATAATTACCGGCGTGATTCAGATGAAACCAGTGCCCCTACTAAGGCATCAGTTGCAATTATACCTTATCTCTTATCACAAATTATCCGTCCGCAGGGGGTATCAACGTACTAGCCCTCGTCTCGGATAGGGTAGTCAACCCCATAGTACTATCACTTTGTATAAGCGGCTATTTCTAATCCACGCTAGGACTAAACAATAGTTAATAGTTCATGAAATTAGGGCCTTTTGCAACTAGGTACTCAACACAATTTCAAGGCAACATTCGGGTCCAACAGTCATTCATGACATATGTTCATTTAGAAAACTAGCATGCATTTCCCTCGCGGGTAAAACAGTTTGAAATAATAATAAGCGAGGCTATAAATTCACACCTTATATAACAAGTAGTCGATAGTTCGAGTGACGGTCACTGACGACGATGAGGATGCCCGGGTAAATCAACACCTATCAAACCAATAACGCGTAATGAGTAATCTCATTTATAAACCTTAAGGTACTGTATATAATACATACATATCAGTCACTTATGATAATTACAACTCACGCCAAAACAAAACAATCAAGTGTTACTCGTTTTATACCATTCGTCCATATTATTAACGTTATTCATTTTTACGCATTTTTCGCCGATACTTACCAAAAGTACGGACTGTTTTACTAGACTTAACCCTTTTTATAAAATTTGAGAAAATTCTCAAAAATACCTTAAGACCTGTAGAAAACACATATTTAATCCCATTAAAAGTTTTCGCTTTTACGACCCATTACTCAATACTTTACCAAAACTACGTTTTTCGGACTGAAATTGTACTTTGACCAAGTCGGACTCATTTGACCCGTTTAAAATACTCCATTGACCCATTTGACACCTAAGTCTTATAATAGACTCAAATATGCAGGTTTGAGACCAAAAATCAACCTTTGACCATTTACCAAACTAAACCTATAGTCCCCGGGATTTGACCTAAAACCAAGCATAATTTCGGATTATGACGGTTTTCATCTCCCAGTACACGAATTTCAAAACGTCGTAACTTTTGACTCGTTAGGAGTCGTAAGCTCTATCTTATACCAAATCGAAGCTAAGAAGATGCTCTACAACTACATCCTAACCAAAAGACCTGTTTACAAAATAATTTTTACGAAAACACCTCAAACTTTCTGCCTAAAATTACCTATACCAAAATCATACCAACGCTCGTTTTCAAACCCATTTATCGACATTAGACATCATCCTAAGTACTCCTAATCATACTCAAACACTCTAATCAGTCCTAAACCCCTAATAATCAAAATCATCATAATACCCAATCACAAAAATAAACATGCAAATGGTTTTACCCATTTAAAAACATGTAAAAACAAACATACATACAATATCCATCATCAAAACAACAACCACCATGATTCCCCAAACACCCCCCTTGTGCCGTGGGGTTTGGGTGATCAAAACCCATCAACCAAATTGATTTTGGTTGATTTGTTTAGTGATTTAACATCATCCATCCATGAATTAAACATGCAAATGGCTAATTAACATCAAAATAAACTTTCGAAAAATCTTTAATTTTTGGAAAAATTCATGTTAATGCATGTTAGATTTAACCATGGATTAACACTTACAAAAGGTTTTTAGGAAGTGGTCTTTAATTGGAATTAATCAAAAACCAAGAAAAATTGAAGGTGGTGGTGGTTTGGTGTGTTTGGCCGTCGGCCTAAAGAGAGAAGAAGGAAGGGATGGGTTTTTTTTTTGAAATGTTTAGTGTGTGTGTGTGTGTGTGTGATTCCATTTTGTGCATTTGGGAGGGACCTTGGTGCAATTTATGCTTTGTTTTGTCCTTAAGCAAAAACGACCTTATAAGTTTACAGGATTGACTCACTAGTCATTTTAGAAAATTTTACGGGAGTCGGGGATCATCCCGAACACTCCAAAATACTTTTAGGACACTTTAAATGTACCCGGAAAGCAATAAAACTCACCCGACTCGACTTAACACGAACCAAAAGTAAAATTCTCGAAAAATTACAATATCGATAAAACGACAATAATTATAAAAAAATTGGGCATCCATCGGGATCGTACTCGTCATCGTCCTTCTTAAATCGTCAATCGTCAAAATTATAACCTCGAATATCGGTTTCAACCAAAATGATAAAATATATAGCAAATAAAATTTATTAAAAATTTCAAAAATAAGCGTAATTTAGGGTAACGTAAGTGACCTCGGTTCTAGGGTTTCACATCCACCCCTCCTTAAAGAGAGCGACGTCCCGGCGCTCGCCTCTTCTTATACTCACATTCCGTGCCGCAGGAACAGATGAGGATACCTTTCCTTGTAAAAGTCCTCACGTTCCCAAGTGTATTCCGGTCCACGCCTAGAATTCCATCGAACATTCACAATGGGAATTCTACTATGCTTCAGTCTCTTGACCTCTCGGTCCATAATTTCCACGGGTTCTTCCACGATATGCATTTTGTCGTCCAGTTGAATCTCGTTCAAAGGAATCACCAATTCCTTATCCGCCAAACTCTTCTTCAAGTTCGATACGTAAAACGTGTCGTGAATAGCACTAAGCTCGCTCGGCAACTCTAACTTATACGCTACTGGTCCAATTCGTTTAACGATCTTAAATGGTCCAATATACCTCGGACTCAACTTTCCTTTCTTCCCAAAACGAATTACACCCTTCCACGGCGAAACCTTAAGCATAACCATATCTCCGACTTCAAATTCCAACGGTTTTCTTCTGTTATCGGCATAACTCTTCTTGTCGGCTTCTCGCAGCAAGGAATCGGTTCTTGATTTGCACAATCTTCTCTGTCGTCTCTAAAACCATTTCGGGTCCAGTCAACTGACTTTCTCCTACTTCACTCCAACACACAGGTGATCTACACTTCCTTCCATACAACGCTTCGAATGGTGCAGCCTTGATGCTCGCATGGTAACTATTATTATACGAAAACTCCACTAAAGGCAAGTGGCGTTCCCAACTTCCTCCAAAATCAATCACGCATGCTCGGAGCATGTCCTCCATTGTCTGAATAGTCCGTTCACTCTGGCCATCAGTCTCCGGATGATAAGCCGTGCTTAAACTCAATTCAGTGCCCATCGCACGTTGAAGCGATTTCCAAAATTCCGAAGTAAACCTACTATCGCGATCCGAAATGATTGATAAAGGTACTCCATGTCTGCATACGATCTCCTTCACGTACACACTGGCCAGCTTCTCCATACTGTCCGTCTTCTTCATAGGTAAGAAATGAGCAGATTTCGTCAATCTATCCACTATTACCCAAATCATATCACATCCACTAGGAGTTCTGGGTAAACCCGTCACGAAATCCATAGCGATTCTCTCCCATTTCCATTCTGGGATCTCTGGTTGTACCAACAGCCCAGACGGCTTCTTATGTTCGGCTTTAACCTTCGAACAAGTCAAACACTTACTAACGTAACGAGCAATATCCGCCTTCATATTCGGCCACCAATAAACTTTCTTCAGGTCATGATACATCTTATCCGATCCAGGATGTATCGAGTACTTCGACTTATGAGACTCGTTCATAACCAAATCTCGTACTCCAGGCTTTCCTTCCTCGGATGGACACAACGGTAACCAAATCCGATTCTCGAAATATCTCAGCCCGTCTGACCTAACCACAAAAAGAGGTTTCAACATTCTTCCCAAGTTCTCAGCATCAACATTCTCTTTCATTAATCCCCTCTCTTGAGCCTTCAGTATTGTTTCGATTAAACCAACACTCTCAGTCATCACTAAAGCTCTGACTCTCAAAGGTTTCTCTCGATCCTTCCTACTAAGTGCATCTGCTACGACATTCGCCTTACCAGGATGGTAGCGAATTTCACAGTCATAGTCACTCAGTAATTCTACCCATCGTCTATGTCGCATGTTCAACTCCTTTTGATATAAAATGTGCTGCAAACTCTTGTGGTCAGTGAATACAACACACTTCGTCCCATACAAATAATGTCTCCACAATTTCAACGCAAAAACCACAGCTCCTAATTCCAAATCATGCGTCGTGTAGTTCTCTTCATTCTTCCTCTGTTGTCTCGACGCGTAGGCAATCACCTTCTCACGCTGCATCAACACAGCTCCATAACCCTTACGAGATGCGTCACAATACACTACAAAGTCTTCGGTTCCTTCAGGTAATGACAATATCGGTGCGGAACATAACTTGTCCTTGAGTGTTTTGAAAGCGAATTCTTCCTCATCTCCCCATTCATACACTCTATTCTTCTCGGTAAGCTTTGTCAATGGCTTCGCAATCAACGAAAATCCTTCAATGAATCTCCGATAATACCCAGCTAAACCAAGGAATTGTCGAACTTCAGTCGGCGTTGTCGGTGCCGACCATTCCCTGATCGCTTCGACCTTGGCAGGATCCACGCGAACTCCTTTGCTATCAATTACGTGACCAAGGAATTGCACAGACTCTAACCAAAACTCACACTTCGAGAACTTCGCATACAGCTTCTCTTTCTTCAGCAGATCCAATATCTTTCTCAGGTGCTTCTCGTGTTCTTCCTTACTCTTAGAGTAAATAAGAATATCATCGATAAAAACAATGACAAACTTATCTAGATACGGCTTGCATACTCGATTCATAAGGTCCATGAATACAGCAGGCGCGTTTGTCAAGCCAAACGGCATCACTCGAAATTCGAAGTGTCCATACCGCGTACGAAAGGCAGTTGTAGGAATATCCTCCTCTCTCACACGCAGTTGATGATACCCTGACCTTAAGTCGATCTTTGAGTATACACAGGAACCTTGCAATTGATCAAACAAATCGTCAATCCTCAGCAATGGATACCGATTCTTAACCGGCAGCTTGTTGAGTTCTCTATAGTCAATACACATCCGAAATGACCCATCCTTCTTCTTCACAAACAACACTGGCGCTCCCCATGATGATGAGCTCGGTCTAATAAATCCTTTATCCATCAACTCCTTCAGTTGATCCGATAACTCCTTTAACTCTGATGGTTCTAATCGATAGGGTGCACGCGCAACTTGTAACACCCCCAAATTTATACAACTCAATACAGCGGAAGACTAGTTGGTGTTACGGGATAGCACATTACTCACATCATAGACAACGCATAAAATTCGCGTCGTTTATTAATAAAGCATTTCCATTCATAAACATTAAAGTTACATCGGTCCCAAGTCATATTATTTCATACAAAGTTTTACAAAGTATTTGAATGGAAAATATTGTTTAAGTGCGGGCCATGAATTCTTGTCGTCTTCCCGAGAATTACCTTCAAGTACCTGAGACAAAACATGTTAAAAGAAAAGGTCAGCGATAACGCCGAGTGAATTCATAGAGTTTAATAAAATCCATCAATATAATATCAGTATAAAATTATTACTGAAAATCATTTTGTACAAATCATTTTAATAGGCCATAAAATAGCCAAAGTCATTTTATACAAATCTGCATCAAAATCATAATATAGGCGTTTGCCTTAAAAATCATTATACGAGCCAATGTTGTAAAAACATCATACAATACGTCTTATGACGTTGTATAAAAATAAAAACCGTTATATGAATATGGTTATGAAAACCAAAACACGAACATAATATCAATAGTATGACCCTGTATTGCTAGTCAGGCAATACATCGTAATTCGGAGCGTCTAGTAGTATTTCGTTAGTTGGATTATTATAAGCCGCATGACATTGTTACCTTACTAAACCAAACAACGGGTAGCTAACCCGATTCTCAATTTGCCCATCTAAAGTAGCGTGTCGTCACAAAGGTCACGCTATGGAAATCTTCTCATACATAAATTCGCTTACCAATCAATGTGGCACGACGGGGATCAACCGTCAAGGCGCGAACTGGGGTGATCGTCCCCAAATAGTACTATTATATGCATAAGCGTCTACCAAATCCCGGTAGTTCACAATTCATGCTAATGGGACTTTTAGTGACATAACCTAACTTTAATAATCCATTTGATTTCATCTATCGGGTCCTTTAATCATTTATCGGGTCATACAATCGGGTCATACAATCATTCGGGTCCAAATCAATAAACAAACAATAGGGACAAATGATGTCCTATTTTATAAAAACTAACATGTTATCTCCCTCGCGGGTTTATAAAACATTTCATAAAAACATTTAAAAGAGTGCGAGGCTATGAACTCACTTTGATGTGGGAAAGCGGGTTATCGGCAACTCGGACGTACGGTGCGTGCTTCAATCACAGAAACCTAGACAAATAATACTCGTCTTAGACTCATGTCCAATGACTTTATAAAATAACAATTATGTATACATATGATGATTTTATATATATAATGATCAAGTGGGTTTACATATTCTCGTTTACTCATTTTAGTGTTATATGTCGATAACTTTTATACCAGTTTACTAGTTTTACCTATTTACGTGTTTTAAGTCCAATAAACTTATTATAAGTTCTTTAACTTGTATTAATCCATGTTATACTTATATTATCAGTATTTAAAGTTTACAAGTTGGGCCCAAATGGGTTAAGCCCAATAAGTTCTTTTTATAAGAGTTTAACTTATTTAGTCCAATTATTAGTCCAATATGTTTACTTAGCTCATTAATGTCCGTATGTCCTATAGTTCGGGTTTTATCAGTTTTTACTTGTATTAGATACTTATATATCAGTATATTACTTTTAAAAACTTTACATTAGACGGGTTTGATCGTCTAAGTTTTAATTGGCGAAAAACGTTAATTTTACGGTAATAGCCGAAAAAGTCGTAAAAATCAAGTTTATAGTTTTTATTATCTATAAGCATTATTCCACTACCATTTTTATAATTTATCCACTTATTTAACCTTTTACATATTTATATAAATAAAATCCATAAGTTAGTGGGTTTTTATTTTACATTTTATACAATATAATTTTGAGTGCTTATATAATAATAATAAACATAAATTCTCAAAATCTGATTTTTATTTTCATGTTCACCAAAACTGCCATATCTAGAGTTCTATATGGAGATAGAAGCTCAAATGTTTATCACATAAACTACATGACATGTGCTCCATTTAACTCTTCTATAGCTACTGTTGAATCATCCTCTAAATATTTTCTAAAAATCGTCCAAAACTGTGAACTCAGATTTGTACCTTAAATTTGTTTTGGTCATATCTCACTCATTACAATGATTCCAATGTATGGCCAACTCTCACATGCGTACAAGACCCATAGCTTACTGTTTATTCATTAATCTATGCCATTTTTATCAGTTCACCATTTGACTCTTTACTGTTTTATACAGCCAACAAATTTAAACAAGATTTTAGCCTTGTTTCTTATAGTCTTTCATCTTTTTAAGCATGTTTATCAACACCAAATCCCCACACAATATTTTTAATCATCATTAATCATCATATACATATACATAAGTAAAAGAAATACAAGTTTACATAATCAAAAATAACAAGAAGTTAAGGAGAACAATCTTTATACCACCATGATGATGTAGGTTGATCAAAACATGGATTTTGATGGAGAAACTTGTGAATCACCAAGACCATCTTCAAGACCATCATGCTTCATGAACTCCTTGTGGAAAATCAGCCCCAAGACACCATGAAAACTCCTCCTTGGATGTTATTACTTGCACCAATCTTCATCTTTTTGAATGGAGATTAACATATGTTAATTATAACATATGTTTGTGGTTAAAAATTGTATGAATGGGGTGTTTTGGTTGAGATATGGGACGGCATAGATGAGAGAGTAGAGAGGAAATTAGGTGGTTTTGCATGTTGAAATGAGGAAGTGGTATAGTAGACATGGTTTTGTGTTGGAATGGTAGCTTAAGTTGTAAGACTTAAGCCATGTGTAAGCAACATAGCTTATACTTGCCACATCAAGTGGTGTAGTGGCTAGTTAGGCCGGTTTGAGTGGGGTGGGACAAGTGTCCCACTTGTCTCATCCCCATTTATTTACGGGTACTCCTCGATTCTAGTTTCCTCGATTTGCGTGCCCTCGGGGCGTTTTACGAAAAATGTTTTTATAAATTATGAATCAACGTCACAAAACGAATCCAATAAAAATTGTCTCATCAAAAACGGAGTTCGAAAACGTAAATACGTAATCCTAGGGTTTCCGGTTTAGTCGTAAAGGACGTTAAAATAAAATCGTAAGTCCTAGTCTCTTCTCGTAAATTTGTGAGTTTATGAACCAACACAAATTTAAAATTCCAAAATAATATTCACGAATAAATTTATTTTCTGAAATGTCGGACTGTCACCAAAGACGGTGTATGTAAACGTAAGCACGTAACGTAGAATCCTCCGGTTTAGACGTAGTCGACGCTACTTTAAGACGTAAATCCAAATTACTTCCCAAAAATAAGTGAGTTCATATTGTAACATTAAAATAATGTTTTCAAATAAATATTGAGAATAAAATATCAACCATAATTTGACGGATTGTCACAGCATTTACCCCTAAACAGGATCTTTGTCCTCAAAGATCATCTTACTACTCGCTTCTTATAGAGTTAAAGTCATGTGGGTATTTCCTCCACATTCGGTCTTTTCTCACAAGTGTAATTTATTACAATACGCGAGTTCTATCAAACATAACTACGGGAATAAGATCAGGCTTAATGTTGACTTACTTTCTCTATCCATGATGTTCACGGGTTTTTGATGAATGCAACTTTTCGCCGATCTAAACTTTACTAAGAAACGATCAGATTTTCACTTGATAGATATTCCATCAAGTTCGATTTACGAAACATAATTCACGCAGTTCTTGAAGTCCTAGGGTAGATCCAGCTTATATGCCTTTCAAACCAATCTTTTACATCATCTCAATGGTCTCATACAACGGGGACTTATATCCCATGATTTTTCAGATCATGAATTCATTTTTCCAAGGTTAAAAATTGTGGCATAACTTCGCTACCCATTTGGCACTTCAAGATCTACATTTCATATTCACATAACCTCTTGCCCACTATCGGCTGTCAATAATCAGATCCTAATTTCAACAGTCATTTCAGATCTCGTGGGTCGGGTATTTTGTAAGGTTAGGTTCGCCATCATAGGAAACCATAAACCTAAAAGACATGTCCAACTCACAATGGGTGTATGTCGGGTGTCCTTATCTCAACTCCTGCTTACAGATGCTCTAATATTTAGATCCTAACAAGATTCGATCTCGATCCTAATACGATGATTATCAATGATAATCTTTCCAAAGGAAAACGATTATGCGGTCTATTACCAAAGGTCAATCATTCAAACATAGAACAGCGCTTATAGTATTTTGTATCGTTACTTTACCTCGTCCCTTCGATTTGGGGTGGTACATAGTACTCTCATCAAGGTTCGTTCTCAATGATTTCTGAGCAAATCTCTAGAAATTCGATGCGAAGCGAGGATCTTGATATAGATGTTCGATACAGGCACACTATGTTTACATAACTCTTTTGCATTTATCATTAACGGGAATGATATTAGCAGATTTGGTCAGTCTGTCGACGATGACCCAAATCGAATCAAATTCAGATGATGACCTTTGCAATAGCTAGACGTTTACTAATGTATGAGGCGATGTCTGCCTTCATAATTAGCCACAATACAACTTCTTCAGACAAAGATACTTTTAGTCATAAATGACATGAATAGAATACTTATACTTACAAATTCCAACATAACTATATCTCACAATCTCCATATTTAGGTAACCACAAGTGGCCTTTAAAACATTTAACGCTGTCGGCTTCTCAATTTTAATGGTTCACATTAGTCGCGAACCGCTTTTTATTATCTATATTATCCTTTTTACAAACATCGTTCATATTTAAATTGTTCGGCAATTTATTTTGCATCTTCATTATTAAGAAATACATCCTAATTGGTTCTTTATCCTTTCTATATAATGTGTCAATAATTACGTTCACTTTTCTTCATATTTTCTAAGCTTCAGTTTAGTTTCAGCTATCATTTTTATCAGTTTCGCTTAATCCGACGTTTAAAGCGTCGATAATTATTACAACTAATTAAATATTAAATATTCAATTTTTATGAAACTTAAATGTAAAGATTTTAAATTTCTTAGTTCGTCCTATTATATGAAAATGTTCAAAATAATTTTTAATTAACAAGATTTTTGTTGATTTATCGAAAATATCTAATAAGATTCATAAATGTTCGAAAAACCTTTGTTTATACTGTGGTCAAAGTTTTCTTAGTTGAAAAGTAAAAAGTGTCATTTCAAATTCTAATTCATGGTTTAAATGGTTTCCTCAATCCCTCTTAGGTTATCTAGAAGTATACACAAACATTTACCCCTAAACAGAAGTTTAGTTAAATGGTTTGTGTATAAGGGAATAATCCCTTAAAATCCTTTGTTAAGACATTTGTCAAAATATATTTGCACCTCTTTTAGTATAATTCAAAGTCATAAATGACTTCTAAATTTTTAGGAGTCAATTTATATTCCATTATCTATTAATCATACGGTTAAATCATGTAAAGGATTAAGTCTTAAGTCTTATGTTAAATATTCAAGGTACAAGTTTTAATTGTTCGGCCAATTCAGGGCAATCTAAAACAAATTTTTAACTCATTCTTATTCTTATAAACAAACATATAGTCCTTAATGATCACGAGCATGAATTTATCAAATTACAGCCTACACACGTGATTCACCAAATTTATGAATGCTACATGTGCATCGGTCAATCCAAACGACATCACGTGAAACTCATAATGTTCATCACAAGTTCTGGATGTAATGATTGGAATAGATAATATTTTTCGCAGATGCGAAGTTGATGATAACCATGCCATGGATCAAATCTTTAAAACATACGCTAGAACCTTGTAAATGATCGAACAAATCTTCCATTTCGAGTTATGGATATTGTTTTCGATTGTCAATTTACTCAGTTCACAGTAATCTATAAATATAAGGAATGATAACACCATAGCTCTTCATGATGACAGGCTTGGTATAATAAAATCTTTCTCCGACAACGCTCTCAGTTGTATGGTAATTCCTTTAATTTAGATGGTGCTGACGTACAGTGCACATGCCACGGGTGAAGCACCGGTTATATAATCAATACCAAATTCAACTTGCCTTAATGGCGAAAGTCTAGGTAATTCATTAACAAATACCTCCCAAAGTTTTAGATAACATAAACACCTTTTAATACATTTATTTTAAGTTCTTCTAGATTACAATATCTATAACTAGTTCACAACCATTCATGGTAAAATTTTAAGTCTAAATACAGGATACAGCCACCTATCGGGGATTATAAATCACTTTTGATAATCAACATCTTATCATTTAGGGGAATTCTATTCGAGTTCCCATCGATTAAGACAATGTCGTCATGTCATAATCAATCAATCCATTCTACTGGCACTATTAACTTTTCAGTTTTATTGCCGTCGATAAGATGTGAACTTCTCAAAAGACTAATAATAATTCATAATCCTTCCCAAATTCAAGGATATCTGGAGACATAACTAACCTTAAAAGAGTAGGGTCAACGCGTAATCTATGCGAGAGAATTTCAAATCAGATACAGATGAAAACATTTAACGAATATGAATATATCCCATGCTTTCATAATTTGAGTACGCATTCGAAAGCTCCTCGGGTCGTTACCCAGGTCATTCAAATGAAATCAAATCAAAAGAAATGATAGGAACATCGATACATCCAGTCGGGTATCAACACTCGGTAATCAGATACTTTTCCTAGGAATCTCACTACGGGAGAATTGGACAAGAAAGAATTGTCAATTGTCAAATAAGACAATTTCCACAGATTAGTAAATTCAACTCAGAAGAATAGATGCTACAGGCACATATGTAGGTGTCCCTAACACTATGTCCCTATTTTTTTTCACTTCTTGCAGATCTCATAAAATTTAATCTTTCACAATCTTCAAAGAAAATGTAGTGTTTATTCATTAGTTTTAGGGTGACTACTAATCAGCCTTGCATGGTCCATTCCAAATTGTATGTAGGCACGCAACTATATAAAATTTCAAGATTAACGATGCAATACTCAGTTCGTCAAAATTTTATCAACATGTTTATAATGAAAACATTTTCATGCTTAATTCTTAAATAAGAATCAAAAATAAATTTACAAAGATTTTCCTTGTTATGAAAACAATTAAGTTTCCAAAGTGTTTCATAAACAACTTCATTCGATAATGATTACTTATAAATCTCATTTTGAATAATCCTTTTAGTGATGAAAATTCAATTTCCTCAAATGATACTGTTTTATCTTATAAAAACAATCAGTGATCTGCAAAAGAGTGATGAAGAGTTGTTCACCAAGAACTAACTACAATATAATAGGAGATGAGCTTAGCCAAATAATCATGAGGTTCATGACCTTGATGGCGCTCAAAAAGATTAATCCACAACGTAACTCAAACAGAGATGAGTACTTGCTCAATGGTTGCATCACTAATGCGGACATTAGGATGAAGCAATAAAAGATAGATATCATCGATACATGTAGAATTTAGCAATCAAAGGTAGTCTTTTCATTAATCACAAACAAGTCAAATTGTACCGTAACACATTACGTGTCACTATGTCACACAATTCTCAGAACTCATCCTACCAACTGATATCTCAGTTAAGTTAGGGATTTTTAAAAGATACCACAATGAATACTAATCTACAAGAGTCATTAGGTGTTCCACATGTCCCGAAAGATCCATCGGTCCCCATTTAGAAGAAGATTTCTTCAATTTATTTGTTGGACACTGGGCATCCTCATTAGTGGACAATGGCCTAGGAACAACCCTTAACACGAATCAACAATCAATTAAAACCTTATAATTCAATCACAGAACTCAACGATTTCCTCTTAACAATCTCATATTCCATACGGGTTAAATTTTACTTTATTCAAGTTTCAGTCAACTTATACTCAATTTGATATCCTACCTCATTCTCCAATACTTTCAACCTTATTTATAAACCTTAAAAGGGCAATAAAAGCTCGATATGAATCAATACTTAATTTCCCAATCCTATAGCTCTTACAACAACAATTATCAAATGAGTCACTAGTATGAAATGACTCGATCAGTCAATTAGACTTCTCAGAAAGGTATTAGTGGCATGAGGCTTTTGGGTAATGGTTCCAATGACAGCCTCAAGTGCAACGTTCACCCTTTCGATTTCAATTTAAGAATTGGATGACAACGAATCAGATGACATCTTTCTAGGTGGTAACGTTTTGTCAAACTCCACTCTATAAGGAAATATCGTCATGACATCGGTATCAGATTTAATCTCGCCAATTCTTTTTCAATGTCGCAATCAACTAATATCTACATTTCTACGAATATCAACCATTTGTTGGGATCATAAATATCCACCACTCGGTTTAGATCTAGGATAGCTAGAATTCCTACGAGAATAGCTTCGATTAATTACTAGGGAAGTTAGGGTTTCTTGTGACAATCTACGTCGTATAAATAACTCGTATAAATATCTAAATAATCATCAAACAATTATGTAATCAAATTACATCATATATATAATCCAAGTTATATATATATTAAAATAACACTTCTCAGTCTGGCCTTGTCGGTAACTCGGGAATTCTTCAGCACCGTTATAGTCAAAAGATTTTTAGACATTTTTAGAAAAATGTTTATAGTTAAGAGATTTTGAAATGTTTTATTCAAAACCTTGGTTTTTAAAAATCTTTCGTTCTCTATAACGAGAGCTCTGGTACCAAACTGTAACACCCCCAAATTTATACAACTCAATACAGCGGAAGACTAGTTGATGTTACGGGATAGCACATTACTCACATCATAGACAACGCATAAAAATCGCGTCGTTTATTAATAAAGCATTTCCATTCATAAACATTAAAGTTACATCGGTCCCAAGTCATATTATTTCATACAAAGTTTTACAAAGTATTTGAATGGAAAATATTGTTTAAGTGCGGGCCATGAATTCTTGTCGTCTTCCCGAGAATTACCTTCAAGTACCTGAGACAAAACATGTTAAAAGAAAAGGTCAGCGATAACGCCGAGTGAACCATAGAGTTTAATAAAATCCATCAATATAATATCAGTATAAAATTATTACTGAAAATCATTTTGTACAAATCATTTTAATAGGCCATAAAATAGCCAAAGTCATTTTATACAAATCTGCATCAAAATCATAATATAGGCGTTTGCCTTAAAAATCATTATACGATCCAATGTCGTAAAAACATCATACAATACGTCTTATGACGTTGTATAAAAATAAAAACCGTTATATGAATATGGTTATGAAAACCAAAACACGAACATAATATCAATAGTATGACCCTGTATTGCTAGTCAGGCAATACATCGTAATTCGGAGCGTCTAATAGTATTTCGTTAGTTGGATTATTATAAGCCGCATGACATTGTTACCTTACTAAACCAAACAACGGGTAGCTAACCCGATTCTCAATTTGCCCATCTAAAGTAGCGTGTCGTCACAAAGGTCACGCTATGGAAATCTTCTCATACATAAATTCGCTTACCAATCAATGTGGCACGACGGGGATCAACCGTCAAGGCGCGAACTGGGGTGATCGTCCCTAAATAGTACTATTATATGCATAAGCGTCTACCAAATCCCGGTAGTTCACAATTCATGCTAATGGGACTTTTAGTGACATAACCTAACTTTAATAATCTATTTGATTTCATCTATCGGGTCCTTTAATCATTTATCGGGTCATACAATCGGGTCATACTATCATTCGGGTCCAAATCAATAAACAAACAATAGGGACAAATGATGTCCTATTTTATAAAAACTAACATGTTATCTTCCTCGCGGGTTTATAAAACATTTCATAAAAACATTTAAAAGAGTGCGAGGCTATGAACTCACGTTTGATGTGGGAAAGTGGGTTATCGGCAACTCGGACGTACGGTGCGTGCTTCAATCACGGAAACCTAGACAAATAATACTCGTCTTAGACTCATGTCCAATGACTTTATAAAAATAACAATTATGTATACATATGATTATTTTATATATATGATGATCAAGTGGGTTTACATATTCTCGTTTACTCATTTTAGTGTTATATGTCGATAACTTTTATACCAGTTTACTAGTTTTACCTATTTACGTGTTTTAAGTCCAATAAACTTATTATAAGTTCTTTAACTTGTATTAATCCATGTTATACTTATATTATCAGTATTTAAAGTTTAAAAGTTGGGCCCAAATGGGTTAAGCCCAATAAGTTCTTTTTATAAGAGTTTAACTTATTTAGTCCAATTATTAGTCCAATATGTTACTTAGCTCGTTAATGTCCGTATGTCCTATAGTTTGGGTTTTATCGGTTTTTACTTGTATTAGATACTTATATATAAGTATATGAATTTTAAAAACTTTACATTATACGGGTTTGATCGTCTAAGTTTTAATTGGCGAAAAACGTTAATTTTACGGTAATAGCCGAAAAAGTCGTAAAAATCAAGTTTATAGTTTTTATTATTTATAAGTATTATTCCACTACCATTTTTATAATTTATCCACTTATTTAACCTTTTACATATTTATATAAATAAAATCCATAAGTTAGTGGGTTTTTATTTTACATTTTATACAATATAATTTTGAGTGCTTATATAATAATAATAAACATAAATTCTCAAAATCTGATTTTTATTTTCATGTTCACCAAAACTGCCATATCTAGAGTTCTATATGGAGATAGAAGCTCAAATTTTTATCACATAAACTACATGATATGTGCTCCATTTAGCTCTTCTATAGCTACTGTTGAATCATCCTCAAATATTTTCTAAAAATCGTCCAAAACAGTGAACTCAGATTTGTACCTTAAACTTGTTTTGGTCATATCTCACTCATTACAATGATTCGATTGCATGGCCAACTCTCACATGTGTACAAGACCCATAGCTTTCTGTTTATTCATTAATCTATGCCATTTTTATCAGTTCACCATTTGACTCTTTACTGTTTTATACAGCCAACAAATTTAAACAAGATTTTAGCCTTGTTTCTTATAGTCTTTCATCTTTTTAAGCATGTTTATCAACACCAAATCCCCACACAATATTTTTAATCATCATATACATATACATAAGTAAAAGAAATACAAGTTTACATAATCAAAAATAACAAGAAGTTGAGGAGAACAATCTTTATACCACCATGATGATGTAGGTTGATCAAAACATGGATTTTGATGGAGAAACTTGTGAATCACCAAGACCATCTTCAAGACCATCATGCTTCATGAACTCCTTGTGGAAAATCAGCCCTAAGACACCATGAAAACTCCTCCTTGGATGTTATTACTTGCACCAATCTTCATCTTTTTGAATGGAGATTAACATATGTTAATTATAACATATGTTTGTGGTTAAAAATTGTATGAATGGGGTGTTTTGGTTGAGATATGGGACGGTATAGATGAGAGAGTAGAGAGGAAATTGGGTGGTTTTGCATGTTGAAATGAGGAAGTGGTATAGTAGACATGGTTTTGTGTTGGAATGGTAGCTTAAGTTGTAAGACTTAAGCCATGTGTAAGCAACATAGCTTATACTTGCCACATCAAGTGGTGTAGTGGCTAGTTAGGCCGGTTTGAGTGGGAGTGGGACAAGTGTCCCACTTGTCTCATCCCCATTTATTTACGGGTACTCCTCGATTCTAGTTTCCTCGATTTGCGTGCCCTCGGGTCGTTTTACGAAAAACGTTTTTATAAATTATGAATCAACGTCACAAAATGAATCCAATAAAAATTGTCTCATCAAAAACGGAGTTCGAAAACGTAAATACGTAATCCTAGGGTTTCCGGTTTAGTCGTAAAGGACGTTAAAATAAAATCGTAAGTCCTAGTCTCTTCTCGTAAATTTGTGAGTTTATGAACCAACACAAATTTAAAACTCCAAAATAATATTCACGAATAAATTTATTTACTGAAATGTCGGACTGTCACCAAAGACGGTGTATGTAAACGTAAGCACGTAACGTAGAATCCTCCGGTTTAGACGTAGTCGACGCTACTTTAAGACGTAAATCCAAATTACTTCCCAAAAATAAGTGAGTTCATATTGTAACATTAAAATAATGTTTTCAAATAAATATTGAGAATAAAATATCAACCATAAATTGACGGGTTGTCACACAACTGGTGCAGCTCCCGGCACCAAATCGATTCGAAACTCGACCTCACGGGTGGGTGGTAAACCTGGCAAATCGTCTGGAAAAACTTCCGGATATTCGCAAATTACAGGTACCTCTTCAATCCTCGCCTCTAAACCACCATCACTAGAAACTTGTGCCAAAAACACATCGCATCCATCTTCTACATACTTCATCATTTTCAAACAAGAAATCACCTTCAAACGAGAAGTGCATTCATCTCCCTTCACAGTCAAGACTTTATTCCTCAACGGGATCTGAACTACTCTCTCTCCACAGACGATCACGGCACTGTGCGCCATCAGCCAATCCATTACCATGATTACATCAAACGATCCTAGCTCTATGGGCATTAAGTCGATTTCAAAAGCGTAATTTCCTAACTTCAAGGTACACCCTTTCAGTATAGAATTCGTACTAACGATTTTCCCATCGGCTAATTCCACGTTATAACTAGTCGTTAACAATACCGGTTTTCTATCGATATGACGACTAAATTTAACATCTACGAAACTCTTGTCGGAACCAGAATCAAACAAAATACTAGCATAACAAGCGTCTAGCAAAAACGTACCGGTAACCACGTTAGGACCTTGTGGTTTATCAACCGTCCCTACTTGATACATGGCAGCAGCATTGTTACCTCCTTGCTTGTTCCCAACCTTCGGGCAATTTCCTTGCTTGTGTCCTCTTTCTCCACATCCAAAACAACCCATCACTCTCGTAGCATTCGCCCCAGTGGCTACCCCCTTTGTTCGGCAATCAGACATCCTGTGGCCCGCTTTGCCACATTTGTCGCACGCAGGCGGGCAACTCCCTACATGGTACAAGTTGCATCGACCACAGTGGGGATTCACCTTCGCTCCTCTGGGGTTTGTAACAGCTCTCATCCCTTCATTCCTGCGCTGGTTGAACTGCTGACTGCGGTTCTGACCCGGATTATTACGGTTTCCACCTCGGCTTTGACCCTGGGATATATTGCTCTGAGCCGCCTCCCACTTCCTCTTATTTCCTTCAGCAATGAAGTTCTTCTTGTCTTGGAGTTTGACGTCCATCAACGCGTGAGCCATCTGGACCGCTTCATCAAACGATCCAGGCTTAGACGAAGTCGTTTCACCCTTGATATTACTGGACAGACCTTTGATGTACTGTTTCATCTTCTTGTTATCATCGGCAAAGGCCTCTGGACACAAAAGGCTTAATTCATTAAACCTCCTGGTGTAAGCAATGATATCATTGTTTCTCAAAGTCAGGTGCCTCAACTCATCTTCCAATTGACCCAGCTCCTCTTCAGGACAGAACTTCTTGGTCAAAAGAGCTTTAGTAGCAGTCCATGTTCTTGCATTCGCTACTGCTAACCCAACAGTGGCTACTTGGGTGTTCCACCAACTTAATGCGTCGTCAAGAAAAGTAGCAGCCGCAAACTTGACCTTGTTCGCTTATGAACAACCACTAATCTCGAAAGTACTCTCGACCTTTTCTAACCATCTCCTGAGTTCTAGAGCTCCACCAATTCCACGAAATTGCGTGGGACCGCATTTCATAAAACTAGAGTAAGTACACTCTCTTGGGGCTTGCTGTCTCCCCACATTTCTGTCTTGGTCTGGGTTTCTCTCTGCTCGGTCTGCTTCTAGCGCATTCGCAATGGCTTCCTGAATCATCGTGTTCACACGGTCAGCTGTTAGTTTTGGAGGCATGGTGCGTTATCAAATACACCTCTCTGCAAAGACAAGGAAAAATAGAAAAACAATGTAAGTATACACATCAAGATTAAGATGGATTTCTCTTTCAAGACATAATATAAATACAACGACACATCGTTACAAAGTTACTAATATTCATCAATTCACATCACAAAAGATCAAATTAAAGACATATCACAGATCATGAAAGGTAAACATGGATTGTATTGATAATCAACCAAAATTGTGACAAGTATTGCCACTACAACCATTCACCATAAAACTTAAGTCCTCAAGTTTTTCGTCACAATGCCATCATACAAAAGTCTAAAATAGTTCTATTACAACGATCAAAGATAAAATACAAGACAAGCAACTAGTCATGTGGTGATCCACACGACCTCTTAGATGGCGGTTCATCATCATCCTCCTCGGGTTCTTCGTCGCTATCTTCCTCGTCCCCTTCATCCATCTTCCTCTTTCCTTTGTCGTTCGGCCCACATTCAGTCGCCTTCTTCGTCCCTGACGTAGACCCACACTTAACTGCTACATGATTTCCCACAGTGATACAAACACCGCTGGCAGGTGGCTGGATCATGAAGTCATTAGCTTCCATTTCCAAGTCGTCCACAAATCTCCAATCTGGGGGCAAGGATGCTCTCACTCGATGCTCCCAACTCTGCATCCTAGTCAATCTCGCTTGATCTTCCCTAACTCGATCAAGACTGGCGCTCAAGTTCGCTATCATCGATCTTAGACTGTTGATATCACTCTTGTTTGCATTTCCATCAAACTCAATCCTTGAAGTTCTTGCCAATAATCTTTGGTGTGCCCTTTCATTCTGATCAAACCTCTTGATTACCCTGGTCTCCACCACAAACCGCTCATACATTAACCTATCCATCCTCCTCAAACGACCTTCGGGATCCCAGTAGTGTCTTGGTCTCGGAAAATAGACCCTCGCGATATTCTCATGAATAGATTGTGATTTAGATGAATTGCTGGATTCTGCACCACTCCCATTACTTACTCGAACAAACCCTGGCACTGTCCTCAGGTAGTCCTTACAATTGTCCATCGGGCGACGAAAGGGTTGCTGCTCATATCGGTCGGTCGGAGGCACTTCATAACCCTTTGGCGAATTTGGAGATTGAAATAATTCAGGTTCGGTCTGACCGACAGCGTTCTCGGGAATTCCATCATCCACCGGTTCCTCGGGCTCTTCCTCAGAATCCTCACTACCATCGCTACTGATACTGAAGTTTTCCACGTCACTTTTGTCACTGTCATTTCTCGGCTCTACCGCTTCTTCTGGAGCGATCCATCCATTGTCATTATTCGGCGGGTTCGGAGGAAACGGTCCCCCTTCGTGTCCTACGACATAATCGTCTGCATTCCCATTAGGCGGTACCTCGGCCATTCCTGCAATAACAGAGAATTTTGGAGGGTACGTAAGATTACTATTCAATATTTATAAATACATGCATGCAAATGCAATGCAAAGGTGGTACACATGCCCAAAATGCGATAATATGACGCTCATGCATAAGTAATACAAGAATTATGATATCGGGTATTCCACGTATAATTTCAACGTTTACATATAGTAATTCCATATCTACGTAATAAATATCCACACATATACTTCAACTCAAAAGTATACATCAATGCCATGAATACAAAAATAAACCTTACCGGAGCCATGCAGGATAGTTGTGTACGCTTGGACAATTTCTTACGACACCAAAAGTTATAGTTTAGGAATTTTCAAAACGACCTAGTTCTCTATAACTCATGGCTCTGATTACCAATCTCTAACACCCCACCAAATGCTATGCGCAGCGGAACTACAACATTTGGGTGCTAGGCAGTTATCATCGCACACAAGATATATCGAATGACTCCAAAGAGACATCAAATTTAAACTTAAATTAAAAATGTTTAAAAATGTACTTGTCTACGGTTTTCCAACCCCAAATGATACAACAGAGTTTTGCGTTTCGGTCCCCATGAATCTCAACCCCAAAAGATACAGTTTTCACAACAACATGATATAAAGTTTAAAGATGTTTAAGTAATAATGGGAGGAAAAACAAGTAGACTCCAAGCCATACACACAACTTCCATCCAATGCATGCTCCATGCTACACTTCATCGGTTACCTGAAACACATGCTAAATTTGGTCAACGAAAACGTTGAGTGGAATTCATAGGTTTTACAATTCATTTTGAACATATGTGTAATAAAAACCATTCACGATCATTCATAGACTTGTCGATCAAACAATCTATATTCAAGGTACTGACAATTGTGTTTAAGCTCATGACACTAAACCGTTAACTCAATCACCCGCGTAATAATTACCGGCGTGATTCAGATGAAACCAGTGCCCCTACTAAGGCATCAGTTGCAATTATACCTTATCTCTTATCACAAATTATCCGTCCGCAGGGGGTATCAACGTACTAGCCCTCGTCTCGGATAGGGTAGTCAACCCCATAGTACTATCACTTTGTATAAGCGGCTATTTCTAATCCACGCTAGGACTAAACAATAGTTAATAGTTCATGAAATTAGGGCCTTTTGCAACTAGGTACTCAACACAATTTCAAGGCAACATTCGGGTCCAACAATCATTCATGACATATGTTCATTTTGAAAACTAGCATGCATTTCCCTCGCGGGTAAAACAGTTTGAAATAATAATAAGCGAGGCTATAAATTCACACCTTATATAACAAGTAGTCGATAGTTCGAGTGACGGTCACTGACGACGATGAGGATGCCCGGGTAAATCAACACCTATCAAACCAATAACGCGTAATGAGTAATCTCATTTATAAACCTTAAGGTACTGTATATAATACATACATATCAGTCACTTATGATAATTACAACTCACGCCAAAACAAAACAATCAAGTGTTACTCGTTTTATACCATTCGTCCATATTATTAACGTTATTCATTTTTACGCATTTTTCGCCGATACTTACCAAAAGTACGGACTGTTTTACTAGACTTAACCCTTTTTATAAAATTTGAGAAAATTCTCAAAAATACCTTAAGACCTGTAGAAAACACATATTTAATCCGATTAAAAGTTTTTGCTTTTACGACCCGTTACTCAATACTTTACCAAAACTACGTTTTTCGGACTGAAATTGTACTTTGACAAAGTCGGACTCATTTGGCCCGTTTAAAATACTCCATTGACCCATTTGACACCTAAGTCTTATAATAGACTCAAATATGCAGGTTTGAGACCAAAAATCAACCTTTGACCATTTACCAAACTAAACCTATAGTCCCCGGGATTTGACCTAAAACCAAGCATAATTTCGGATTATGACGGTTTTCATCTCCCGGTACACGAATTTCAAAACGTCGTAACTTTTGACTCGTTAGGAGTCGTAAGCTCTATCTTATACCAAATCGAAGCTAAGAAGATGCTCTACAACTACATCCTAACCACAAGACCTGTTTACAAAATAATTTTTACGAAAACACCTCAAACTTTCTGCCTAAAATTACCTATACCAAAATTATACCAACGCTCGTTTTCAAACCCATTTATCGACATTAGACATCATCCTAAGTACTCCTAATCATACTCAAACACTCTAATCAGTCCTAAACCCTTACTAATCAAAATCATCATAATACCCAATCACAAAAATAAACATGCAAATGGTTTTACCCATTTAAAAACATGTAAAAACAAACATACATACAATATCCATCATCAAAACAACAACCACCATGATCCCCCAAACACCCCCCTTGTGCCGTGGGGTTTGAGTGATCAAAACCCATCAACCAAATTGATTTTGGTTGATTTATTTAGTGATTTAACATCATCCATCCATGAATTAAACATGCAAATGGCTAATTAACATCAAAATAAACTTTCGAAAAATCTTTAATTTTTGGAAAAATTCATGTTAATGCATGTTAGATTTAACCATGGATTAACACTTACAAAAGGTTTTTAGGAAGTGGTCTTTAATTGGAATTAATCAAAAACCAAGAAAAATTGAAGGTGGTGGTGGTTTGGTGTGTTTGGCCGTCGGCCTAAAGAGAGAAGAAGGAAGGGGTAGGTTTTTTTTTTGAAATGTTTAGTGTGTGTGTGTGTGTGTGATTCCATTTTGTGCATTTGGGAGGGACCTTGGTGCAATTTAGGCTTTCTTTTGTCCTTAAGCAAAAACGACCTTATAAGTTTACGGGATTGACTCACTAGTCATTTTAGAAAATTTTACGGGAGTCGGGGATCATCCCGAACACTCCAAATTACTTTTAGGACACTTTAAATGTACCCGGAAAGCAATAAAACTCACCCGACTCGACTTAACACGAACCAAAAGTAAAATTCTCGAAAAATTACAATATCGATAAAACGACAATAATTATAAAAATTGGGCATCCATCGGGATCGTACTCGTCATCGTCCTTCTTAAATCGTCAATCGTCAAAATTATAACCTCGAATATCGGTTTCAACCAAAATGATAAAATATATAGCAAATAAAATTTATTAAAAATTTCAAAAATAAGCGTAATTTAGGGTAACGTAAGTGACCTCGGTTCTAGGGTTTCACATTTATTTTCTAACCAATGCATTTGACATTGGATTGGAGGTTAAAGATATATTGTCATCTTTGTAGACATAATCCGAAGTATCAATAATTCAGTGGACTTCATTACAAAATCTTTGACGACACAAGTTTTTTAGCAACATGTTTGGAAGACCGTCCTTCGACACTCGAAAGATAAATTAATTTAAGGAGGAGCATTATACGCACTACACTCTTTTTTCCTTTATCAAGTTTTTATCCCATTGGTTTTTTTCTTGGCAAGGTTTTTAATGAGGCAGATTATGGCGTATAACGAACGGTGAATATCCAAGGAGGAGTGTTATAAATATCCTTATAATGTGTGTATATTCACCTTGAATATGTATTGATTAGTCATGAATTAGTGGTTAATTAGATAGGATGTTACATTCCATGTACCCTTATAAATAAGAGATACATTGTACTCATTTGATACACTACATAATAAAAATCATCTTCTTCCTCATCAATCTCGCATTCTCTACATCTATAACAACGAGTTAATACGTTTAATCAAAATATTGAAGTCGAGTACAAGATTTCTGAATGTGCGTGACTATTATAACAAATACAATACCACAGAAAATGTTTACTATCGCACTAAGCTCATGACACCGAAGCTTTAATGAAAGTTTTACAAGTCGCTGCTCTGAAATTCGATGTTTTTCCAAAACACCTAAGTATTTCTCAAATGAATTGCGCCCGATGGCTATGTAAGAAAGCGGAACCTGGACTAGGTGTCAATCCCAATAGATATATTCAAAGTATTTGTGCTTACACAACATAATAAACGGTTTATGATAGTAGAGACTTCACAACAATAGGGTGATCTTATCTATATCCATAAATAAAAGCAAACAGGGTGATCTTATCTCAAACCAAGTAGTTAAGTAAAAGGGGAGCTTTAAAACTCACCACAAAGTAGTGATTCAAGAGACAATCACACGTATAAACATGCAACGAGTCTCAACCGTGACCTAGATAATGTTAAACCGCTTTAGGACCACTTAAGTTTGAGACGATGTTAAACAGTGTTAGTGTCAATCCGTTATTCTAATATACATGACTTGCACACCATGACAAAATCGTCTTTTTACAATGTGCTGCCAATTTAAATATCCCGCTTCGCGAATACATAACTACTTAAACTCAAATTTTTTAAGGGTTAAAGCCATAAATTACCAATGAACTTTACTTTTTTTCTCGATATTACAAATAGAGAAGATAAAATGCTTATATAACCATTTAACTTGTTGATACCGGCTATTATTAGTAACGTGAAAATATTATATTCCACGTCATTTTTCGCCCAGGTGGCTTTGACTTTTATTGAATTTTACATATCATTTGCCAACTAGTTGGGTTTTTTTATAAAACACATAAAAATGATTATGTCATTTTGCTAAAATCGTCTATATCTTATCCACATATATATGTTTTATACAATCTTTAATAGCTTCTACTGTATTAGGCAGAACACGATCATGGCTAATCAAATGTTTCAAATGGTTCCATGTATACAACGGTTGTGGCTCTTGAAAAGTGATGTTTTTGTGAGTGAAGAGGGTCGAAGCAATCTCATCAACGGATACAACTTGTGAGTAACTTCCAGAGTTGTTAACGGGTGGAGTACTAGGACTTATCCATTCGAGAGGATTTTTGCATTGTAAATCGGTGGTGATTAAATATAAGCATCTCTAATTAGATTTTTCATTACAAAGTATAACAATTACGGATACCAAAAAGCCGTGTTTTCAACCATAAGGTCATACCAATGTAAAGGCTATTCCTTTATAACATGACAAGGACTTAATCAGTTCATTGCTTTTTAGTGCATATATAATCATGTCCTTGTAAATGCATGGTTGTTGGTCACGGTGGGAGGTTGCTTTGGTGGTAGTGATGATGGCGCATGATGATGGCGCGTGATAATGATTATATATATGTATATTGATGGTGGCGGATTCTAGTGGTGGTGGTGATACGGTGGTTTATGGTGGTGACGGGTTGGTGATGTTGGTGGATCCCAATGAAGATGGTGATGATGTGTTGGTACGGCTTGCTTCTGCTGTGGTGGCGACAGCTGGGATGGAAGACTGGCAACATGAAATAAGATGTATTATTCAAGAAGACAAGAAGATAAGATGTGGTTGGGTTTATTTAACAAGATAAGATAGAATAAGATGTGGCTGGGTTTATTCAAGAAGACAAAATCATGAAATAAAATGTGTGTATTTAAGTGGAATGGACAGCTGGCACATGAAGTGGAAATAAAAAAATAAGGAAATTTAAAATGACTGGCTAAAATAGTGACGTGTCAGTTATAAGGGCATTTTAACCTATAAAAAACGGTGACCGAAAAAGTTGTTGGTAATATTATAAACAAATATAAAGTCCAATGGCTATATAAGTATTTTACCTTCTTTATTTGTAATATCGAGAAAAAAGATAAAGTTTGTTGGTAATTTATGACTTTAACCCATTTTTTAACTTATCAAAACAAGCAAATGAATGGTTAATTGGTTATTGACTTATAGTGCATTGGTTGTGTTAATAAGAAAACAAGTAGGGTTTAGTTGGAAACAGAGACAGAACGAGAGTGGGTTATAAAGATTTCGAGACATCTAAATTTTTTTATTGCGTATTGTTAAACTTGCTAACTTTTTGTTAGATTTGTGTTAAATGCACATGATCCCTAAAAAGTGTGTTTGAATTACTAGCATGTTACTCGCGCAATGCATCGACGGGTACCCGATGACTATTTTTTGACAATCAAATTAATGTTAAATTGTAAAAAAATTGAATTAAAATAAATAATACACTATAAAAAATAAAAACATTTGTAAACATATTAACATGGACTTTGAATTCAAGAAAACAAAATTTTAAAAAATATGGTGAAATTATATTATATAAAAAAATGGATTAAAAGGTATTTAAAGTAAAAAAAATGTGATTTTTAAGAGCATATTCAATGGGTAAAGTTGTAAAAGGCTTTTTACTATTCAAAAAAGCTATTAAAAAGACTTTTTAGCATTGTTGTATAAGCTTTTTGCAAAGCTTTGTAGCAATGATTTGAGAAAGCTCAAGTCATTCTTCAAAGTTGTAGTTATTAAATGTGTCAAGTCTTAAGAACTTTTTACCATTGTTGATGCTCTAGTAAGTTGTTAAGAACGTTGTTACTTACAAAAGAAATGAATGATCAAAATTGCATATTTGGTTTGGAGTTAAGTTTGAATTAATAATGATCTAATAGTTGAAATTTAGGCTATGTTTGGCGCGTGAGCTTATCAGAGCTTATCGTAGCTTGAGCTTATTGTTTTTAAAAAATAAGCTACTATTAAAAATAAGTTTCTTTGGTTGACAGAGCTTGAGGGAGCTTGTTAAAAAAATAAACTATTAAATGACATGCTAGTTAAAGTAGCATGTGAAATAAGCTCAAGCTACATGCTCCAGCATCCAGCTCCAGCAACCCGCTCCAGCAATCCGCTCCAGCTCTTAAGAATGCCAAACACACCCTTAATATGTTAATCATAATTTTTTATTTGGAGTTAAGATGAATACATACACTTTTTTTAAGTCTACGACGAGGAGTTTCCACCGCCATTAAGACGAGTGGACTAATCTCCCGCGAGAGTTTGCTCTGTACCTCGATGGGTAGTATCCCTCTCAATTAAGATTTTTTCCATTCCCAAGACTCGAACTCAATACCTTTGATTAAGGAGCCCAATACCTTAACTAATTGGGCCAACTTCAATTGATTACATACATTTTTTTAGACATCTCTGATCAGAAACCTCTCTCCGTTTTGACTAAAATAAAAAATTTGATTCTCACTCCATCGAAGATCTTCTTGAAATAGATTCTCTACTTTCGAGTTTGGCACAGACTATATTTAACCTTCTCATACATTGTAGAAGACGGAAATAAACATTAATTTTGATGTTTGTTTGTTTGGTAATCAAACAATTATTGTACTTCATGGGGCGTTAGTTTATCTGTTGTCCCATATCATAGGTTTTTTGTTTGCTTAAGGTAATTCATATCGTGATGTTTTTCCTTTCATTAATTGAATTGATCGTAGGGTATGAATTGTGGTTATTTTCTATATGTGTGCTCATTCATAGAATATTATTATTGGTTTGCTAAGGTTAAGAAATGCACATGAAGAATCTTAATTTGAATGTAATGGCAGTTTAAAATCGTAGACCGAATATTTGATTAATTTGTAGTTGGATGTTTCTTTTATCTCTTCGTTTATGATGTGAACTTTATTGTGTTGCTAGTGCGGGAGACCATGGCCATAACGCGAGAATCGTAACGCCAAAAATCATATGATTGCTCGCGTCATAGGGTTTGGCGTCGTAGTTGCACCTAAAATGGTGGCCATAACGCGAGCTTACAGCGCGGGAACTGTACTATGGCTCGCGTTATAAGCTCGCGTTGTAGATTTTAATTTTTTATTCAAAGTGAGGCCACTATAACATCAGAAATCTGATGTTAACCAAAAAGTCACTTTTCTGATGTTATGAATATTATGATGTTATAGAGTGAGATGCTGACGTGACATTCATTTTTTTCATAATATCAACCCACAACACCAAACCACAACCTAAGACGAAGATCATTAATTAATAAAGTAAGTATTCCAGCCACTTCATCCAAACCAACTCTATCCACGTACATTAAAAAATCCAATTCTATAATTTCAACACTATGCTTAGTAGATCATAATAAGTGTTGTTCATGCTCCACGTAAACATATATAATCTTATGTTTATGAACATATTTTTAGGCTTTTAGCATGTTGCAGATATCATCATCACAACCCAAAACTTTGAGTCCATAATCTTAACCTTTCATGGGGATCTTCTAGTGATAAAACATTATTCTCTTTTCAAACTTAAATTTTTCAATGTCAATAAAGCCCACGAATGTAAGTGACATCCAGATACCTCATGTTTGGTGCTTCTGTGAATTACCGCCCATCATGATAGAACTTCATTAAGAACAAGTTTGGATAATCAAGTGTTTCAAGTGGGAAGTGTGTGTTTATGTCGAGTTTGAATTTGGGAATCTGTTCAGTGGGATATTAATTAAGTTTGGACCACAAAGCTAAAAGACGACTTTGTAGTGGTGTGCATGTGTATTTAGCGGATTGTGCAATTTATGTATTACTGCTCCGTAGTTAAAAAATGTCAAGTAACATGTTAGTCTTACAGAAGTAATTTTTTAAACAAGAATCTGTACCATTTACCATTCTTTTTGGGTCAACCACTGCGTGTTCACACTTTAACAGTTGGCACTCTTCTGAAACGAAATCACGGAGCATTTTTTTTAACAAACAATGGAAATAAATGAATTACTCATACTATTAATAAAGTCAACCTGTAAAAAGCATAGTTACGCTATGTGGATAACCTTTTTATTATTTTCATTGTCTATTTAAAGCCAAAACAACTGCAGCCAAAAATAATAGATTATATTCAAAGTCATGTTTAACCAAAAAAAGAAGATTAGGCCAAGCTTTGATAGAGTTAAACCACTTCAAAGACAAGGTAATAGTTGCTAGTTTTTATGAGACTTTTGTCATGTTATGGGTGATTTATGCCAACAATTTCTAACATAGATATTCTGTGTCGAAATGTGAACAAATCACATGGACGTATATTGCATTTTACTCACATTTCTTTTTTGTATCTGTGCTAGCTTCAGAGACTAAGAGGAAACGAACACTTGGATTGGAAAATGATGAAGTTAAACTTGGAAAGGATGTAAATTTTATCTATGATAAGATCAGCATTCTTATTGATGAAAGAATAGCAGCTGAAAGAAAGCTAAGCAATCCACCTGCACCTTCAATTTATAGGGTTCCGGAGCTCCTTCGAAAGGTCAACAGTTCGTCTTACAGCCCTCGTGTCCTGTCGATTGGACCTTTTCACAAACAAAGTGAAAATTTGAAGAGACTTGAAGCTCACAAAGTAAGTTGTGTGCACAATCTATTTAATCGTCTACTACCTTCCCCATGGGAGAACACAATGAAAGCATGCATTAGAAATGTGCTTGATAAAATAGATCTAATAAGGTCATGTTATGAAGGGGAAATGGAGGAATACTTATACGATGACAATGAATTTGCAAAAATGATGGTTCTTGATGGTTGCTTCATACTAGAACTCCTTTATGCATCACATAAGGATCACGAGGGCCATTCGTTTTTTGACATTAGCTTGGTTAACCTCAATGTTAAGCATGATTTGGTCCTGCTAGAAAACCAAATCCCCTTTATTATTCTGCGAGACATCTTTAAGTGCACCATTAGTGTGTTTGACCCCCAAATCTGTCTTACCGTGCTTGTCCTTTCATTTCTACAAGAAATTAACCCATTCCAAAAAGAGTCACTTGTTAAAATTCAGATACCTGACACACCACCTAACAAGGATTATGATCATATCCTTGGACTTCTGCAGAATTGTTACCATCCAGCGGTTCCAGAAACAGATTATGATAAGCATCCAAAAAGAGCATCCCAAAGGTGGTTTTGGAGGTGTTTCCGTCGTACCAAAAAAGAAAAAGACGAGCCTTCATGGCTGTCGTATTCTGCTGCAGATCTGGGCCGGGCTGGAGTGAAGTTTGTGCCAAAAATAGTCGAGGAAACCCCAAAATCGATACTAGCTATGGAATATAAACCACCAAAGCTTTCAGTGTTTTATATTTCATGGTTTAAGCCTACTTTCTCTATGCCACTACTATACATTGAAGATTACACCGAGTCCATTTTAAGAAATCTTATCGCATACGAGCAGTTAACTCCTGCAACTAGTAATCACATAACATCATATGCTTTTGCTATGGATAGTTTATTAGATAATACAGAGGACGTTCGCAAGGTAATAGATTCAGAAGTACTTGTAAACAATTTGGGTTCTACGAAAGAGGCTTCAGATATGATTAACAGCATATGCAAAGATGTCACTGTCACTGTGGAAAACTTCTGCTATAACAAACAGTGGGACGACCTTCATGACTATTATAACGGTTACTGGCCCAGAAATGTTGCTTTTTTAAGGCGTACTTATTTCAGCAACCCATGGAGTCTCATAGGAGTATTTGCAGCGTTCCTTCTCTTTGCTCTTACCGTCTCTCAGACATACTTCACTATTTACCCTCGTAAATAATTTCCCAGATTGCATCATCTACTTGTTTCATGCTACTAAGCCTGTTCCATTTTTACTTGTCCATTGTTGGGCATTATGTTTTCTTATTTCACTGATGTAATAAAATATATATCCTTATAAGTTATCTGATCTCAGGTAATTAATATTACAATAGTTTTCTTTATATAACACGATATCTGACCAAAGTACATGCTTGATCATTTCTACCCCAAATACTTGTTAGACTCTTTTAAAAGAAAACTTGTTGACTTAGGTGGTATACTTTTAAACTTATTTGCAAGCTTATAAAGTTTATTTGATTTCACACATATAAGTTCTGAAACTTATAAATTTAATAAATATTAAAATAAGTTAAATAGTACGACTTATAAAATAGAGTAAAGTGCAAAAATCAACAAAAATCATCTTTAAAAATTTGAATTACATCATTCGTTAATACTTCCCACATCATACATATTTGTGGTTGTAAAATGATGCATCATACATCCCGAGGACGGATGGTACAAATAGTTTTAAGTTAAAAGTTAAAACTATTTGTCATCTTAAGGGTTTTTTTAGTCCTTTTACAACACAGGAACGATTTTAACACTTAACTTTTCAAAAAAAAAAAAAATCAGAATTTTTTTTTCAAAATATATATTTTTTTAAAAAAAATTTGAATTTTTTTTTTCAACAAATTTTCAAAAAAATTTAAGAATTTTTGTTTTAAAATTTATTTTCTTGGAAAAAAATTAAAACTCTTTAAATGTTATAAAAAAAACATTTAACGTTTTTTACAAAAATAAAAATGTAAGTTTTTGTTCGGAAAAAACATATTTTAAAATAAAAAAACAATTTCCAGAAAAAGTAAAAAAGACAAGAATTTCGAAAAAAAAACTTTTTTAAAAAATTTTAATATTTTTTTTTAAAGTTAAGTGCAAAAATCATCCCTTTGCTCTAAAAGGACTAAAACACCTTTAAGGCGTGAAACAGTTTTAACCTTTAACTGAAAACTATTTGCACCATCCGCCCTCAAGGATATACTAGCCGGTACCCGCGCAATGCGGCGGCGCGTATCCCGTAAAATAGCTCGAAAATACCACCAAAGCAACAAAATCACCATTGGAATCACTAAAACCTCAAGAAACCATCCAAGCTCGAAATACCATTTGTTAAACCAATATTCGGTGGTGTTAGTGGTTGTTCGAGTGACTGAGGCGGCAGAAGAATCTGCTTCTCTGGCGTGTGGTGGGCATGACGTGTTTTGCGAGTGAGTGAGTTGTTTGTGAGTATAAACAAGAAAGAAAGAAAAATGAAAACCGGAGAGTGATTTTTCGTTGTGTGTGACTTCTGGTCAGTTTTATATTATAATTTTTAGAGAGGCCTGTTACATTTATATAAATAACAAATGCTACATTTGTAACAGCCCACTAAAGACAATTAAATTTTTAAATGACGTAACTGTTATTTCGTTTTTAAATGAAATTTAATATTTTAAATGGCTATAGCTGTTACTTAGTTTTGAATATTTTAACAACGTCTTATTGATTTCTTATTATAGAAATGTTAGGGGCTTAAATTTTTAAGACTTCTAAATATAGAATAAGTCTTAAATCTTTTATAAAGTAGTAAGATGGTGCACTATTTTACAACCACAAAAATGTATGATGCGTGAAATATTAACGAAAGATGTAATTCAAACTTTTAACAAACCACATGAATGATTTTTATACTTTACTTTATAAAATATAAACCGAAATCAAATACTCTATTTTTACAAAATTATAATTTATAGCTTTTTAAAGAGGTGTTTGTTTTGAAAACCGACTTACGACTTATTTGACTTATGTTTCATAAGCCCATTCTTCTCGGACATAATTAATGAACTTATATAAGTTGAAAAGTTTCAAAATAAGCCATAAAAATGAGCTTATGAAATATAAGCCCGAGCTCGAATAAGCCTTAAGCTTGTTTCAAAGTAGTGCAATATTATTTAACCCACTTTAATGAATGCATACGATTTTTATTTAAGGGAATCCGGTTATATTTAAGACAAAATGTCATAATAATAATAGGTTTAATGTAAAAATTAGAAAAAAAACAATTTGTAATATTTATAAAAATGAAAAATGAATAAAATAGGTTGTTAATGGGTGACTCACCACCCACTAGTTTCTATAATAGCTTCACGCCTCCGCCCATTGATGCATATTCTATTTGTTAGGGTTGTAAATTAGTCGGACGAACACGGACGAACACGGACGAAGCTTTGTTCATGTTCGTTCATCTAATTTATTTGTGAAGTCTATATAACTAAAATATAATGTAGACGAACGTAATAGACACCAAGTGGCCTAGGGGTAAGGTATTTGACTCTCAAATAACAGGCCAAGGGTTCAAACCTCACTAGGTGTGTACACTTGAGGGTGGCCACGGAGGTTCACCTGCGACTCCTCCGGGCTATCCAAAATGGTAGTCGCCCTGGGATTAGTCGGCTCGAAATTTCGAGTCGGAAACCCTGGTATACAAAAAAAAAATATAAAAAAATAAAAATAAATGAACAAACAAGAGTTTTGTTCATGTCTGTACATTTAACTTAATACGAGCGAAAAGTATTATTCATGTAGGTTCATTTAATAAATAAACAAACTTTTTACTGAGCAATTCACGAAATTTTTATCGAAGATTCGGGTGGTTTACACGTTCCAAACCTGAACAATCACAACAACTCATTTTTCATTAAGACTGTGTTTGGCAGCGAGCTTTTGAAGCGTTTTAGAGCGGTAAGAGACAAGCGGTTTGCAATTCGGTTTAAAAGCTTGTTTGGCAAGCAACTAGAAAGTTTTGATATTATAGAACTACTCCCAAATGAAAGGCTTGATAGTGAAGCGTTCCATAGACTGCTTCAAGCATTTTGTTTTAAAATTACACATATACCCAAAAAAACGTTTAGTAGGTTGCATATCTATCCAACTTACAAAACCCTAATCACTCTTTTAAGAAAACTGGTCGGCTGCAGGAGAGAAAAGAGGATACTCAAGACGTCTTTGGGTTGATCTGAGTCACGATTTAATCATAGTCTAATGTAAAGTATTCTTTAAACTAGTCTTAATGATTTCTTCTTTTTTTGTATAGATTCATTTGGATGTTTTATGCTTTTTGCATGTTATAATTCGATTTATAATTGGATTTGAGTTATATTACGATCTTTGTATATATATAATTTTATAATTTTATAATGTTTGTGTATGATTTATTTGAATGAATAATTTGACGATAGTGATAACCGTTTATTTTTACCCATATGTAAATGGTCTTGTATAGGTGAACATAATCAACATGGATACTCAAAGAAGAAATCAAAAAAGGAAATGTGGTTATGTACATTTTCTTATGGACTCTTTGTACTCATGCGATCTAGTTTCCGCGTATTATTACAAATATATGCATAAAGAACCGTACATGACATCAACTCAAATAGGAGAAGTTTGCATGAAAGAAGTATCGAATGGTAACCCTATCCGTTGTGTTAATGCTTTTAGAATGCATCGAAATGTGTTTTTAAACTATGTGGTGACTGCAATCGAATTACGGGTTAAAGGCGAGTGATAAAATGACGGCGATCGAGAAGTTGGGAATATTTGTGCATACACTTGCGTTGGGGGTGTCTAATAGGGATGTTGGTGAACGTTTTCAACGTTCAGGAGGGACTATCAGTAGAGCATTTCATGAAGTTTTAGAGGCAATAACTGGTAGATCTAAAGGCTTTTATGGACTAGCCCATGAGATAATAAATCCTGAGATATCCAACATTTCAATCAACACCACCTCAAATTATTATTGATAAAAGATACATGCCATACTTCAAGGTATTCATTTATCTTGTTATCTAAATTTATGTTGCTGATAATGTATCTTGATCATCTTCTTATAACAAAAAATAATTTTTTAAGATTGCATTGGTTGTATTGATGGTGCACATATTAAGGCATGCATCCCAGATGCCGAACAAATACCTTATATTAGCAGAATAAAGGATATCTACTTTCAATGTGATGGCATTATGTGACTTTGATTTATGCTTTACCTTTACATCGGTTGGATAGGAGGGTTCAACACATGACACACGTGTTTTCCTCCATGCTATTAACAATCCATCTATGAACTTTTCAAAATCGATGGAAGGTAAGTTTACATTTATGTGTTATTATACCATAACTATTATGATAAATTAGGAGCAACTTATTCTAATGTGTTTTACCAGTTATAATATTAGTTAGTTGATAAAAGATATCCAGATAGACACGGATATTTGGTTCCATATCCAAAGACAAGGTATCATAAATCACAATTCAAAAATGAGCCACCTAAGAACATGAAAGAGGCTTTCAACCGTTCTCAATCATCTTTACGAAGTTCTATCGAGAGATCATTTGCAATTTTGAAGAAACGATGGAAAATACTTGGTGGAATGCCTAAATATAGTGTGAAGACTCAACACGATATAGTTATCGCTACGTTTGCTTTGCACAACTTTATTCGTAATAATGACAGGGAAGAGCGTTTACTACGTTTGAAGAACATCCAATATGGAATGCGCGTCGCTGATAATTTTTTACTAGCGTATTGATGTTTATCTAAGTCAAGCATGTAAAAATAATGTATGCATTACAAAAATAACTTTTTTTAATTAGTTTATTAATTCAATGTGTTTATGGCTTTTTCGTAAATTTACAGTTTACTTCTATTACTTACTGCTATGTTTATCAAACATCTTTTTTAGCAAACAGTTAATGTCTACTGCTAATTGTTTACTATTTCTGCTTAATTTACTAGTGCTACTGTCACCAAACATACCCTAAAATAGAAAAATCCACTTTCCACCTCTTTTTTAAAATTAATTATTTTACAAATTATTAATTGTTGCAAAACAAATAAACTACGGTAACGAAAATAGATCATCTTTTTTATAAAAGAAAAAAAGTTTCGTGATGCGTGAAACCAAACACCCGCTTAACTAACCAATTCCCAGCTACAGCAATGGCGAGTAGCAACACATTCCGTGATCGGACATCTGAATTCCGATCACTATCGAACACATTAAAAAAACAGCTTAATCAAACATCATCATCATCAGCTGGTGTTCATGGTGATGGATCAGTTATTCAACATGATCCATCATCATCATCTAATTCTAATTCGTTTAGATCTGAATTTAATAAAAAAGCTTCTCGTATCGGATTAGGTGTTCACGAAACTCAGAAGAAAATCTCCAGGCTCGCCAATTGTAAGTTATTGTTTTACTACTTAATTTCTTAACTGTAATTTGTTTTTATGATTTATTGACTTACTATCTTTTTTGACTTAATAATAAGTATAACTGCATTGCTGATTAGCAGTGAAGGATCATTTCATGTTCACTTTAGGCTTCACTTTCCAATCTGATTAAGGGGTGTTTGGTTAAGCTTATTAATTAGGCTTAGGCTTAGGCTTATGTATTTTTTAGCGAACAAATATTACAATATTATTCACAAAACCTAACTCTGATTTGCTACCCAATCCTAATTAACAAACCCCTTTGATCAATCAAATAAGCGGAAGCAACAACGAGAACTAGATGGTTTGACTACTGTTTTGGGTTTACTAAAATTCTGGAACAAAACCACCCACAACAAATCACAAATTCTAATCCTAATTCCCAATTAACAAACACCTTCAATTTATCAAACACATAGTAGCAACAAATGATTGAAGGATAACAAAACAACAAAGCTGATGTGTAACAAGCCCACCAAATCAAGAGGATAAATAAACCTATTCAAAAGATTCAATAACCCACAATTGAATCTTGATTCAAATGGACCGATTGGCTCTGATACCAATTTGTTAGGATCAGCTAGACAAAAGTGCACCAAAACTTATTGATCAGAACAGATACAAATGATCAGAACAAGGGAGTTTTAGGATCAAACAAAAGTAGTGAACTTTGTTATATGGAAGTTTTTCCTTTTCTTCATTTCATATATTACAAACAAAGGATACAAATATATATAGACTTATGGTTTCTAGAATTTTCCTATCCAGAACCTTCTTGGATTTTTCCATAAGTCACTCCTTTTCTAGATTCTTCTTAAGAAACTATCTATCTAGATTTTTCTTAAGTTTCTAGCAAAAAGACCAAAATACCCTTTAGACCAAAATTACTAAACTGCCCTTAGGAGGTCAAGTCAAACAACTAACAAGGTCTCAAGTTCAATTCCCACTAGGTGCAAACAACCTTGTAGTGGCCACACCAACCTCCTGAAAAGGGAGGGCTTTACCTGGTTTGAGTCTGTGTGGCGGTGGGCTCAAACCCCGTGGATTAGTCGGCCAGTGAGTCGGAAATCACGGTTTCCAAAAAAAAAAAAAAAAAAAAAAGAAACTAGTCTTGAGATTGTAGTTAGAAGGGTATGAAGTTATGTATCTCTCCCTAGATGTGAACTTTGTTGTGACCAAAACGGCTCCTTGGTTTTCTACTGGAGTCCTGTCGACTTTGAGCTTTTGTTTATCTGGCTATTGGTGCTACTAATTTAGTCTTGCTGTAGAATATAGAGTAACAGTGGAAGATTGGTTATCGGTCCAAATGTTTGTATCATAAGATATCTCACCTTAGGTCTACCATATGTGTTGCGAATTGACTAGTCATGAAGGTTTAGGGGGTATTTCCTTCATATTGCGCAGGGAAGGAGTCGGTTAGGTAGGATGTTCTTACGGGTAAGACTTGTATTTTAGCTTTACTATAGCTGCGGTCTTTTCACCTACCGTACAAGGATAAAATTCCACATTGAAAGATTAGTTATGGTTCTGTAATATACCTCACTTTATAGCGTTGTACTTGTGTTTGCTAATTGATTCATCATGGAGTAGCAGGGGAACTTCTGTAGCATAGAGTTGGAAAGAAGTCGGTTGAATTGTATGTTTTCATAGGGAAAACTCGTATTTTAGCTAGACTATTATAGCAGTCTTTTCACCTATTGTTCGCCAGGTGTTATTAGCAATATGATTGTTCAATGTGTTTGCATCATAGGTTTTAGGAGCCAGGACAGCAAGCACACTCGGCAAATCTTTGTTCTAAATTTTGCGAAATTTTGCTCAGGATTGTCTATTAAATTAATGTTTTTTTTCTGGTTAAATGGGTTTATATTGATGAATAAAGACACATACACTTCTTAACGTCTGTATTTGGTTAATGCAGTGGCTAAAAAGTCAACTATTTTTGATGATCCACTGAAGGAGATTCAAGAACTGACCGTTTTGATAAAGAATGATATAACATCCCTAAATATAGCTGTTTCTGATTTGCAAACTCTTCAAAACATGGAAATTGCCGGTGGCGATTATTCGGAAGATAGAGTTGTTCATGGTACTGCTGTTTGTGATGATTTGAAGAACAAGCTCATGGGAACTACAAAAAAGTTTCAGGATGTATTAACTGCAAGGACTGAGGTTTGTATACATGATATGCTTTGTCTATTTATGGTCCCCTTTGCACTTACAAGTTGCAACTTTACAAGTGCAGTAATTGGGCTTTAAACTCCTTGCACTTTTGAAGTTTCATTCTTTTTATGGCAGAATGTCAAGGCTAATGAAAATAGGAGACAAATCTTCTCTACAAATGCAGCAAGAGAGAATCCGCTACGGAAGCAAACAAAGACCGTGATGGAGCCACCTCCTTGGTCGAGTCCATCTAAATCAATTGGAAATGCACAATCATCTGAGTGAGTTTCAATAAGTTTGTCTAAATCTGTCTGATTATCAATGGGGTATTAACACGAACTACAGGAAATAGGAGAAACCATGACAAAAAAATCTATTTGTTTGATCTACTTGCATATGATTTAAGCGGATGGGTACAGAAAATGGATGAATAATACTGTAGCAGTAAAGTATCACTTACACTGATCAGAAGTTATGTTTCATTCTATAAAGCCAACCAATCATATATATTTGTCTAAGTTGTTTGTATGGACTAATGCTAGCGGTTGGGTAGGACTTGATATGATTTTAAGGCGTCAAAGTGTCATTTTCTCAGGGCGAAACAAAGTATCTGTGCCGAAGTAGTTTGCATGGACATGGTGCTATAACAACTTGTGTATGATACTTTAACGTGATGGTAGATAAAGATATATTATACCATAAAAGTACAACTTAACTCTCCAACAGTTTACACGACTTGATCATGTGTCTGTTTGCAGTATAGGTCTCCAAGCTCGTTGTTGTTCTTGGCTTTATGATCTTAATGTATGTGTTGACACATTATTTCCATAAAACAGTTAGAAAGATTGACAAACTTACAAATTTAATTCACCCTTCTAAGGATCATACTACACACTAGATAATATACACAAATTACGACCTGGTATGCATCTTTATCCAGCATATAAATGTCATTGATGCTAGATGTTTACCTTTTCTACTATGTACGGATGTACCGTATATGTTGTATGCCATGCTTACAAAATTGTGATTTCTATTTGATTTACTTTGATCATGCTTTGTTTTTTTCAGATCTGCAGGAACGGGAGTTCAAGTTGGCAACCAACTAAGGTATTTTTTGAACTTCTCTTTTCTATAGCTTAACTTTGCTCTGCTGCATTGCTATAACTTTGTGCCTAAAACTTGAATCCATAATCACATAGAATAGCGGTTCGATGTACCATATAATTTGGTACTATGTATGCAATTTGGAATATTTCAATATTAATAATATTATTACATTATCATAATTACTTACATTTTTATACATATAAGCCAAAAACAACCATGATTTTCCTATGAATGCAATCATCAATCTTATTCCACACATGGTTTTCCTTTTGCACTTTCAAGTTCACCCTAAGTCAACTTAGACACTATCAATAACTGATTTTCTACATTAAATCGCTGTACCCCAGTATATGTGGTCTCTGACTATGCTTGAATTCCAGTAATATGATCTTCTTGGTGGACTAGATGTCTAATCCTTGCACTTATTAGATGACTAATTAGGCCTTCTATCAGAAACCGCATTTTAAAAAAATTAGTATTTACTTTTCATTAGTTTTTTTTAATTATAATTTCATCTGGTGAAAGACATGAATAGATATGCAAGTCACCATTTTGCTGCTTGTAGATAAACGTGTACTTGTCAATGCAGACGACGAGTAGCTGGTGATGGTACTCCTTCCCAGCATATGGAAGGGTCCATGTTGCAGCAGCAGCAGCAGGTGGTTCCGCAACAAGAAAGCTATACTCAAAGTCGTGCAGTTGCTCTACAAAGTGTCGAGTCTACAATTACAGAACTTAGTGGGATCTTTACAAATTTAGCTACAATGGTTGCCCACCAGGGAGAGTTATCTATCAGGTTAGTTGAGTTTATTTATTTACTCATAATCATCAGAATAAGAAGGTTGACGTTACTGATTTGGCTTTACAAATGGTATTTTAGTTAAGTTGCAACAGTTTAAGAACATTTCTTGAATTATATATAAAGTCAATATTGCAATTTCTTTGGGGACAAAATGGGATAGTCTTTGAATTTTGTAAAAAACTAGTTTTGACTAATGTCTTATTCTTGTGATCATTCATAGTTTTGCATTTTGGAAATCATATACGCTAATAATTTTGCATGCTGGAAATATTATACGCTGTAGGATTGATGACAATATGGAAGAAACACTATCGCATGTTGAAGGTGCTCGTGGAGCTCTTTTGAAGCATCTAAACCGGATATCATCAAATAGGTCGCTGATGATCAAGATATTTGCTATATTGATCATTTTTCTCATCATATTTTTATTCTTTTTTGCTTAATATGTCTCACTAAATATATTACATCATATATTACAAATAGTTCTCGACTAGCTTCTGTTCTTGAGATTGTGGCAAGGAGAAGCCTATCGTATGTATAATTTTAGGCTACGCCGTATTGCTAGCCAACCATATACAAAGATAGAAATTTGTGACATAACATTTTTTTGTGAATTATATTGCAATACAAGATTTGAGGATACACATTGTTTAACATTTTTTCGGTTCGGTTTCGGTTTTGCTCAATATAATTCGGTTCGGTTTTCGGTTCGGTTCGGTTTTATTCGGTTCGGTTTTGAACCGATGCTCAGCCGGTGAGCATTTGGACCGTCGGACCGGGAAACCGGACCGGACCGACCCGGACTGGACAATTTCGGTCCGGAGTTTTTGCTAATTTCGGTACTCGGTCCGGTCGGTCCGGTCTGGTCCGATTCGGTCTTACAAAAAACATGTTGATTATGTTTAATAGGACCGGACCGAACCGGACCGGACCGACCGGACCTGTTGCTCAGCCCTAACTGTATATGTTTGTTATAATCTACATTGTTTGTTATAATCTACATTGTTGGTTACATTGATGAATCAAACAAATGATGATGATGTAGAAAATGAATCAACCCAATGGGCTTTTGAGCCCATAGGATAAGGTGTGAAGGTCCACAGCATGGGTGTCATACCGAAAACCAACGAATTATGGCGGGTAAATAATATAATAAAGAAAAAAAAAACATTCAGATACTATTTTTTGAGGATAAGCTTTTGAAATATCTTAGGATTTCCTTTCCCTCTCCACCTTTAACAATTCTGTACTCTCTAGTTCTCATTTCAATACCCTTTAAACCTTAATCAGTTCAACAAATTTCGATGTCGAATGCTTTCATATGAGTATCACATCAGCTATGACCACACAGGCGTGTTTTCGCGCCACTTTCGTTCCGTTATCACACTGTAGTTCATGTTCCAGCCTCCGGTTTCATAGCTCCATCTCGTCGTATATTAATCATGGCCGAAGACGGATTACCCCACCTAGGTGATGTCCGGTGTTTATATGTTTGTGTTGCTGTTTTATTTGTGAGTTGTTCTTTTTGGAGTATACTGATGTTCTGATTTATGTATAGGTTAGTTGTCAGTGGTAGCCGAGTGGTGAAATGCAGCGTGAGTGGATCGGAGATTGGACCAGGCGGCGATGGTGATGCTAATGTACAGTGATGCATCTGTTATTGCCTTACTTATTTCTGAGTGTTTGGATATGCTGGACTTTTTGTTAATGTGGTTTAAGGCTATTAAACGAGGTTTATGGTCTTGTTGTTGAGGGTTAATTTTTAGTGTTTTGATTAATAATGTGGCCAATTAAAGTTTTAGAGAACTTCAGTAATAATATTGAAATGCGTTTGGCCGAGCAACAACATGACGTGATTTTCTAACATGCTCTTTAGGAAAAAGAGGTGCACGAGACAGTTGAAGTTGCAGAACCAACAAATTCAAGTGATTCAGTTATCGCGGATGATAATAAAGAAAAAGTAACCACTTTGATTCATATAATCATCTTTATGTACTGGATTCTTGATTTTAGAAGTGACTAAAGGATTTTTTTTTGTTAGGAAACGAGCCAACTTAGTTCGCTGGAATCACTCAACAGATTCCTGGATAGCACCAAGGCTCAAGTACCCGATGAGGTGTCTACCAATCTAAGTGTTTTGAATATTGTGATCATATCGGATACTGATAATAAATTATGATATTGTTAGGATAAAGGCAAAGTTAGTCAGTTGGAGATGCTTAACAAGTTACTAAATAAAGATGTTGAAGCTAAAGTTGAAGCTAAACCAGAAGTCACTGTGGTATATTTCTTATACCATTAGTTAAGCCCGAAATTACATATTATAATCATTTATAATGCGTACGATTTAGATTATTTTGTCAAAATAGGAGACTGATAATATAGAGATTACAAGTGGATCACCCCTGCCAGGTGTGAAGGTGAATATTTCATTTACGCAATTTCTGTTTATGTGCATTATGTTTGTTCTGTAACTTCTAATCATATTTAACAGCCACAACAGCTTGACGAAATAATCATGCTCCCAAAGGAAACAATCGACATACTAAAAGGCCAAGTGTTTGGGTTCGACACTTTTTTTGTTACTAGCCAGGAACCATATGAGGTGATCGATTACACGGCTATTTTTACAGCACGTTTATATATCATACAAACAAACATTATTTATAGGGTCTTAGTGATTAGGGTGGAGTACTTTTCAAAGGAAACCTGCGTGGATCAGCTGCTGTGAGCTATGAAAAGATAGACAAAAGATTACATGTTAGTTTAACTTTATCCACAAATCACTGTTCTTTACAACATTAAAAAAGGTCAACTTTGTAATTTCTACTCTTTGTGAAGGAGACGTTTGGGGATCAATATAAGCTTTTCCTTCTGATAAATCCCGAAGATGAAAAACCCGTGGCAGTTGTGGTTCCAAGAAAAACCTTACAACCAGAAACAACTGGTATAACTAATACCATCTAGTATATAGTCTATACCTTTTTTCGTTTTTAAAAAAGAAAAATTTTCATTTTTTTTGGTGCAGCTGTCCCCGAATGGTTTGCTGCTGGAGCGTTTGGATTAGTTTCAATATTCACATTACTTCTACGTAACGTGCCAGCATTGCAGTCCAACTTATTGTATGAAAATCATTTGAGCTTACCTTTTGGCTTTGTTGGACTTAGTAAAATGAATAATAACATTGATAACGTAATGTCCCAGATCCGTTTTTGACAATCCCGAGTTATTAAAGGACGGTCTTTCTGGTGCCCTTGTGACTGCACTTATTTTGGGTGTACACGAAATCAGCCACATTTTAGTTGCTAAAAGTTCAGGAGTTAAGCTCGGGGTTCCGTATTTTGTACCGAGTTGGCAGGTAAGGTTGAACTTGTTTGTTACACTAACTACTTAGCCGTATGTATCAGCTGCTTAATAACTGATATATTTTGGTGGCAGATAGGCTCTTTTGGTGCAATAACACGTATTCTAAACATTGTACCAAACCGTGAGAGTCTTCTTAAGATTGCAGCAGCAGGACCTTTAGCGGGATATTCGTTAGGCCTTGTTCTTTTACTCTTAGGATTTTACTTGCCACCAAGCGATGGTATAGGGATCGTTGTAGATGCTTCTGTATTTCATGAATCATTTCTTGCTGGTGGGATAGGTATGTTTTTATCTCATTCACTTCCTTGGTCACTAAATGTTCTTGGATATTCAATAGCTTGTTTCGTTGTGTTGTATAGCAAAGCTGCTCCTCGGTGATGTGCTTAAAGAAGGAGCAACGTTATCAGTCAACCCATTGGTGATATGGGCGTGGGCGGGACTACTTATTAATGCCATCAACAGTATCCCTGCAGGAGAGTTAGATGGTGGAAGAATTTCTTTTGCATTATGGGGACGAAAGGTTTGTTCTTTTTGATTCATTTGTTGCTTATTGATAGGTATGCTTTTCATTTGTATGCCTATTGACACATTCAGAAGTAACACGGTCAAGTTGTTATCTCTGCCACAGTATAAGGCAAATTTTTAGCATGTAAACTGATAACGAAAAATATTAACTCTTGGTTCTCTTTTGCAGGCTGCATCTCGATTTACAGCTGCTTCAATCGTGCTACTAGGGCTATCTTCCTTACTAGACGACGTGGCCTTTTATTGGGTTGTCCTAATATTCTTCTTGCAACGAGGGCCGATAGCTCCACTGTCAGAAGAAATTAGCGATCCCGATAGCAAGTATGTTGCACTGGGAGTTGTAGTTTTAGTGATGAGTTTACTAGTTTGTTTGCCATACCCCTTCCCTTTCAGTGAAGTAATAACAAGTCTTTAAAGCTGCATATACAATAATACATCAAGTCTTTAGTGTAGTGGAATAATACAATATGTATGTGCACATTTGCAAAATCTTTTGTTATTTATGGAGGCGTTAAAGTGGATGAATATTTTCATTTTTTTAAATATGCACACTATATATGAGGGGTTTTGTTAAAATTTTTCCTTCATAATTTGGGTTTCTCATATGGTGAATTGAGTTAGTATCTGGTTTTGTTGCAAGCAAGCTCTTTTGTATAAACAATGGAAATGTTGTTTTTCTTCATTTTGTTGGGATTTGCAACATGATTTGTTAATGCATGTTGAGGCCTAAACGTATGTCTACTTTTATGATCAAATCTGTGTGACACCCAGGGACGAAACCAGAGATTCCCGCTAGCCGTGCACATTTCGGGTATTTTGGTGTAACCGGTTAGGGTAGTAACCGTTACCGGTTATTGGTCAAACCCAGTTTGACTGGTTAGTCCAAAAAAACCGGTTCGGGTCGGTTATAGTTTCAAGTATATAAACCCGAAACTGGTACTAACCGGTCCGGTCCGTTAGTAACCGGTTAATGCCCGGGTTTTTTTCCTTCACTGTGTAACCGCTCACAAAATTATTGTGTTGATTTCTAGTGCAGCATATCACAGTGTACCATATCATATCATGGTGTTAATTTCTGGTGCAGCAAAATTACAAAGTTATTGTATGTATCACTTAAGGCACAAACAAGTACTTATATCTAGTGACACATATTGTTTCATGAATTAAGATACACAAATCTAGGAACATACTGTCCATTCTTAAACTCTTGTTTCTAGGAACATATTGGCCAATAGCCTATATTTATCAATATTTTTTTTTAGAACAACGAAATTTTATTGCACCAGCAAGGAGCTAGAAAAAGATTACAAAGAAAAATCTTCTAAAGGATTTCTGGTCCAATTGCCCCAAGAAATGGAGGATAATTTGTTCCTAGAAGAATACAATCTAAAAGAACATTCAACAATCTTATCAATATATTTTGGTTGCTAACATTTTGCATCAGTTTGACCATAACCCGAACGCCCCATAAGCATTGTTGCAGCAGCAGCAAATTGACCCAAACACCCCTTAACTGCTGCAATGCACCATTTAAAAAACACTTCCAAACGCCCCTTAAACTTGGTTTCATGTTTCTAGCTTACTGTGATCATACAAAAACTACAAATTTTATTTTGCTAGAATTTGAATACAAACTACAACTTTTATCAATGGAAATTTCAACTTTGATTCATCATACATCAAACTCTAAATTTTATTCATCGAAAAGTTCTTCATCAGATATTTACCGGGGGGCCGGGGCTTTACCTAAAAAAAAAGTTCTTCATCGAAAAGTGAGATTGTACAACCCATTTGCGCCCCTTCTTCATCGTGTATTTGTTGTTGGGCCTCTAAACAATCGTCTTCAAGATTTGAAATGTTTTGTATACACGCTTGTGCGTCTAAGTAATCCTTGAAGCAAATGCACATCTTCAAAGAAGTCGGTGTGGGTCTTGTTCGTCGTACCGATAATACCCTTCCATAAGTGAAAAAGCGGATTCCAAAGCAATCGGAGAAGAAGCTTGTACACTTAGTAGATCTTGAGCCATGATGGATCACTACAAAAATTTTGAAGCCTAGGGACGACTTATTCGTCCCTAGGTAGGCCATTTTTCGACCCTAAACACCTAGGGACGACTAAGTTGACCCCAGGATTTTGTGCCTAAAAAATCGTCTCTAGAATTCTAGGTACGACCCTTTCTTTGAAACCTAGGGACGACTTCGTGGGTCCCACTACCCACTACGTTGAATATATTGACTACCCTAGGACGACTTGTCTTTGCAACTTAGGGTCGACAAAGTCGTCCCTATGTTTTTAATAAAAATAACCTTTTATAAATTTTTAATAAAAATTCTTTTTGTAATTATTTTTAATTAAATCTTTTTTATACAAATTAATAAAAACATTTTCAGAAAAAAAAAAAGTTAAATATAATCCTAGGGACGACTTAGTCGTCCCTAGGTTTCAAAATTGTCCAGGTATCAAAACCTAGGGACGACTAAGTCGTCCCCAGGTTACACCTAGACAATTTTGAAACCTAGGGACGACTAAGTCGTCCCTAGGGTTAAAATCTGGTGGAATTTGGCTAACCTAGGGACGACTAAGTCGTCCCTAGGTGTACCTGGGGCTAAAAAAAACTGGGCTGTTTTGTAGTTTCCAGATTTTTTCCGGAACTTTTTCCGGACAAAATCCACAATTCAAAATGGCAGAATTCGAAAAATACAAAATAATAACAAATCAATAAACGTTACAATACCATATTAAGATAAATTATCCAACATCACGACACAATATTCATCAAATACACTTATTCATCCTAAATCAAATGTTTCACACGCTACAAGTCTCAAACTTTATTAAACATGCATAATAAGAAATAATACTACCACAACCTCTACTCCGCATCCTCGTTAGGTGAAAAGTCACCTTCCTCCTCGTCACCCCCCCTCGTCACCCCCTCGTCATCCCCCTCGACATAACCCTCGTCATCCCCCTCGTCATCGCCTGATAAGTCGTCACCATTGTTTTGTACATTCCTATCTCGACCCAACTCGTCAACGGACCGGTAATAAAAGATTTACATTACACGAGAACCTCCGGGTATCGATTGTGAAGTAGAGCCGATCTCATGAGTCGAGTGTGTGGTGGGACGATAACAATGGTTAAATGTGTTGTTGGTGACAGGAGCAATATGATAAGTGCCGATATAGGGAGGTTGGAGTGGTTGGAGATGGTCGGGCAAAGATGGCCGGTATGGGTCGATGGAAGGAGGTTGCAATGGTTGTGCCCAAGGATAGGAGGGTTGGACTAAATGAGCCCAATCAGGAGCTAGGGTGGGCATAACAAAGGGTCGGGACGGGGGTACAAAAGTAGGAGGGTTAATTGGGTGATCAGTATTTGATGAGTTGTAGTTCTGGAAAAACTCACCCAATTGACTCTGATATTGCGCCATATGCTGGTACGACGTCTGAGTATATTGTTGCGCCGCATCTGCCTTTAACGCTGCCAAGTAAGCCCGTTGCTGCGCCTCCTGATTCTCTTTTCTCATCAGCTCCATCTGTTGCTCAACTCGTTCCATCATTTCCTGAAATTCACCACGAAAGGGAAAATTCGGTCGAGCTGGAGCACCGCGCTTGCGATAAGTTACAACAACAATTTTTCATTGTATACAACAAGACATAAATATGAACAATTGATTTACATTTTGTTTTATTGAGGATATATAACCTGCGAGAAGTGTTATTGGCACCACCCGGTAACTTCCTGCCTTGTCCCGACACATTTTGCTTATTTTGACTTGGCATGATTTCAGCCACTATTTGTTTATCAGACATGTGCGGGACGATCTTGGCTTTCACTTGGTCACTGAGGGCTTTCATCTTCAGCTGAGAAAGAAAAAAAAACGGTTTAAAACAAATGAAATTAGTTACTAAGGCATGTAAAGAGTTATATATTACTTACATATCTTTCCTCGTTTTCTTTACTTTTAAACGTGCCATTACTTGAGTGCCCCTTCCTCCATGTTTCAACCAGGTCCTCGTAGACCCCTTCCTTGACTTTCTGTAAAATATCAAATAAATTAATAACGAGCTATAATAAATAAACAATATAAACGCTTTTAAAGAAAATCACAAAAATTATAAAGAGTCTTACGTATTCATTCCTTCCTCGGGCGAATGGTTTTTTGCCTTGAGTGGTCGGTACCGTGTTTTTGGAACGATTAACAGTATTAACCTGACTTCTTGCCACCCTCTTTGGCTCTGACCACCACTCAACCAAGTCAGCCCACTCACCTTCGGTTCTAGTGTCCCACACACTCTCCGGCGGTACATGTTCTTGTGCCAGTGCGGGCGTCTCATATTTCGAATAATAATCTTTCTTGATCCTGTTCTTGTATTTTCTATACAGCAACCTCAGTTGGAGTTCCAACGCAAGCTTAACCCGAGTCGACACCTCATACACACCACTGCCACACACCACCTCAGTACGATCATTGTACCATGGCTGGAGGTCGAAATATGTCTACATAAAAACATATGAATTTAAATAAACAAACAAATTAAACATAACACACATATCTAAATGTCTATAACAATAACAATATAAGTGAAATAAACAATTTTGACCTCAAGTGTAGGATAAATATGAGCTTTATCAGATTCTGGAATTTCGTCCCATTCGCAGTTCAGGGGAAGTGTCCGGACTAATTCCCCCATAAGATGAGACAACAGGGATGCATAATTGCCCAGAAAATGGAAGGTTTGCAGATCTTTAAATTCAAAGCCAATTGTCAAAGGTTGATTATCTCTGTACGCCCTCCTTAATTTTCCTAGGTTGGTCTCAAAGCGTTGATTTGAACCTACAAAAGATATGTTATTTACTCGTAAAAATTCAAGTGACATAAATTATAAATATCAGTGTTATAAAAAAATATAACGATTTCTTACGCTGACACTGGGCCGGTATAGGACATGTGGGCCGTCTGGGTGGACTTCCACCAGCATCCCCATCGTGTGATGTAGGAGCTACACATGCCATCTGTAAAATAACAAGTTCATATCACTATACACATTTTATCAATATACACATTTTAACATATAAAAATATTTTCATTAAAAAACAAAATTACACACAATTTAATTAACCAATTAATACTAATACACAAATTCATATCAATATACACATTTTAACATATAAAACATTTTCATTAAAATACAAAATCACACATTTAAACAAATAAAAACAACTCATCATCATTTAAGCGTATAACAATTGTTTCATTCAAACTACAACTTAAGCATATAACAATCGTTTATAAATAAAAAATTACACATTAAAGCATATAACAACTGTTTCATTCAAAATACAACTTAATATCAATTGTCATCTTCAGAATCATCGCTAGATAAAACTTCTTGAACATCATTATTAGGGTTCACTTCATCATCATCCGACACTAAATCATCATCACCATCATCAACATCATCATCAACATCACCAATGACGTGTGCAACTACCTCATCTTCAATATTAATAATATCATCATCAACCGGTGGGGCGTCCACTTCCGTTGGTTGAGTATTTACACTCAAATCCGTAATACCCAAATTAGGCAAAGCAACAGACAGTGTAACATCTGATGAACTGCTACCATGTATAACATCTTCATCGGGCTCTGCCACATCTCGATGATAAACCTGTTCGACGACCTTCCAATGAAGCGGCCGTCTAGCAAGGTCTTCAAGGTAGAATACTTGTGTTGCTTGTGTCGGGAAAATGTATGGGTTATTTTGGTGAAATAGCCTATCGGTCAAAATATGATGTATGCCTTGCTTAGTGTAAGAACGTCTGTTGCGTTTGGTGCAATTAGTAGGGTTAATTGTGTCAAACCATTTACATCGAAACAACAAAACCTTGCGGTTGCCGATATAAGTGAGCTCCAAAATTTCTTCGAGTTGACCATAATACATCTCTCTATCAACCCCGGGTGTTGAAACTCCGCTGCATTGAGTTGTACGAAGTATATCGCGTTCACGTACCACAAACTTCACACCGTTCACCATGCAAGAGGGGTATGTACATGAACTAATAGGTCCACATGCCAAAGAGAATAACTCGTCACTATAGCCCACACTCACTTTTTTTCACGAGTCTACAAAAAAGAGATACAAAAAGGTTTATTAGATGAGGAATAACTCCAAGGTAATATATCTAATGTATTTACCTTGTTATTAAACAACGCAGGAAAACTCGTTTCCACATTATCAGGCGCCTCTCTGCAAAGGTTCATGATATTAGCAGAAGTAATCGAGAAAGAAGAATTTTCAAAATTATAAAATAAAAAAAGGAAGAAACATACTCACTGTAAGCCGAGATGTCTGCTTCGACTTCAGGACTGTTGTTAAGTATAAACCACGTAACTTCCTGCATGTCGTCATTAGTCATACAAGTTGGTTTGATTCCACCCGTCGGTGTGCATACGGTCCGGAACACCTCAAATTTATCTGGTTGTCCAGGCAAATCGTCTTCATTTCTGCCAAGGCGGTTAAATCTCGTCTCGACATCCTTAAGGTAACGCGAACAAAAAGTTAATGCCTCTTCTGCAACATAACCCTCAACAATAGAACCTTCAGGCTTTGCTTTATTTCGTACATAATTCTTTAGCTTTTTCATGTATCTTTCAAATCGATACATCCACCTGCCGCGAGTAACGGAACCTAGAATAGCCTCATCGGGTAGATGTATAACCAAATGAGTCATTATGTCGAAAAAAGCAGGAGGAAAAATTTGCTCTAAATTAACCATCATAATGATCAATTTGTTTTTAGCTTCTTTCATGTCCTGCACAGTCAAACTTCGAGCACAAAGTTGCTTAAAGAATAAGCAAATCTCGATTATAGGTTTTGCAACGTCTTTGGGCAAGTATTGTTGCACTCCATAAGGAAGTAACCGATGCATCATTGACAGTCATGAGATTTCAAGTTCGTTATATTGTCATCATCAGCGGTCACTTTTTTCTTGAAGTCGGATCCAAAGCCATCAGGTAGTCTGACTCCTTTAATGAATTTACAAAAAAGTTTTCTTTTTTCTGGAGTGAAAGAGAACTTTGGATAAGGCTTATCGAACTTCCCGTTATCTTTTTTAACTAACCACAACTCCTTTTGAACTCCCATTTTTCCAAGTCTAGCCTTGCCTTTGGCGTGTCTTTGGATTTGTCGTTCTGTAACAGGGTATTTAGTAAAGCCTTAAGGAAATTCTTTTCGATGTGCATGACATCGTAACAGTGTTTTAGTAGAAGAAAGGGCCAATACTCAAGATCCCAAAAGATAGAACGCTTACTCTAGTTCAATTCAACATCTCGATTATGGGGGCAGTTCTCTTTGAGAATTGGTTTATGTTTCCCCGGTTTACGTTTAAATACTTTACTAATCTGCAATTGGATATCAAGTTATGAAAACTTTCTTGGTTTAGGCTTATTTTCGGGAAAACCGTAGAATTCCTTGGATTTTTTTCCTTTCTGGATGATTTGTTCTTAACCATCTTCTGTAACCAACATAAACGATTTTGCTGTTGATACGCATCGATGGAGTGTCAACATTACAAGTAGGGCATGCGAGGTACCCTTGCCCAGTCCACCCAAACAAACTACTTCGAGCTGGAAAATCATTGATGGTCCATAAAACCGTCGCTTTCATTTTGAAATGAGTACCCGTAGCAGCGTCTTTCGTCCAGACTCCCTCCCATAAATCTTTGAGTTCTTTAATTAGAGGCTGCAAGTAAACATCAATGTCCTTTGCAGCTGATTTAGGGCCGGGAATTAACATCGTCAACATTAAAGAAGTTTCTTTCAAACACATCCACGGTGGTGTGTTGTATGTTGTCAATATAACCGGCCACATGCTGTAAGTTTGGCTCATCATGCCATAAGGATTAAAACCATCAACAGCCAACCCTAATCGAACGTTTCTAGGGTCACAAGAGAACTCAGGTTTCATCATGTAAAAATATTTCCATGCTTTGTCGTTACAGGGGTGATTCATTTTACCGTCTTCCTTAGACTGTCCGATCGCATGCCAAGTCATCCACTTTGCTATGTCTTTTGTGTTGAACATACGTTGTAGTCTAGGTGTTATCGGAAAGTAACGCACCACCTTGTTGGCAACTAATTGCGTCCCCCTTTTTTCTTCTTTGGGTTTTTCCCATCTACTCGCGTTACAGATTGGACAAGTGTGCCTCGCCTTGTTTTCCGGTGATCCCCAATATAAAAAACAATCATTTATACAAGCATGGTTCGATTCGTATCCTAACCCGATCTTTTTGTATGTCTTTTTTATTTCATAGTATGAAGACGGGAAATTGAATCCTTTACTAGGGGAACATGCCTTTTGGAGAAGAGCTAGAATTTGTTAAACCCGACATCAGTTATTTTGTGTAAAACCTTGATGTGCGAAATCTCTGATGTAAATTCCAATGTGGTCATATCACAACCCGGGTACAACTTTTGGGCAGACCTAGCGAGTAACTCTTCAAACTCGTTACTAGGACCCGATGTTTGGGTTGGTTGAGGACCAGTTGTTTGAGTTGGTGGAGTTTGAGAGGGTGTAGTTTCAGATGGTGGATTTGGAATATTATTTGCAGAAATATCTTCGAAGAACGCATCCATGTGAATTCGATCAGGTGAATGTGGTAATAGTGGAGGTAACGGAAGAATTGGTTCACCGTGATATATCCAAGTGGTGTAACGTTTGTCAAACCCGAATTGGGATATGTGTGCCTCAAGTTGGCCGAGGGTAACCAACGTTTCACGGTTACAACAACGACTACATGGGCAACGGAGCTTTTGTGAGATGGGGTGCAAAAATTTCTCACAATCCTGGATGAATCCAAAAAGACCATCTAAAAACTCATTGGAATTACGATTGTTTACAGTGGTCCAACTCTTATCAATTGTCATAACTGCATTGCAAATAAACATACTCAGATAAATTATTTTTGTGATACACCTAGGGACGACTTATGTCGTCCCTAGGTTAATTATAAATGTTTTTTTTTCCGTCTATTATTGAAACGTAGGGACGACTCTTGGCACCTAGGGAAGACTAAGTCGTCCCTAGGTGTATACCGGGGAAATCTCAAACCCAAGCGGGTTATTTAAATTTTGGCCAAAATTTTCAACTTTTCCAAAATTTTGCTAAGTGTTTTGGGAGGGTTTTCTAGGGACGACTTCTCTTTGATATTTAGGGACGACAAAGTCGTCCCTAAGTGTTTTTCAGGGATTTTTTACATTATACCTTCTATGTAATAAAATTGATAATATAAATTAATAATAAAAATCAAAATAACTTATTATAATTAATATTAAAATATACGTTATACTTAGTTTGTAATAATTAATAACCCGATGAGATCCATATGTTACGGTTATACGTTATAGGTTCAACCGATGAGTCGATATGTTACGGTTATACGTTATAGGTTCAACCGATGAGTCCATATGTTACGGTTATACGTTATAGGTTCAACCGATGAGTCGATATGTTACGGTTATACGTTATAGGTTCAACCGATGAGTACATATGTTACGGTTATACGTTATAGGTTCAACCGATGAGTCGATATGCTAGGGTTATACGTTAGAGGTTCAACCGATGAGTCCATATGTTACGGTTATACGTTATAGGTTCAACCGATGAGTCGATATTCTAGGGTTATACGTTATAGGTTCAACCGATGAGTCGATATGCTAGGGTTATACGTTAGAGGTTCAACCGATGAGTCGATATTGCTAGGGTTATACGCTATAGGTTCAACCGATGAGTCAATATGCTAGGGTTATACGTTATAGGTTCAACCGGTGAGTCGATATTGTAGGGTTATAACGTTAGAGGTTCAAACCGATGAGTCGATATGCTAGGGTTATACGTTATAGGTTCAACCGATGAGTCGATATGCTAGGGTTATACCGTTAGAGGTTCAACTGATGATTCGATATGTTACGGTTATACGTTAGAGGTTCAACCGATGAGTCGATATGTTACGGTTATACGTTAGAGGTTCAATCGATGAGTCCATATGTTACGGTTATACGTTATAGGTTCAACCGATGAGTCCATATGTTACGGTTAATACGTTATAGGTTCAACCGATGAGTACATATATTACGGTTATACGTTATAGGTTCAACCGATGAGTCGATATGCTAGGGTTATACGTTAGAGGTTCAACTGATGAGTCGATATGCTAGGGTTATACGTTAGAGGTTCAACTGATGATTCGATATGTTACGGTTATACGTTAGAGGTTCAACCGATGAGTCAATATGTTACGGTTATACGTTAGAGGTTCAACCGATGAGTCCATATGTTACGGTTATACGTTATAGGTTCAACCGATGAGTCCATATGTTACGTTATACGTTATAGGTTCAACCGATGAGTCCATATGTTACGGTTATACGTTATAGGTTCAACCGATGAGTCGATATGCTAGGGTTATACGTTAGAGGTTCAACTGATGAGTCGATATGCTAGGGTTATACGTTAGAGGTTCAACTGATGATTCGATATGTTACGGTTATACGTTAGAGGTTCAAACCGGTGAGTCCATATGTTACGGTTATACGTTATAGGTTCAACCGATGAGTCCTATGTTACGGTTATACGTTAGAGGTTCAAACCGATGAGTCGATATGCTAGGGTTATACGTTAGAGGTTCAACCGATGAGTCCATATGTTACGGTTATACGTTATAGGTTCAACCGATGAGTCGATATGCTAGGGGTTATACGTTAGAGGTTCAACTGATGAGTCGATATGCTAGGGTTATACGTTAGAGGTTCAACTGATGAGTCGATATGCTAGGGTTATACGTTAGAGGTGCAACTGATGATTCGATATGTTACGGTTATACGTTAGAGGTTCAACCGATGAGTCCATATGTTACGGTTATACGTTATAGGTTCAACCGATGAGTCGATATGTTACGGTTATACGTTATAGGTTCAAACCGATGAGTCCATATGTTACGGTTATACGTTATAGGTTCAACCGATGAGTCGATATGTTACGGTTAAACGTTAGAGGTTCAACCGATGAGTCCATATGTTACGGTTATACGTTATAGGTTCAACCGATGAGTCCATATGTTACGGTTATACGTTATAGGTTCAACCGATGAGTCGATATGTTAGGGTTATACATTAGAGGTTCAACTGATGAGTCGATATGCTAGGGTTATACGTTAGAGGTTCAACTGATGATTCGATATGTTACGGTTATACGTTAGAGGTTCAAACCGATGATTCCATATGTTACGGTTATACGTTATAGGTTCAACCGATGAGTCCATATGTTACGGTTATACGTTATAGGTTCAACCGATGAGTCGATATGTTACGGTTATACGTTAGAGGTTCAACCGATGAGTCGATATGCTAGGGTTATACATTAGAGGTTCAACTGATGAGTCGATATGCTAGGGTTATACGTTAGAGGTTCAACTGATGAGTCGAAAATGTTGGCGGGAAAATGTTGGCGGGAAAATATTGGCGGGAAAACCTTGGCGGTAAAATGTTGGCGGGAAAGCTAGGGTCGACTAAGTCGTCCCTAAATGTGTCGACCCTAAATTTTTATCTTTATTTATGGTAACTCTTATCCTCACAAACTCTTATCCTCTCATACCAAACTCACCACCACCACCTCCCCGATTTTGCATAAGATAGATCCGCTTGAAGCTTATAAGTGTACATGTACAAAGGGATATATTGTGTTGAGACACTCACATCAACCTCATAGCTTTGGTAAACTTTACTATGCATGTCCTCTTTCGAAGGTAAACAATCTAATGTTTTAGTTATGTAATACGTGTGATTATTAAAATGACATGTCATGTTATTTGTTTACTTTGTAACAGCAAAAAACAGATGATTATGGATGTAAATATTATAAATGGAAGGATGATTTTGATCTCGAACTCCGTATAAGATCTTCCCCTGGATCTTCAACACCTCAAGGTTCACATCCAAGTTCTTCTACAGGTCCTTCTCAGTCTGCACCCACTGAGTGCTCTAATTGCAAGATCAAAGATCTAAAGATAAAGATGCTAGAGGCAAGACTAGAAATGGAAAGGCATCCTGAAGACCACGCATGTCAATCGGCTGCAATACTTCATGAGCTTTTAAATGAAATAGAAAATCTTAGCTTTGAGAAGTAATCTATTTGTTATTTTAATGTGTTAATTTGTATTTTATTATTATGTGTTAATCTGTACGTTTAGTTTTAACTAGTTTGTGATGTGTTTTTTTTCTTATTTATGAATCTATTATCGCTGTAATATATATGTTTAATTAAGCGCGTGTTTAAGTGTTAAATATATATCTAAAGTTTTTTTAAATACGTATAAGTTTTTTTAAATAAATATAAAGTTTTTTAAATATGTATAAAGTTTTTTTTAAATATGTATAAAGTTATTTTTAAATATGTATAAATTTTTTTCTAAATATGTATAAAGTTTTTTTTTTAATATGTATAAAGTTTTGTTAATATGTATAAAGTTATTTTTAAATATGTATAAAGTTTTTTTTAAATATGTATAAAGTTTTTTTAATATGTATAAAGTTATTTTTTAACTATAATAAAGTTTTTTTTAAATAAAATAATTAAATTAATTTTAAATAATTTTAAATAATTACAAGTGATAAAAAAGGGAAAAATAAATTTGCCTTCACCTAGGGACGACTTAGTCGTCCCTAGGTTACATGGACCCCACGTTAATTTTAAATTTTGTTAAAAAAAATATTTATATTAATTTTAAATAAGTTTAAATAATTAAAAGAGATAAAAAATTGAGAAAAACAAAGTTGCCTTCACCTAGGGACGACTTAGTCGTCCCTAGGTTACACGGGTCCCACCTTTGTTTTAAACTTTTTTTAAAAAAATATTTATATTAATTTTAAGTAATTTTAAATAATTAAAATAGATAATAAAACTACGAAAAATAAATTTTCTTAACCTAGGGACGACTTAGTCGTCCCTAGGTTACGTGGGTCTCACTTTAATTTTAAACTTTAAAAAAAAAATATTTATATTAATTTTAAATAATTTTAAACAATTAAAAGAGATAAAAAATATAATTTCTTCACCTAGGGACGACTTAGTCGTCCCTAGGTTGGGTGGACCCCACTTTGTCTCCACAGCCATTTTGACTTTGTTTTTCTTGTAAAACTGGTGGGCCCCCCTTAATCTAGGGATGACTAAATCGACCCTAAAAAAATGGCGACCCTGAACTCAGAATTGTTGTAGTGATAGAACGGGAAATTGAGTTTGCCTAGCTTTCCACCAAGACAAAATATCAAAGGAATCAAACTCTTGTTCCCACGCACGTAGTGTTAATTTTTGAGAAAAACATCGGCTATTCTTAAATGTATCTTAAATGCACCCGGTTCATCAAAATATGTTTTTAGTATTACGGTTCAAAAAATTTTATGCAACCAACAATATTTAGTCCTGAATTCGTCCATAGTGACGCCAGTTTACTATTGTGCGAAGAAGTAAGTCTTTTGGTTGATACGTTTTGCAACCAAAAGACTTGGTGCGGACTTTATGTTTTATGTTTCGTATCACGACAAAACAAATAGTAATACTGTAGGAAACAAGAAGGAAATTGTGGCGATGTAGGAATTTTGTGTTGGTTGAGTCATCGTGAAAAAAAGAATAAATTGTTAGTTAGATTGTAGATCAAGTTTAAACGCAAGTACAATGCACTGATCCTCGATAGCTTATTATAGGGGTAACTACTATAAAAGGAATATCAAGTCTTAATTGTTAAATATGAAAGTAGATAATTTTTTATTCATCTCAAAATTATATTATACATTTTCATTTTGAACTTTCTCAAAATAATTATTTATATTTTATTTTAATAATAAAAAAAGCCTAGTGTTATAGTTGCTATTTGGTTGTTAATATTTAAAAATGTGTGGTTGCACTTTTATTAAACTTAATGTTTCCATGTCCTTGCATAATTAAGGTTACTTATTTAAGTTAGAGACAGCACCTGAACAAATAAATAGGGGTGGAGGCCTAATGTTGTCGTGCATGTAACCAACCAACTACCGCAAAAGCACGTAGTTGATCAAGTCAAGCGAAAAGACAAGGATTCGAATTCGAGCCCTAATTTAGTCAGTCAGTATTTTATAATACAACGATTTAAAATGATTCCGTCAAATACTATTTTTTTTTTTATGTTGTCGTGCATGTGCCTCTAAACCGCGAATAATGCGTTTTCCCATGCATGGTCATTCATCTACAAATGCATAGTTTTTGGGTATAAATAAGGGATATAAATAAGCATAAATTTGTGTCGTGCATGTGCCATACATTTCAATACTTAAATCATAAAAATACACAAAACTGGTTGTTAATTTTAGTTCTAACTTCTAACAACTGTCATTAGCAAAGATAAAAAAACTAATTATAAAATACATTCTTAAGTTAATTAGATATCAACTGTTAGTTCTTGTAGAGAGAGACGGAGCCAGGAGGTTCTTGTGATACTTATAGAATTTTTTGATTTAATATTAATTTTTAAAGAAAACATTGTTTTTTTCTCAAATGCATAAAAAATATATCAGGTTCTTCTAAATGTGTTAACAGTCTCCAATTTAATTCTCTTTCTAACTTTGTTATACAAGTGCTAAAAAAAATTGTACAACCGATCATATTCGATCTTAGCTTCCTCCCTACTTGTAGACTGATACTAACTGAGTACATGAAGGGCTTTCAGTTTCTCTTTGAAAATTAGATTGAAAATAAAATATTCCATAAACTACGAGGACTAAAAATATAGGTAACTCGTTTTTCCCTTTATACTCGAGGCTAAACAAACTTAGTTTGAATAACATTTGGTATATCTAAAACGGCGAGTCAGTACATTTATGAACTTAGTTATTCGATTTTATAGTATTACTCAGAAAATAATCTTTGTCAGCCTTAAATAATAATTAGTGATTCGATTTTACAATAGACACTTAGAAGATAGTCCATGCCAGTCTCGAACGCATCTATGAGGCAGATTCCCAAATATTTCATCTTAAAAGAAACCTTCCACGGAAAGACTCGAAATTAAAACCTTTTGCATGTGATAACAACCTCCCAAAAAAATATTTTTAACGGCCAACTAAGTTAGCTCAGTTGGTTTCGGTTAACACTTGTTAGTAATTACTAGCATTGTACCCGCGCAATGCAGCAACGAGTACCATGTGACTATTTTTTGGCAATAAAATTAATGTTAAGTGTAAAAAAATTTGAATTAAAAATAAATAAAACCATTAAAAATGGAAAAAGACAAAAAATTTATAAATATATATCAAAATAGATGTTGAATTAATCGAGAACAAAATCTTAAAAAATATGGTGAAATTAGATTATGAAAAAAATCTAAAAATATTTTAATTTAAAAGTAAAAGTGGATTTTTAATAAATTGTTAAGAATTTGTTACAAATATTTGTTAAAAAAAATGGATGGTAAAGATTGCACATTTGGTTTGGAGTTAGGTTTGGATTAAAAATAATATAATGGTTGAGATTTGATATATTAATCTTAATTTTTGGTTTTGGAGTTAAGTTTGAAGTTAAAATGGGATATACACCTTTTATATAGTACTAGCATGGTACCCGCACAATGCAGCGATGGGTACCCGGTGATAATTTTTTTGGCGAACAAATGTTACGCTTTTACTTACCAAGTTTGTATTCAAATTAAAGTTAAAGTTGTAATAAAAGTTAAATCAACATAACCTAAACGCACTAATAATGAAAGAACTAACATTTAATATAAATATATCAAAATAGAATTTAAATTAAAGAGCACGAAATTTTAAAAAATATGATAAAAATAGATTATGAAAAATAAATAGATAAAAAGATATTTTAATTTAAAAATAAAACTTTTTTAATAGTTTGTTACAAAAAGAGATGAATGGATGAGATCAATTTAACAAAAAATAATCTAACGACTTAAATCTAACATTTTATCTTAACTTCTGGTTTAGAGTTAGGTTTGGTTAATTTTAGGTTTAAGATTAAGATCAAAGTTAGGGTTAGAGATAACCTTTTTATATAATAGTTGTATATAAGTATAGATAAATATAAATAGATTTAAGTTCTTATGGATGCCAAACTTTTCTAAGATACATAGGGACTCATCCCCACCCTCCATCTCAATCTCATTCAACGGATGAAATTAAATCCCCAATTTACACTCCAAGGGTATTATACTCTTTTCACGTCCGAAGTATATATATACATTTTTATCACATTTTTTCCTCTTTAACTCATAACTCATCGATACTTTGTGTCTCTATCTTTTTCTCTCTATAACCCGTCACCTCCATCGATTCACCATCGCGATCCACCATCCATCGATCGATCCATCAGGTAACCTTTATCCATCGACTATATGTATAAGCTTATTGTTTTAGCTGATTCATAAGCTTAATTTTAAGCTACTTTTTTCAAATTAGAATAAGTTTATTTAGTTAGCTGAATAATAAGCTTATGAATTATGTAATTAGTTGAATGCATTGATATTTTATTGATTTTGAGCTTATTTTTTTGTTAATTATTATAAGCGAACATTCTTAGATTAGTTTGATTTTAATAGGTTGTTTATTTAGCATTAGAATGAGACGCAAATTAATAATAATTATTATCTTACTTTTACGAGTTTGTCAAGTTTGATAATTGATTCGAGTGAATATAGTGATCGAAGTAGTGTTGTGGAAGTTTCTATGTGTGTTGATGAACACATTGATTAGATTAGTGTTGATTAAGTTTTGGATGTTCCATCTGAAACGGTCGTTCATAATCTTGTCGATGAGATTGTTGCTTATGAGCAAGATTGCAACGAAGCGAGGGCTGATAAGAATAAGTTGTATTAAGCTATGTATTTTTGCAATAAGTATTGTTATTTTTGTGTTTGAATGGATTTTAAGTTATATTAGATGTGTTGAATATAATTTATCGTATACAATGTTTCTATTGTATGTGCTTATCATACATTATGTACACATGTTGTAATATTGTATATTTATATTTATTTATGAGTTATCATACATGATATTTGATGTTTTTACATGTGTATTTTTTTGCTGGGTTTGTGTTATGTTTAGATGTGTTTGGATATGATTTATCATATATGATGTTTATTTTATGTGTTTATTGATGAGACTGTATTTATACATAGTCTCATCGTTTAAATCGGGCTTAAAACGCTTAAAATATCGTTAAAATACCCAAAAATATGCTTGTATTTGTTTATTGTGTATTTCAGGTACGGATATCGTGAATTCACCAAAAGATCAAAGGAATCAAGCAAAAACGAACACGAGAAACGAAGCCGCACAAAGAACCGGACCCGAATCATGCATTTACAAAAATGCCCTTGAAGTTTGAAGAATTGGCAACTTTGGTCCCTCATCTTTGAAGACTTGTCACAAATGACCCTTCACTACTCATTTGTACAAGAGTTATCCTTGATAATTGAAGACATGTCATCATTGGTCCTTGGTAAATGAAAAACATGCAAGATTAGTCCTTGTCCAAAAATATACAAAAGAGGGGGACTGATTTTGCAAATACATCAAAGTAATTTACAAAGGAAATAGAGTTCTATGGCTGTTTAATACAAGTTAAATGGAGTTTGGAAATATGAGGATTGTTTTAGGCAGACATGGAAACTTCATTCAGCCAATCATCATGCCACATCACACAAACCAACCAATCACAATACACCCCCACGCCATGTCACACCCCACTATTGTTTTAATTAACTGATTATTTAATGAAAAAGAAAAAAAGAGGTAAACATGTTTTTAAAATCGTTTAACCCTTAATCCTAATCAACTCACACTATTTACCACCCCCTTCCCCTATAAACCCTAAATCCATTACACTTCAAACCAAGGGGGTTTAACCCCAATTGCTCCAGAACGTTGATTAAAGGTCCCCTAACCCCAACCCACTCACAAAACTTGTATCCCGTGACCACATGTGGCCCCACCATGGTTCCCCTGCTCCTCTATTTTTAGTAAATTACGAATCTCATCAGAAAATCAACGGGCCACGCCAATTTCGTGTTCCCAAAGGAGTATTTGGATGGCTATGATCATTTTCCAACAGCATGGCAACAGCATACCCTCACATGTGATCATTGACTGGAATTTTCAAACTTGAAGACCAAGGGCAATTAGGGCTTTTCAGCAGATTAGGGTTATTGTTTTAGCTTTTCTAGATAGTTCCTTTCATTTGTATAAATAGAGGTCGCATGTGACCTCTATCCTTTGTTCCAGTTTTTGTAAATTTTAAAGATTATTAATGAAAATGAAAATTTTTAATTTTCCAAAATACTGAGTTCCTTTATTCTGTTTTCAGTAGTGTAGTAATTTAAATTCATTGCAAAAGTAGTGTAGGTTTCAAAGGAAAGAAATAGGAATTTGTGTTTCAAATTTCTGAAAAATCATTTTTCTTCATAATACAAATTTTGAATCCCAAATTCACATGAAAGTGAAAGTGGAAGTGAGAGTTTGACTTTCAGGTTTGTGTTTAAAGAGAGTTAGAGGTTTCTAAGTTATTTTTGGTTTCAAAATCTGTTTTTCAAAGTTTTTTTTTTTGGTTTCAGAAATCTTTTGTCCTTACTGTTTGATTAAGCCAACACCAATAGGCCTGACAAGCTTTTTGGTGTTTAGCTGATTCAAACTTGTAGTTTGTCTTGGTTGGCTGAGATTGTGCAGGTGCCAAGAATCAGCAAGACTTTCTCCATCCCATTCTCATTTTCATTTGTGCAAGTTTGAAGATATCCTTGGTTTTTGTCTCTACATCAGTTATCCCACAAATTCAGTACAAGCCCGGGCTTGTATGGAGATGACATTGCAACCATAGTGGGGCCCGGATGTGGGTCCCACAAGGTAATCCCTAGGCTTGAACCCTCTATGCTTGTTTGACTTGTAATTTTTGGTTTTTGAGGATTTGATGTGTAGATGTTATGTTTAGTTGATATTTATATCAGTTCATGACTCTTATGCCTGTTTTAGTATTGGTCAATCTTAATAGTTAAGGTTTAAGTGCATTTGGTTTGTAAATCCATTTTCTGATTTTTTAAAGGGGTGTTTGGATTAGGGTTTTAAGTTAAGATTTTGCTAAACTTTTGGTCTTAAAGCCATCTAGACTCACTGGTATTTGGTAGTAGGAAGTTATTTTAGTCATTGGTTTCATTTTTATTAGGTTTTACAAGAGTTTGTATGTTAAAATTTGGTTATTATTGCTTAAAAATCAGGAAGTCCTTCTCTATGTTTGATTTTGAGTAAGTCTGCCATATAAGTCTTGGATTCTGTAGAATATAGGTCAAGTTAGGATTGCATTAAGTTTGTATGTGATTTCGTTGGATTGTGTGCAAGTTTTGGCTATTTGAAAATCAATTTTGTGCATATTGCACCAGCAAAAACACCACAGCCCCTTTATGAGCAAACAGTGACTTTAATTTGCCTAATTGTGTGTTATTTTTGTTAATAGCTTGTGTGTTTTAAAGTTTTTACTGACTCCCTACACTCCACTGAGTGTAGGGGTGCCTTTGTTGCCAAGAAACACCAACCAAAACAAAAGATCTAGCCCAAAAAGGCACCAGACCCACGTTTTCTGTTAAAGCAGTGGGAACCCTATTCCCACTGCTAGTATTAGAGTTCCCACTGTTTGGCTAGCAGACAAAAGCAGTCAAGATGTCACTTTTAGAAGTTGTTTTTTTTGTCTTTAGTGGTTGAAAATAGGTTTTAGGACTTCAAACTTTTTTCATTATTTTTCTTATTTAATTTTTGAATTTTCAGTTTAATTATAACTTGGCAAAATCAAGGTCGTAATATAACTTGGCAAAATCGAGATAACAATCAAGGAAACAATTTTTCAAATGGGAATCAAGGAAATTTTCAAAGAAGTAATCAAAACCAAGGGAACTTTAATTCTAATCAAAATAGTTCATCAAACGATTTTCAAAATTACATGAAAACGAATGAGGCTAATATGAGACGATTAGAGGGAGAAATTGGTACTTTGAAAAACGACTTTTCTAATACATTGAAATTGCAAAACACGAAGATTGAGCAAGGACAAATTGACATTAAAAAGATGTTTTCGGCCATAATGAACAAAGCCTCGGGTTCTTCATCGAGTTCGTTACCTAGTGACACCGTTGCAAATCCGAAGGAACAATGTAAAGCCGCCTCGTCTCGTGAGAAAGGTCGTATGATTACCCCTAACCTTGAAGGATTTCGTGTTGTTTATCCTTCTCAACCCTCGACTTCTAAGACATCTTATTGTTCTAAAGTCGATGGGGTGAACGTGGCGACCAAGGAAAAGAGTGCACACCCTCGTGTACCTCAAATTCCATCCACGGTTCAAAAAGAGAGTTTTATTGACCTTAACAAAGTAACCCTTGAAGAAACTTGTGCATCGATCCTTCTTAAAAAACCCAAAAGGCGTATGCCGAGAAAGGAAAAGGATCCGGGCCAATTTCTACTACCTTGTGATTTTTCTAAGATTGAGGGATGTTTACCCCTTGCCGATTTAGGTGCTAGCATCAATCTCATGCCTCATTCTCTTTGGAAATTGATGAGATTGCCTTCACTTACCCCCACGAACATGACAATCGAGCTTGCAAATTGTACACCACTTATACCAATTGGAATAGCCGAGGATGTCTATGTTAGGATTGGAAAGTTTGTTTTTCCCACGGATTTCGTTATATCCGATTACGAGTGTGACCCTAAATGTCCCATTATTTTAGGCCGACCATTCTTATCGACGGCTCGAACCGTAATCGACGTTCACGAGGGGAGACTTACTATGAGATATGGGGATGACAAAATGGACTTTTTCGCTAGAAAATCCCAAGTTTTTAATGAGAATGAAAAAACCGAGGTTTCAAAACCTAATGATTCAAATCCTAATGATTTCAAAATGTTCACTTTAGCGGAAAGAATGAGGCTTAATGCATGTTTTGAAAGAATTAAGAAAAACGGTTTTAAAGATGATGATTTTAAGGATAAAGAGTACGTGTCTAATTCAAAAGGGTATGTGTAAATTTATGGATGAAAACTCACTTTGGGATGTTTTTAGCGAAACAAGTGAAACACCAATTCCGAAGGGCGACGTTAGTGCCATCACGACAATGACCAAAATAGGCTCGTCTTCACCACCTTCGAAGGACCACGTCTTTGAGGCTTCAACTTCTAACTCCATCGAAGTGCCTCCTTTGCCTAGCCCAACACCCGTTGAGGCTAAAGGGTTTATCGACATCGATCCTCTCGTCTTAGAAAAGTCACCTAAGCATAGTCATTCGACTTGTAAGACCATGGTTGTGAGTGCTCACATCGACTCTTTCTTTGACGATGACGATGGCGATTTTGCCGAGCTTGATCACGTACTTCGAAATCCACATGCAATTTTTGATTCTCCTAAAAAGAAACATATGAAGTACGATGATTACGAGTTTGATCCCGAGATTGAGGAAATTATTAAACGAGAGCTAGCTCTTATGCCTTCACTTCCACCTACGAGTGAGGTCGATCTTTCCAAAATCGAGGATGAACTTAATGAGTTGGAACGTCTTATTTTCGATGATGAACCAACTCATGTGACCACTAAGAATCTAATTCTCGAGGAGTTACCTAATCAACACTCCTCAAATGAGAATTACGTTTACCACATTCGTGAGGATTTAACTTATCAACAATCCCCACAAAAGAATGATGGTTTCGTGCTTGATCGTGATCTTTTCGAGAGAGTTTCTAAGATACTCAAGGAGGGGAATGACAAACCTTGGTTTGACAAGCCTATCTTTGATGAAGAAATCGATGAGATCGACGTTCATGAGGATGACAAGTATGTTGACCCCGAGGGGCGGTGTTCTTTATTGACAAACGCTTTGAGAACTTATATAATCCGCCACCCCCTCCCACCAATGACTTAAATGTGAGGATTTTTAGCGCGACTAATTTTAAATTTGACACGCCAAATATTTTCGACATTATCAAATCGGGTTTTCATAAAGAGTTTTTAAACGATGAAAAAGGAAAAGATTTTAAAAATGTTTTAAAAGAATTTTCTACATGTTTAACTCCATCATCACCGCGTTATATGAGTGCTACCACCTCGTCTACTCCTTTTGACGATGGTGTGTGTGGTTTTAGTGTGGGGGAAGCCCCAAATGTTCCCTCACATTTCTCCACCGAGGACGAGATTTACGATCCCGGAATTAAACATGTAGAAAATTCTTGAAGCAAATGCACATCTTCAAAGAAGTCGGTGTGAGTCTTGTTCGTCGTACCGATAATACCCTTCCATAAGTGAAAAAACGGATTCCAAAGCAATCGGAGAAGAAGCTTGTACACTTGGTAGATCTTGAGCCATGATGGATAGAACGGGATATTGAGTTTGCCTTGCTTTCCATCAAGATAAAATATCAAAGGAATCAAACTCTTGTTCCCGCGCACGTAGTGTTAATTTTTGAGAAAAACATCGGCTATTCTTAAATGTATCTTAAATGCACCCGGTTCATCAAAATATGTTTCTAGTATTACGGTTCAAAAATTTTTATGCAACCAACAATATTTAGTCCTGAATTCGTCCATAGTGACGCCAGTTTACTATTGTGCGAAGAAGTAAGTCTTTTAGTTGATACGTTTTGCAACCAAAAGACTTGGTGCGGACTTTATGTTTTATGTTTCGTATCACGACAAAACAAATAGTAATACTGTAGGAAACAAGAAGGAAATTGTGGCGATGTAGGAATTTTGTGTTGGTTGAGTCATCGTGAAAAAAAGAATAAATTGTTAGTTAGATTGTAGATCAAGTTTAAACGCAAGTACAATGGACTGATCCTCGATAGCTTATTATAGGGGTAACTACTATAAAAGGAATATCAAGTCTTAATTGTTAAATATGAAAGTAGATATTTTATTCATCTCAAATTATATTATACATTTTCATTTTGAACTATCTCAAAATAATTGTTTATATTTTATTTTAATAATAAAAAAAGCCTAGTGTTATAGTTGCTATTTGGTTGTTAATATTTAAAAATGTGTGGTTGCACTTTTATTAAACTTAATGTTTCCATGTCCTTGCATAATTAAGGTTACTTATTTAAGTTAGAGACAGCACCTGAACAAATAAATAGGGGTGGAGGCCTAATGTTGTCGTGCATGTAACCAACCAACTATCGCAAAAACACGTAGTTGATCAAGTCAAGCGAAAAGACAAGAGTTCGAATCCGAGCCTTAATTTGGTCAGTCAGTATTTTATAATACAACGATTTAAAATGATTCCGTCAAATACTATTTTTTTTTTTTATGTTGTCGTGCATGTGCCTCTAAACCGCGAATAATGCGTTTTCCCATGCATGGTCATTCATCTACAAATGCATAGTTTTTGGGTATAAATAAGGGATATAAATAAGCATAAATTTGTGTCGTGCATGTGCCATACATTTCAATACTTAAATCATAAAAATACACAAAACTGGTTGTTAATTTTAGTTCTAACTTCTAACAACTGTCATTAGCAAAGATAAAAAAAACTAATTATAAAGATACATTCTTAAATTAATTAGATATCAACTGTTAGTTCTTGTAGAGAGAGACGGAGCCAGGAGGTTCTTGTGATACTTAGAGAATTTTTTGATTCAATATTAATTTTTAAAGAAAACATTGTTTTTTTCTCAAATGCATAAAAAATATACCAGGTTTTTCTAAATGTGTTAACAGTCTCCAATTTAATTCTCTTTCTAACTTTGTTATATAAGTGCTAAAAAAATTGTACAACCGATCATATTCGATCTTAGCTTCGTCCCTACTTGTAGACTGATACTAACTGAGTACATGAAGGGCTTTCAGTTTCTCTTTGAAAATTAGATTGAAAATAAAATATTCCATAAACTACGAGGACTAAAAATATAGGTAACTCGTTTTTCCCTTTATACTCGAGGCTAAACAAACTTAGTTTGAATAACATTTGGTATATCTAAAACGGCGAGTCAGTACACTTATGAACTTAGTTATTCGATTTTATAGTATGACTCAGAAAATAATTTTTTTCAGCCTTAAATAATAATTAATGATTCAATTCCACAATAGACACTTAGAAGATAGTCCATGCTAGTCTCGAACGCATCTATGAGGCAGATTCCCAAATATTTTCATCTTAAAAGAAACCTTCCACGGAAAGACTCGAAATTAAAATCTTTTGCATGTGATAACAACCTCCCAAAAAAATATTTTTAACGGCCAACTAAGTTAGCTCAGTTGGTTTCGATTAACACTTGTTAGTAATTACTAGCATGGTACCCGCGCAATGCATCAACGAGTACCATGTGACTATTTTTTTGGCAATAAAATTAATGTTAAGTGTAAAAAAATTTGAATTAAAAATAAATAAAACCATTAAAAATGGAAAAAAAAAACAAAAAAATTTATAAATATATATCAAAATAGATGTTGAATTAATCGAGAACAAAATCTTAAAAATATGGTGAAATTAGATTATGAAAAAAACTAAAAATATTTTAATTTAAAAGTAAAAGTGGATTTTTAATAAATTGTTAAGAATTGGTTACAAATATTTGTTAAAACAAATGGATGGTAAAGATTGCACATTTGGTTTGGAGTTAGGTTCGGATTAAAAATAATCTAATGGTTGAGATTTGATATATTAATCTTAATTTTTGGTTTGGAGTTAAGTTTGAAGTTAAAATGGGATATACACATTTTATATAGTACTAGCATGGTACACGCACAATGCAGCGATGAGTACCCGGTGATAATTTTTTTGGCGAACAAATGTTACGCTTTTACTTACCAAGTTTGTATTCAAATTAAAGTTAAAGTTGTAATAAAAGTTAAATCAACATAACCTAAACGCACTAATAATGAAAGAACTAACATTTAATATAAATATATCAAAATAGATTTTAAATTAAAGATCACGAAATTTTAAAAAATATGATAAAAATAGATTATGAAAAATAAACAGATAAAAAGATATTTTAATTTAAAAATAAAACTTTTTTAATAGTTTGTTACAAAAAGAGATGAATGGATGAGATCAATTTAACAAAAAATAATCTAACGACTTAAATCTAACATTTTTATCTTAACTTCTGGTTTAAAGTTAGGTTTGGTTGATTTTAGGTTTAAGATTAAGATCAAAGTTAGGGTTAGAGATAACCTTTTTATATAATAGTTGTATATAAGTATAGATAAATATAAATAGATTTAAGTTCTTATGGATGCCAAACTTTTCTAAGATACATAGGGACTCATCCCCACCCTCCATCTCAATCTCATTTAACGGATGAAATTAAATCCTCAATTTACACTCCAAGGGTATTATACTCTTTTCACGTCCGAAGTATATATATACCTTTTTATCACATTTTTTCCTCTTTATCTCATAACTCATCGATACTTTGTCTCTCTATCTTTCTCTCTTTATAACCCGTCACCTCCATCGATTCACCATCGCGATCCACAGTCCATCGATCGATCCATCAGGTAACCTTTATCCATCGACTATATGTATAAGCTTATTGTTTTAGCTGATTCATAAGCTTAATTTTAAGCTACTTTTTTCAAATTAGAATAAGTTTATTTAGTTAGCTGAATAATAAGCTTATGAATTATGTAATTAGTTGAATGCATTGATATTTTATTGATTTTGAGCTTTTTTTGTTAATTATTATAAGCGAACACTATTAGATTAGTTTGATTTTAATAGGTTGTTTATTTAGCATTAGAATGAGACGCAAATTAATAATAAGTTAGCTTACTTTTACGAGTTTGTCAAGTTTGATAATTGATTCGAGTGAATATAGTGATCGAAGTAGTGTTGTGTAAGTTTCTATGTGTTATGATGAACACATTGATTAGATTAGTGTTGATTAAGTTTTGGATTTTCCATCTGAAACGGTCGTTCATAATCTTGTCGATGAGATTGTTGCTTATGAGCAAGATTGCAACGAAGCGGGGGCTGTTAAGAATAAGTTGTATTAAGCTATGTATTTTTGCAATAAGTATTGTTATTTTTGTGTTTGAATAGATTTTAAGTTATGTTAGATGTGTTGAATATAATTTATCGTATACAATGTTTCTATTGTATGTGCTTATCATACATTATGTACACATGTTGTAATATTGTATATTTAGATTTATTTATGAGTTATCATACATGATATTTGATGTTTTTACATGTGTATTTTTTTGCTGGGTTTGTGTTATGTTTAGATGTGTTTGGATATGATTTATCATATATGATGTTTATTTTATGTGTTTATCATACATGATGTACACGTGTTGTCATTTATTATATTGATTTATCATTTATGTATGTGTTATCATGTGTTTTTTTGTTATGTGTTGACTTTGGTTTTATGTTTTGTATATCAAATATGAGGTATGATATATGATGTTTGATTTTATATTCTCAAGTATGATGTTTTGTGTTTTATATGTGTTCTGGTATTCATGTGTTTAGCATATATGATGTTTACTTTTGTGAGTTAGATGTTGTTGTTATCATGTATGATATTTGATGTTTCCTTTTCATGTGTTTATCATATATAATGTTTTGCTTTTCTAAATTAATTTTAAAGTTATTTATTTGAAGTATAATAAGATGCGTTATTAACTATAGTTTATTTGACTAATAATCTAGTTGATTGGCTTATTCTAGGGTTACTGGATTCGAGTCATTCAACTGATGAGAGTATTGTTGCTAAGAGTTCTGGTATTTGTTGATGGAGTTCTGTTAGGGTTTATCAAAGTTCCAGTGGTACGTCCGAAACTTTTCTTAATTCTTTTGTCGAGGAGATAGTTTGTATATGAACAACATGTTGGAATTTAACAACCATAACGAATCAAGTATTCATGCATCAAGAGTAAACGCAGCGAATATGATCAATTATCTATGCACATAGAGTAATTAACATAAAGATAAAAAAACATACTTTAAGTCCAAGAACAAATGATCAAGTAACCAAAAACCAATCAACCAACCAAACCCTGATTCCAATACACCTTAACCGATTGCCACGAACCCAAAGATCAAAGTAAATCTTCTCTAAGTTTAGTCACACAACACCTTAATCAATCACCTCCGATTGCTAGATCTTGATTAAGTGTAATACTTAATAAAAATCAAACACAAAAACCCTTTTGGGGCTTCTTTGGCCATCAACTACAAAGAAAGGGGAGAATCAAAAGTTTGGTTTAATGCTTGTAAACAATGAATCTAATCCCTTGTTTATATAGTTGAGCCTTAGGTTTATTTATGGGAAATATTACAACTTAACCTCCAAGTAATAAACCTTCTAGAACTCAAACTCTTTTTCTTCCCTTTTCTTTGAGCATGGTCAGCCGAACACCCCTATTAGTGTGTTTGGTTTGACTTTTTGACTTTCTATAAACTTACTTATGTAATTACATTAATTACCTTAAAGTTTAAAGTTTTATTAGTTAATCCTTGTTAAACCTTTTAAATTATTAATTAATTACCGTTAATTATTATCTTTTATCAAATTAAATATACACAATAAATATAGCCATATTTATTATATAGCTTTAATAAAAGATGATCTCGATGTTTAAGTGTGTGACCCCTTAGGCCCACACACTTTCCGTCATATTAAATACTATCTATAACTTACGCACATCCTAACACAACAACGTGATGAAACTTAAGCTGTTAAAAGTAAGTTCCTTCGAATAAGATGTTTTTATGATGTTTTTCAATTTAATAGTGTTTATAAGTTGTATCGTATATGATAATGTACTTGGTTTTTTTACAATGGTTACCTGTTGTGTCCATAAGAGTGACTATGGTTGGCTATTTTGAGCGCCATGTGTTTTATAGTTTAGAATAAAATACGTTTTGTGTGTTTTCATATTGTCTGCTACGTAATTCATTTGCTGATAAAATAGTTTTCAATATGTTCTTTTCTCTCTTCTATTAATGCAGAATCTGTAAACATAACAATGAGCAGATAAGGAAGTTGAAATTGCCTGTTTGTAGTAAAGGAAGAGGATGTGCACATGTAGGTGTAAGGATGAGATGCGGATATGCGGTTAAGAGCATGTAGGGAATAAGAAGCAGTTGTTGATTGTTTTTATTGAGGAAGTTTGTAACTTATGGTTTTTATTAAATTATATTTGGTTTTAGTTGTTTATCATATATGATATTTGTAGCTTACGTTTTTAATCAATGTATCATATTTGATATGTTGTGCACATCATATATGATGTTTTATGTATTTTTGTACATTTATATAAGGCGTACTTTTTAATGGTTTATCATATATGATATATGTAGCTACATTTTATTACGCAATGTATCATATTTGATATGTTGTACACATCATATGATGTTTCATGTACTTGCTACATTTATATACAATATTTTTTAGTGGTTTATGATATATGATATTTTTAGTTTACATTTTATTACGAAATGTATCATATTTGATATCTTTGTACTTGTTTCTATTTTTGTTCGTTGCTTGAATTCTAGAAACACACAATGGTTTATGTTAAAGTCGTTGAACAACTTTTTATTTATTAAAACAATGCATACTCCAAAATATAGCAACTACATGAAACATTGCAAGCGGTTATATCATTACAAATCTACAGTGCTTCTAATATGGTCAGATACCCAAAACTTGGTAGATCTTGCAATGTGGAAGCATTTTCTGATCAAGTAGTAGGTGGCATGACCTGGGGCCAGTCGGACTAATGGATTCCCATTCAAATGATCTATGCTCAACGACTAGTTATCCAAATCTTGAAGCACCCCTAAGGGTTGGTTCTCCTCCATGTCGCTAACCGTTTCACACTAGAAAGGCTTGCCAACTGTTCAGAATAGAAATTATTTTACAGACCCAAAAGTCATCCTGTTTCTGATAATCTACTTATTGTTTTCGAACATAGTAGTTTAACATTAGATTTGGCTTTAAACATTAGCCTGAGAGGACTTTCTTGTTCTTAGGACCATGTTTCTTGTCGGCTTTGTTCTCTTTGTTTTTCCATCACTACGACCTTCTCGGTCAAGTCATCCTCCTTCTGCAAATGTACTTCATTTTCCTCATCATTTTCCATCTCAGTTTTATCTCATTTGTTTGTTTCCTCTAAAATCTCATTCTCCTCTAACTTTTTCTTTAATTTTCCTACTCTTTGTTTCTAGGCCTTCATCCATCAGTCTTCACCGAGGCTGAAATCAATGGTTTGGAACATCTTCTTATGTTTCTTGCATAAATTAAACATGTGCTCGTCTCCGTTAAACTGGTTCATCCCGCCTCTCAACGTTTCTACAAGTTTTTTTTCTGAGATTGTTCTAAACATATCGTTTATCTTCTCATAAAACTCCTAAAAAGAAAGTACCCACATATTAGTTTTCTTATTATTTTTGAAGTATCATATTTGATAAATATAATATTATGGTAGAATATAATATTCTATTTTTTGTTATCATTATTATCAAATTTGATACATTCTAGTTTTGTTTTTATTAGCTTATTGAAATGAATCGTAACAATCTTACCTCATTAGTTGCTGGTTTTCCATCTTGCAATTGCTCGTTTTACACAACCAATCATTTATAGATATTCACACCACCATGCTTCTCTTGTGGATTAAACTCCCCATAATGATCTAGATTTCTCAAGCCTTTTTGTTTTGTTTCCATTTCTATTCTTCTTCTCATTATGGGTGTGTTGCAGCTTTTGAGAGCTGGTCGGTGGCGCATTACTTGAAGGTCTGGAAATATGGTCGAGTCCAAGTATAGCATGGTTTTTTTTTGTTAAAAATAAAAATAGAAATAAAAGTGAGTGAATAAGTCATTTAAATTGTTTTATTTAAGAAATATCAATAAAAGTTTGATAATAACTTACGCATAAGAAGGTTAGTGGCCCGTAGTAGTAGTTCCTACCAGTCTTGACTTTTTTCCAGTTGTTCTTGTAGACGCGCAGACAGTCAATATGTACACACCAGTCAATGTATGTTGTATCGTCCTCGTCCTTTATCAGTCTGATGAGTTATGTCAGTACCTTTCCTCCATTCTCCATTGTTTCCATCGTACTTCCAAAGAGGGTGATGAAATTCATCTTAAACACGGTGTCTTCTTCTGTTGTGGTTGAGATCTGTTGAGCTATTTTTTTTTGGTGGGGGGGGGGGATTTTTGGAGGTGTTTGTACTGCCCCTCCCATTCTCTGGTGAACGGGTCAACAGAAGCTCTTTCCTTCATGTCTTGTAGCTTCTTGCTTCCCGTTGGCACACCTAGGATGTCATGAATTTTTTGTCTTATTACCTTTATGTTGCCTTTTTTAGTCTGAGTTCCATGCTAGGTGGATGGAAGTGTTAAGTGACATGGTATGTTAAATTTAACGAAAGCTCTGTTATCGAGAAGTTGATGTATCTTTCAAACCTCATATCTTTCAGGCACTTCTTTCTCTCTTCTGTCAACCCGGCCATCGCCTCGTACAAAGCTTTGAGTGATGATCTAGTGTGGAAAGTTGGGTATCGTTTTTCAATTATGACTGGTTTTTTTCCTCTCGACTTTTTTCAAAAGCCTTCTTATTAGCTTTTTCTTCTTCTTCTGATTTCGTGTACTCTTCTTCTTCCTCACTATCCTTTTTTCATCTTTTTCACATTTGCAACCACGAGGGATTTTTTGTTAATTTTGATTCCTTTGTTAGAATCGCCCTCCTCCTCAGTGTTCTTCTCTTCTTATTTGGTGGTTGATACAGAAAGTGCTTCTTCATGCTCGTCATCTTCCTCCTCAATTTATTCTTGGTTGTCAGCCATTTTCATTACATTAACCCTTGCTTTTCTTTCTGGCGATTGTTTAGTGATTGCTTTTTTGTTTAGTTTCTTCTTCTTTGGTGTTTTGTAACATCATTAGCTTTCTCGATATTTCTCTTCTTTTTCCTTTCTTCTTTTTCTTGTTGCTTTTCTATTGGATTTTTGTCTTCTTCTTATCTAGTTTTATTTCTTTCTTCTCGTCGATTTCTTTTTTAGGTCTAGCTGTGTCTCAACACCTGTCACTTGATTTTGTTATTAAAGTTTTCACAACTTAAGTTTTATATCATATTTGGTAAACCACTTGAGTTATTACCTTTTTAAACGCTAGTTGTTTTTTATACTTTTTATCATATATGATAACAGGCTAGGGATGTACCTTTTTTAGTATCTTACTTGCTTGGTGTTTCATTATCGCATGCAACATCGTCATCTTCGTCCTCATCTTTTTCTTTATCTTCACTAGTATCTGTCAATTAAAAAAACATATGTGTAATAGATATACTTGATATTCGATTAAGTAGTTTAAAAGCTTTATAGCATGAAGAGTTTACCTTCTTCTTCAGCTTCCTCTGCTTGTTTAGCTGTCTTTTCTTGTTATCTCCGTTTTAATTTATCCCTTTTAATTGCTTTCTTGATTTCCTTTTTTTTATTTGTACTTTATCTGCTTTATTTGTCTCTTCTTATGTCTCCTTGCATTAGCTTCTTCTTTTTATTTACTTCTATCGATTGCTTCTTCTCTTATCTTTTATGCTTTATATCGCTTTTTTTTCTTTTTCTTTGAGTTTCCTATTTCTTCTGCATCCTCTGAAACTGTAGTTTTAGGCAATCATATATGACTAACTTTTTATTTTGTAAGACAAACATATAATGCTTAATTTCTAATTGCAATACAATATTTTATCAAATATGATACTATATTTTTTTATATTCGTGTTCTTAGAGGCAACATATGCTTTCAGCAAAGCCTGCTGCTAAGATTTTGAATTATGCTATTATCATATATGATGTAGCATTTACAATTTTTCAGAACCTGCTACATATAAAATATGATAATTGTTCGTCTATATTATTTCGCAAAGCTCTAGCTAATACCTTAGTTTTTCTAAAACATTTAATTTTTTTTCATATGAAATGCTATTAGCATATATGAGGTATGCTTTATCATATATGATATATGCTTTTCCTTGTTGCAAAACTTGACACTTATCAAATATGATTACTATTCTTCTATATTTTTCCGTAGCTTTGTAGACTAATTTAGTTTCTGTCATTTAGTTTCAGACATTATTTTTCATCAACATATCATTTTGTAAACAATAATTTCCTAAAACTTAATACTCTCTATCATGCTCATCTACTTTCTACCATTTCTTCTCTAAAATTGTATATTCATCAACATATCACTAGCATATCAGTATACTCATCATCCTTGTTTCTTATCTTAAATATACTAATTTCATGTCGATAAGAATCATAAAAAATTGACAATATTATATTCGATTCATCAAAAATGCTATTTAATGCTAAATAACAATGAATAATGTTGTAAATGTGTGATTTATATCTTTTTGCATCGTTTCCATTGTTGTAGCGTTTTATTCATGTACCGATTGATTTGATGTATCGTTTTGGTTGACTTAGTGGTTGTGTGTGTTTTTAGTGTGTTTTTTTACTTTTATATATGTGTGTGTGTGTGTGTGTTTAGAGAAAAAACGGTTTTAAAGAAGTGAAGGTTTGCGATTAGGAAAAGACCGAAATACCCCCCTTCGCTTTTTTTTTTATATAAAATATGACTTTTAATCTGGGCCCTTGATTAAGATTGGATGAAAAGTGAAAATTGGTCCCATTGTATCCAAAATATAAAAGATATCCATTATAACTCTTCTCATATAAATATATAGATAATTAAAAGACGAAACAATAAATAAACAAAGTTGACAATAGAAGCAAAAGTTTTGTTCAAATTGCCAACTAGATTCAAAATCAAATTTAGCTGAAGGCATAGGCTGCTGCTAAGATTATGTATTATGTTATTAGCATTTACCATATTTCAAAACCTGGTACATATCAAATATGATAACCGTTCGTCTATATTTTTCGCAAAGTTTTAGCTAATACCTTGGCTTTTCTAAAACATTTAACGTTTTTTTTCATATGAAATGCTATTACTATATATAAGGTATGCTTTATCATATATGATGTATGGTTGATCATATATGGTATATGCTTTTCCCAGTTGCAAAAGTAACATGTATCAAATATGATTACTATTCTTCTACATTTTTTTGCAACTTTGTAGACTAATTTAGTTTTCATCATTTCGTTTCAGACATCATTTTTTGTCAACATATCGTTTTGTAAACACTAATTTCCTAAACCTAATACTCTTTATCAAGCTCATTTATTTTCTACCATTTCTTTTCTAAAATCATCTATCCATCAACATATCACTATCATATCAGTACACTCATCATCCTTGTTTCTTATCTTAAATATACTCATTTCATGTCGATTAGAAACATAATTAATTGACAATGGTTACATTTGATTCATAAAAATGCTATATAATGCAAAATAACATTGAATAATGATGTAAATGTGTGATTTATACCTTTTTGCCTTGTTTTCATTGTTGTAGCGGTTTACTGATGTACCGGTTGATTTGTTGTAGCGTTTTATTGTTGTAGCGGTTGTGTGTGTGTTTCCAGTGTGTGTTTTTCGATCTGTATACGTGTATGTGTGTGTGCGTGTATGTGTTTTTGATAGAGAAACGATTTGAAGAAACGAGGGTTTGCGGCTGGGCATTCAATGTAAGGTTGGGTAGGGGAGGGTAGGGTGAAAAGACTAAAATACCCCTCTGCCTTTTTTTAAAATTTTTCATTATAAAAAAATAATTTTAATCTACGTTGTTGATCAAAATTGGATGAAAAGTGAGAATTGATTCTCTTGTATCCAAAAGATACAAATATCAATTACAACCCCCCTCGTATGTTTTTGTTTGTAAAACACCAATGTAGGGACTTTTTCAAAAGAATGTTTCCTTAATAGAAAATATATTCTCTTGATTTATTTCTTTTTATTTTTATGTTTTCTTTAAAATCTAAATTTTTTCTTATTTGGTATAAGTTTTTAAAAAAATTGATGAAAAATTTTAATAAAGAAAAAAAGACATAAAACTATAGGTGTCAAGTTTGTTAGGAAAACTTTTAAAAAAAGGAGGCAATATTTAGTGGTTAAATTTTAAATAAATTAGATGGTGTAAAGTGAAAATTACAAATTTTCATATTTTTTCAATAATATTAAAAAATTAACAAATACTCTTTATACTTTACTAGTTTTAATGCCCGTGCACGCACAAGACTTGAACAAAAACGATAAATTACATAATAATTTCGTTATTGTGATTTTATGTATATATGTATGTTTTTAAGAACATCTAATTTTTATATGCTTGATTATGTTGTTTTATTGTGCACCCTCTAAATTAATATAAACTCACCTTAATATTTATTTTTCAAATTTCATACTTTTTTTACTTTCGATATTTTTATTCTAGATAGTTATATATATCTTAATTATTAGTTAATAAACCATTTACCTCAATCTTACACGTACACGATTTCTAAAAGGATGATTTTGTAAGCATAATATTATTTTATAAAAATTTTAATTTTTAATATTTAAATACTTACAAAACTCATGGACCCACGAGTTTTACATAATTTTTTATTATGTGATAATATTTGATATTGTGTATAAATATTTGTTTCATAAAGGATTTGACTTTGTTTAACGGAAATGTTAACTATCATTTTTCTAAATATTGTGTGTTTAGTAACACATTACGACATTAAATATATGTTCTTGTAATATGCGGTATCACGTTTATGTACTTTTATCTCACACCGATGTCTGAAGTCCTACATTCAATTTAATATTTATATTCATGTTAATAATAATTTATTACGACCTTGAAAAAATATATGTTCTTGTAATATGTGGAATCGCGTCTATATACTTTCATCTCACACCGATGTCTGAAGTTCTGCATTAATTTTAATATTTATATTCATGTTAATAATAATTTACGTATATTACATTGCTTGACTTTGTTAAGTGTTAAAATAAAAATAGACAATAATTTGTGTTTTTGTTTGAATATTCATAATCATGTGATTTGTTGATTTATTTTTAATTTAACATATATGTTGTATTTTGATATATAAAATATAGAGGGTATAAAGTTTAATGGGACATTTTATTTACACTTAATTCCATCTAATTTATTTAAAATTCAACTACTAAAGTTTTATTATTCCCTTTCTCTTGTTTAAGTTTTTATTTTCACAAATTTGACACATGTATATTTATGTGTTTTCATTAAATTCCTCCAACAAATTTTTTTATTTTGACTAAATGAATTTAATTTTGACTTTTTTCAACCAATTACACCGCTCAATTTTGCTTATATGTCAAAATCAAGCCATTTTATTGGTCTAATTATTTTTTCCATAACCTCCACTTTTTCACTAAAATTCTCAAATTTAATTCTTTTGTTATATAAATAAAAGATAACTTAATAATATCACAATTACAAAATAATAAACTAATTTTTTTATACATCATTATATTAAACTAAAATATTACATTAAATTTGATTTATTTATAATCTCGTACGTACACGAAAATTATAAGTAATAAATATAGATAGATACCTGAAAGAGAAACAACGAATGAACAAAATTGACAATCGAAGCAAAAGTTTTGTTCAAATTGTCTACTAGATTCAAAACCAATTTTATCTACGTATCACATTTGACGGAAATAGATTTTATTTTATACAAAACGTACTTTTTAAATATGCAACAAGTTACGAAAACTGTTTTAAACTTTTAAGGGGATGTTTAGTTGAGAAAAAAATATTTTTTATTATAGAAAAGTTTAAACAAAAATAGAAAAACAGAAAATTTGTTTAGTTTTATTTTTTTGTTCAGTAATTTTAAAAAATTAAAAAAATTTCGTAGTTTTACATAAAATATTAAAAAACATAATTTTACTCTTTTATATTTTCTCTCTTTCTATCTACATTTTTTTTCATTTTTGTAAAATGAGAAATAAAACTTCATATAAACAAGTTTCAAAACTTTCACGTTTCTAGTGAAAGAAATGATTCCATTATCGTGAAATTTGGAAAAAAAAATACAAAACCTCTTTTCCGCAACTGAAGAGCACCTTAGCTATTTATAACTTTCTATAACAATTTTCTCTATCAAATATGTGACACATGTCTACCGATTTATTCATGAAAACAAATATCGCTTAAAAGATTTTCAAGTTGTGATCAAAACGAGACAAATATTGCAATAATTTTGACATACATATAATTTATAAAAAAATATTAAGCTTTAAATATATTTTTAGAAAAAAAAGTACTTTCATAACAAACCCTTATACTATCTAATAAGTTTAAGATTAACTACGTCAGTAAAAAACGTATATTTTTTTGTTATATAAATTATCATATACTTCTTACTACTTATACCTATTTTACATAACAACTTTTTTTTCAAACATCGATGATTCACTTGATAAAAATGTACCGACGAGAAGGCTTCTGTATTACGAATAAAGTAACTTATTACTGTTATATTTTTAAGAAGAGTTATTTTGGATACCATACTTTTCTTTGGATATAAGGGGACTCATTCTCATCATTCATCTCATTTTCATCTAATAGATGAGATTCAATATATTTTATTTTTTACTTATTTTTTATAATTTAAATATATTTTAAACCGTTAAGTGTTAAACGAAAATAGTTATATTATCGCGACGAGCGTTTAATTATCGTTTTACCAATATGCATTATGATATAGTTTCGAAGAAAAAAAAATTCGTTTTTTTTCTTGTTAAAATTTACGTGAAATATCATATATGATAATACCGTTTCATCATATATGATATTGGTTTCTATCATATATGATAGGTTATATCATATATGATACTGGTGTTACATCATATATGATATTAGTATCATATATGATAATTTACGAAGACGTGAAAAAAATGAAGAAAAAATAAAATTTGTCGAAAGTATATCATATAACATATGTATAGAAAGATAATTAAATGCTCTTCGTAACGGTATGTTTTTTCGCATAACGATTAACGGTTTAAGAGATATTAATGTTTGAAAAAAAAGTGAAAATATATTTTGTGTTTAATTTTATCCATTCGATTAAAATAGATATAAAAAGTGGAGATTAATCCATTGGTATCTAAATAAAGTTATCCAAGTGAACTTAAATCTATATTTTTAATACGTACGATTTTATAAAAAAAATATAAAACTTGATGTATAATTTTAGTAAAAAACGCACCCTCAACTTACCTATTAAGTTTTTGAACCACCATAGAATTTAAACAAAGTTAAATATGTACAAGTATATAGGTATTTTAATGGCTATTTAGGGTCAAATTTATAAAACTTTAAGTACAAAAAATACCATATACTTTTTGCTATTTATAATTTTTTTTCATTATTTATACTGTAGACGTTCTAAAATTATTTGCCTAACTTCTAAAACAGACGCAAATTAGAAATTCTAAGAACTAAATGACAAATTTAACGAACACCTCTTCCCCCAAGTCATTTTCTAATAATAATTGAAAATAATGATATGCACGTTTGAGAAGCATGAAAGGTCGAGAACAGATATTACAAAACATATTTTTGAATGACTTTTTTATCCTTTAAAAAAAAAAGACTTTTTTATCTGTGTACTTTTAAAAATATCAAACATATATTTTTGAATGACTTTTTGGTCTATGTATATGTTATTTAGAAGATCTATATCATGTTTGCTGATGGGCAAAAACTTTAGGTATTTTGAGGTGCTAAATCTTGGTCATTTTAATAAATATTAGTATTTTTTTTTATTTTCAAAAAAGGATAAGGCATTTTTTGTTCATTTTTTATTATTAATGGGTTAAACGGGCGCATATGTAAGAAACTTATGGGCTTAATGGGCGCACATGTAAAACACTAATTAGGCTACTCGGCGATTATTTTATATTTAGTTTTATCCTCGCCTTTTAAACAAGTATTTTTATTTTTTTATTATATGTTTTTATATGTCTTTTTTTTCATTTTAGCTTGCGTCCTTTTCGCCCGCCCGTTTTGCCCGTGCCTGTTTAACCTGCCCCCATTTAGCGCGCCGTCCGTTTAGCCCGCCACCCATTTAGTGCCGCCCATACCCGCATGCCCGCCCGTTTTACCACCTCTAGTCTTGATTAATTAATGAGGTTTAAAAGTTTGTGTATATTTAAATATTTAATTTGTGAAAATAAATTTATAATATGAAAAGGTTTATAAATTAATATTATAAATTTTTTAAAAAGTTTATGATTTAAAATTCGTCCTAATTTATGCTATTTTTCAAAGCAAATTATGCAAAACCCAAAAGTTCTTTGTACACACTCGCTCATTTTTAATCAGATAATGACATTTCAATTGTTATTAAAATCTTTTGAGATTGCCTAAACTTGTAAAAAAATGAATAACACATGATCAAATTAAGCAGAGAAAATGTTTTTCATGATATACAGTATCATAAATCACATGAAAGAATCATATAAAGAAATATAGTGCGAAATATATGATATAAATATATTATTTTTGTTTGAAACTATTATTATAAAATTACTATCATTTTGTCAAATAGTAAGGAAAAAAACTATAATGAATGTATTCTTTTTAAGAGAAAAGTTTAAATGTATTATTATTTTTGCTCACAAGTTAAGGGACAAATCTCCAACAACAATTTTGGTTCGATATAAAAATAAAGATTAACCTAGGATATAAAAAAACGTGGTGGGAACTTTTTGTCAAAAAATTCAAAAGTTTTAAAAATCAGGCGAGGGACTAAAGTTGTAAATTTTCCGAACTAATTTTATCAATATTGATATTTCACTAATGATAAAATAATGAAATATCATTAGTGGTAAAACAATGAAATATCACTAGTGATAAATCAATGGATTTCATTGATGATATTACTATGTAACTATGTTTTATTAAATATCAATAGTGATATTTTATTGTGTTTAGCCCTAGTAATATTTCATTGTTTTTTCATTAATTAAATATCACCATTGATAAATATTTTTCGATCGGCAAGGAGAACATTCATTTTGGTGGGCTTGAGAGTATCTTTAGATAGCTTGGCATATAGAGAATATGGCATGAGATTAATACTAGCGCCAAGATCGACTAAAGCATTGCACAAGAATGATTGGTAAAAAGAGCAAGGAATTAGAAATCTTACAGGATCTCCAAGTTTATGTGGAACTTTGTTTTGAATGGTAGCAGAGTATTCATCATTAAAGTTGAGGAGAATTCTTCAATCTTGTGTTTGTTCTTAATAAGATCTTTGAGGAATTTGCCATAGTTTGTCATACAAGCCAAAACATCGACTAGAGGCATGTTAATTCTAACGCTGTAGGACTAAATCACACGACTAATCAAACACAAATAACATGATGATGATTAAACTAAAAAAGAAGGATTAGATTAAGATGAAGAAAAGAAAAGAAATACAAAGTTGGCGATTTCCTAGTGAGAGAAAACAAACACCTTTCTCTCTCTAAAACTAATCAAAATGGAAAGCACACACACAAATGAGGATTAGGAAGCCTTTTATACTAAGTAACAAATGTTTAGGAGGCCTTCCTCATTTGTGTGTTCGGGACTAAATCCCGTTACATAAACAATAATAACTAAAAACTCTCGACATCATTAAATGACATTTTTCACGAGCTTCGCAACGATATATTATATGACCATCACTTTAATTACTTCTAACAATCTCCCCCTAAGGGGTGGTCATGTAATATGAGACTTCACTTCTTTGGTGTTGCAGATTTTGAAGCTCGTTGTCTTGAGAGTTTCTTCATAGTTCCTTTCATGACTTGTGATCTTGGATCTTTGATCTTTGCCTTGACTTGATCTTGTAACTTTGCCAGCTTGTGTTCTTGTGTCTTTCTCCACATACTCATGTTTTGTGTTGACTTGAAAGCTTGTTAACAATCTCCCTTGATCATCAGAGTAGCGGAAGTCTTTGTCTTTAGATGTTCTTGAGCTTTCTTCATTTATATGAGCATGTGGTCTTGAATTACGACTTCATGAAGTTACGCCACCGTTTGCATTCCTCCGGTTTTCCGTTATACAGTAAGAATATTGTACCTGTGATTAGGTAAGTTCAAAGAACTTCCTTGACAGGGTTTCCGGCTGTGGTAGCCGTTCTCAATACTTGAATATATCGAAAGATATTCATAGTAAGGAGTGAATCATGCAGTTCCATTCTGCTGATTAAGTCGTCAATTCAATTTCCTGGAACAAGTTTGAATCAATTAAGAATCAAACCATCGTTGCTTTCCAGTTGACACAAGTTTGATTCATATAGAATCGCACAAATTACCTACCGCAGTGCTGTTTGATGATGACACTAAAAGGATTTCCATTCGTCACTGTAAATACTGAAAAGTATTACTCTGAATGTTCTGGCAAGATCATAAAGATATTGCGTCGAGACCTGGAACGAGTTTGAATCAATTAAAAATCAAACCACTGTTGCTTTCCAGTTAACATATGTTCAATTCAAGTGAATCTTACATATGACCTACCGCAGTGCTGTTTGATGTTAACACTGGAAGGATTTTCATTCATCACTGTGAATACTAATAAGTATCACTCTGAATGTTCTGGCAATATCACAGGAATAGAGCGTAGGGACTCTGTAAATTATCGCATGTGTTCCTGTGATGAACAACAATTGATAAAAGGAATAAGTGTCCTAATGAGATTTTTGATGAATCTCGTTGGCTCTAGACTCTATAAGTGCACGTTTATTTGGTGATCGGAGGCTGGAACAGACTGCCACCTATTCAATATCTACTATCTCGGAGTGAGAAAGTCGATAGAAATGAGTTGAACTCCGTGACAATAAAACAAACTTCTTTTGAGAGAAGCTTGAGTAGGCTGGGAGGGGTTGTGCATTGCATCACTGGGTCCATGATGCTTTGTCTTCAATACCAGAAATCATCAACATGATTCTGATAGTAGATGTATTGACCTGGTTTCTGCCTAAGTTGTATGGAGGGCTTCTTTCTTTACACCCTTTATCCTTACATTTCTTTTTCATTCTTCAACCCCTTCAATGCTTACCAAGACGTCATAACTAGCACCTTGTTGTGATTGTTCCAGTGCTAGCTTAAGTCATTAGTCGGCATTATTCCCGTACACTCAACTACTCCATCTTTCCTAAGGACTTCTAAGTTCTAATGGATTGTCCCTGGGAAGATCCCTTCGGTTCTGGTTGGATCATAGGACGAATACCTAACCACCTTTTGACACCAATACCATCGTGAATTAATGTGTTGAAGGGTATAGATATCGTAACCAGAAAAAACTGTTGAAAAAGCAATCAAGGTGTTGATGAAATCAGAGTTTACACCTTGAAGGTTTTTTGTATCACCCAAAACGCTCCTCCTAAATATGTGCATCATAAAAGGAAAAGTTTTTGCACATATTAGGAAGAGAAAGCACTTATATCAAAGATCTTATTCAAGATAACACACTTTAATCACTATTCTCCCCCTCAAAAATTGCATGAAATTGAAATTTTTGTGAAACTAGTGATGAAACATGGAGAGAATAATGTGTCATGAAACTTTGGAACAAATGTTTATGAAATCATTAAACTCCCCCTCGAAAAGAGATTCTATTTAAATAGGGGAGTATATGAGCACATTGTTTTGAAATACTTTGAAAAATTGTGCTCAAAAGTCCGAGAAAAATTGTGTTCATGAGCTTAAAAATTTGAATGTTTTGATATAAGCTCATGACCGAGAAAAATGAATTTCTCGTTGTTGAGGATAAGTCAAAGACTTTCCTTTATTTAGGGACCGGGTTATAGTCTGACATGTGACTATAAGCCATTATGAGAAGACAAATAGAAAAGACATGTTTTAAAAACATTTGAACTCTCATTCGAACTTTATGTACGTACCCGTGTCGTTATTGAACAACATTTCTAAGTACGTCCATATTATCGATGCTGAGAGACATGTCGAAGGAGAATATTTTTGGTATTTTGAAATTTTTTCTCATTTTTTATTTTGTTTTTATAGGTTTTATATTTTTCTATTTTGATTTTCTGATGGATATATACAAGGTTACTGCTAATGTGCAAGACGTTCAAGATCATCAGGAGTGAAACTACGCATACCAAGTCGACGAACCAAGAATTCAAATCTGTCTTGAGAAAGAGCTTTGGTGAAGATGTCGGCTAGTTGGTAGTCCGTCTTGACAAAAAACAGTTCGATCATTCCTCTTTCCACATGCTCCTTTATGAAATGGAATCGAACAGCAATGTGCTTGGTCTTTGAGTGTTGGACCGGGTTGCAGGATATGGCTATGGCTGATTGTGAGTCACAATAAATAGGCACTTTGTTAAAGTGAAAGCCATAATCCGTGAGTTGTGTTCTCATCCAAAGGACTTGAGCAGTACACACGGATAGTGACACATATTCTGCTTCCGCGGTGGACAACGCCATACAGTCTTGTTTTCTTGATGACCAGCTCACAAGCTTCTCGCCTAAGAATTGTGCTCCACCGGAAGTGCTTTTGAATGAATCATGACATCCTGCATGGTCGGCATCTAAAAAACCAGTGAGATTAAAACCAGAATCCTTCGTATACCAGAGACCCATGTGAATGGTTCCCCGGAGATAACGAAAGATCCTTTTAACCTCCTTGAGGTGCTTCTCGGTTGGCTTAGCCTGATACCGAGCACATAAACAAGTAGCATGCACAATGTCCGGTCTACTTGAGGTTAAGTACATAAGGGACCCGATCATACTTCGGTATTTTGTAGCATCTACAAATGTCCCTTTCTTATCCAAATCAAGCTTGTGTTTAGTGTCCATTGGAGTACCAATAGGATCACAATTTTCCATTCCAACTTTCTTTAGAATTTCAAGCACATATTTGGCCTGATATATGAAAATGCCGGGGGATTGGTGAACTTGGAGACCAAGAAAAAACGTCATTTCCCCCATCATAGACATTTCAAATCGACTTTTCATAAGGTCTGCAAATAATATGGAATATTTTGGGTTAGTAGAACCAAATATAATATCATCTACCTAGACCTGAGCCACCAATATGTCGTTGCCGTAGTGCTTGATAAACAAAGTTGGATCAATGGTTCCTTTGCTGAAGTGATTTTGTTGAAGAAATGATGCTAATTCGTCTTACCATGCCCTCGATGCTTGTTTCAAACCATAAATTGCCTTTTTCAACTTGTAGACATGGCTTGGATGTTCGGTGTTGATGAAACCTTCAGGTTGACATACATACACATCTTCTTTTAACGGTCCATGCAAGAAAGCTATCTTCACGTCCATTTGATACACAGTGAACGATTTGTGTGCAGCGTATGCCAAGAAAATCCTAATAGCTTCCATTCGAGCAACCGGGGCGAAGGATTAAGCGAAATCAATTCCCTCTTGTTGTTTATAACCTCTCACAACTAACCGAGTCTTGTTCCTAATGACCGTTTGCTCCTCATCCATCTTGTTTTTGAATAACCATTTCAGAGTAAGCGGATCGATATTATCCGGTCGAGGTACTAACTCCCATACATCAAGCCGGATGAACTGATTAAGTTCTTCTTGCATAGACTCAATCCATGATGCATCGGTCATTGCTTCTTTCACACTAGCTGGTTCCATTATGCTGACTGATAGTGCATAGATACACATATCACCATCGGTACGCAGCTGATTGCGTGTTAAGACTGGTCAGGAGAGATTACCAATCACTTGAACCAAAGGATGATTCTTAGTCCATTTTTGTTCATGTGGAAGTGTATGAGAAACTTGATGCGAGCTCGACGGATCCACATATGATGTTGAAGGCTGAGTAGAACTTGTGGAAGCCGCAAATGGATTAACAAACTCGTGTTCGTTAAGCATTGCATTGTGTGCATTTTCAGCAACAATTTCATTCTGAAGATGAACGTGAGTAGGAATTTGCTGAGAATGTTGTTGAGTTGAGTCAGCAGTCGGAGACGTGGTTGGAATGTTTGGAGTCAATATGGTTGAGGTTGACGTAGATGGTGCAAAAACGGATGTCGTTGGTGTAGGTGCAGCTGGTGGTTCTGGAACTACCGCAGCAGGTGCAGCCGGGGAAATTTGAGGAACACCAAATGACGAAGGACCTTCCATATATTCATCATTGATTGGCCCAAATAACACTTCCAAGTCACGTTCCGAAGGTTGTAGCGATGATATTGCTGACGGTGCAAATTGAAGCGCGAGTCCTGAACTTACGTGTCTAGAAGTCTGACCTTGAAGCTCGGGGTGTGAACTTCTATGTTGAGAGGCCATACCCGAGAGTTCATCAAAGGTAACATTCATTGTCTCCATTACCTTTCTTGTCCTTCGATTATAAACCCTGTAAGCACAAGCAGTTGAAGAATAACCAATGAAAAAACCAATATCACCTTTAGGTTCAAGTTTACCGATATCTTCACGATCATTCTTCGGATAACATAAAGCACCAAAGACATGTAAAAATGAAATATCCGGTTTTCTTCCACTAATGATCTCATAAGGTGTTTTGTTGAAGCGGGTGTGAATAATGGAGCGGTTTTGAGTATAACATGCAGTTGCTATAGCATCAGCCTAATGGAATAATGGTGCACTGGAGGAGAGAAGCATCGTCCGAGCAGCTTCAACTAACGTACGATTCCTCCGTTCCACAACTCCATTCTGCTCTGGATTTCTTACAGCCGAAGTTTGATGAGAAATCCCAACTTCGTCAAAATAAGCTTTCAGTTTTTGATTGGTGAATTCTGTACCGTTATCCGTTCTTACAATGATAACAGGGGCTTGAAGTAGCACTGATGTTTTCTTCAAGAAATTGATGATTACATCCGGGGCTTCATCTTTCGAAGCAAGAAAATGAACCCATGTGTAACGAGAATAATCATCCACAATCACAAGGACATACTGCTTACCATTAATACTTTTGATTCTCATTGGGCCACACAAATCCATATGAAGGAGATGCAACCTATTCGACGAATTTGGAACAGGTTTGGTTTTGTGAGGCTTCTTCTTGCTTTTACCTTGCTCACATGATGGACAAAGATGGTCTTTAGTATATTTGAACTTTGGAAGACCGGTAACGAGATCATCTTTTGCAAGTTGAGTGATGGCATCGAAATTGAGATGAGATAACCGTTGATGCCATAACCATGATTTTGTTGATGTGGCCCGGGCCATGAGACAAATTGGAGATGCAGCTGACATTTGAAAAAGATCAATGGTGTAAAGGTTTGTAGTGCGATTTCCTTTCAACAGATCAATCCCTTCAAGATCCCTAACAAAGCAAGTATGACTTCTGAAGGCAACCTCCAAATCTGAATCACAAAATTGCCCAACCGAAAAAAATTGTGTCCTAAGCCATCAACAAAAGAAACTCTGGTAATGATAATATTTCCCCAATTAAAATCACCATAGCCTAGAATTGCCGCAACATGATCATTTCCAAATCGAACAGTTCCCATAAAACGCCATAGAAAGTTCTTGAGAAGACTTCGATTCCCAGTCATATGTTTGGAACAGCCCGAGTCCACACACCAGAGACAAATTTCAACAGCCTATCAATGATAAGAGAAAAGAAAATTTGGCAACCGAAGAAATAGGTTCCTGTATGGTTAGGTAATAATCAGGCCATATCACATACCGACATTTCACTGTCAGTATGAGATCTACTAGAATCAATAACATGACCATTAGAGGCAAAATATCTTCCAGTAGGCAACCACTTAGAGGTAACTCTAGGACTTCTAGGCGTAGCTAGACTTTCAGTGGACCCTACGTGCTTAGTTTTTGGAACATACACTTTAGCCTTAGGAGTGCTATGTGTTTCGCTGATAGAAAGCTTGTCAAGTCGAGTGTAACCACCATAGTTCAAACCATTCATAGTCAAACCACAAACATCATGACTAAAAGTAAAGAAACATTTATTACATTTAGCATAAATAACTTCAGATTTTTCATTCCGAATAGCAAGTTTAAAGTCATTACATTCAGATGAATTAAATTTCTGATTATGAATAAAAAACGGTAAATTCCTACGGTGTTCTTCTACTTCCACATTATTAGCCTTGGGACGACTACTTCTAGAGGCAAAAGGGACCCTATCATTCCTTGTATTGCTCGTAGGCTGTGGCCTTCTGCTCTTAGTGTAGTTGTTCATTCCTGTAGAAAAAGACATACGCTTGTTAGAATTAGCATTTTTTAAATCAATGACTTGTGGTTGTGCGATAGTGGTCGGTTTTGTCCTAATGCTTGCTTTACGTTGGATGCTAGTCACAGAGATATCTACCCTAGTTTGAGATGAGGGTCTAATGCGAAACATTCCTGGGGCTATAACAGCAGCTTTCATTCCAGTAACCTTGGGAAACAGAGTTACAGCAATACGAGTGGGTCCCGAGGTTGCTGGTTTCTGGATCATCGTATCCGCACTCGAGCTAGGCTCAGAAGTCTTATCTTTTAACAAAGCCTTTAATTTACAGTTCTCACAGATTTTATCAATAAGTTTCTGATAGACAGACTTGCTTTGTTCAATAGCCCGCTTATATGAAACAACAACAGATTCTAAATCGGCAATTTTAGCCTTAAGCTTCTGAACATTACCATCACTAGCACTTTCTAACCCTAAAGAGGCCAAATTCGTTTCCTTAACCCCTCCTAACTGAGCCTGCAATCGTGTGATAGTTTGTTGCATTTCATGGTAAGCTTTTTCATACGAAATCTTGTCATATTTGCATTCATCACATTTTTTGACAAATTTATTCCAAAGATCGGTGAATTCTTTATCCTTTTTAATGACATAGGATTCCATTTTCTCTTTCATAAGATCAAGCTCAGTTTGAAGGTTTTCATTTTGCGACACAGAGGTACTTAACTCAACAGGGCTGCTATCAATACAATCACTTGCTTTAGAGAGGCGTTCAAGATCATTTTCCAAAACTTTGATTTTATCAAGAGATTCATCAGCTTCCTTCGCTAAAGATTTAAAGTCTTCAACAAAGTTGGCAAATTCTTTCAGAAAAGCGTTTTCCAAATTACCTAACCTAGCATCAACTTGATTAATAATCGGATTAATATCGTTTTGAAGAATTTTCTGGACCTCAATTTGAACCAGTGATGTAAAATTTCCTCCAGTTATTTTGGAATTAACAACACGTTTAAGAATGACAAAGTTATCTTTAAGCTAGTTTAGAAATCGGCGTGTGATACTCGGTTTAGGAGGGTCATCAGACAATTCCTCACTTGGTAGCAAAAGCATTTCAGTACTCGTTTTAGACCGAACAGAAACAGTTGGAGGATTGATTTTCGGATAATAAACGGGTGTCACTTCTTTATCAAGCTTTTTCATTCTTAAACGAGTCTCTTTAGCAAGTTCAGTAGTTTCCTCGAAATCATGCACAATAGGAGGATCATGCTCATCAAACAATAGCACACTACCATTATATAAAGTTTCATTAGTGGCCTGAACTTGCTTAAGGTATCTGGGATTAGGGGGAAGAGGGCAACCTAAAGCCAATTTGTATCGAGTGTAATTTATCTCATTCACTTTTGGTGCGAGCATATTTATCGTCTGCATAGTTTGGCCACGTTTGACTTAAAGGTTGTCTAATTCTCTAATCCTATTCTGAGCTTTGCAAAAATCCTCAAGAAGCCCATCTTCTCGAATTTTGAAATCATGTTTCAGCTTTTTTCGTTCTTCTTTTAAATCCAAAATGGTAGATTTTTCCGTTGAAAGCTGTTTATTAAGAGACGTGATTTCATCATTCAATTCGCTTATCTTTTTAGCACTACTTAAATGTAAGGCATTTAATTTCTTAGTGGTGCACTTTTCTTGATAATCAGATGTAGCATGGGCCTGTTCAAGTTCTTTAATTTTAGCCTGATGAATTTGAAAACATTTCTCCCGTTCCTTATATCCCGCAAGCTCAGTGGTCAATTTGGCATTAGTTTCTCTAAACTTATTATTAACCGCCGGTAGCATGATCTACGTCCTTAGCAATCTTATCAAATAGAGATTTATAATACGCATGAGTCTCATCAGGAAGGGTTGTAGGCTGAGCAACTTGATCCACACAAAGGTCCACACTAGACTCATTCGAAATAATATTACTATTATTCATTTGATCCTCGTGTGTCTCAATGTAAGGCTCAATCATCTCCGTATACTCTTCCTCCTGATTAGACATATTATATATATCATTATCATCAAAACTTGGGTGTACCTCAGAGGGACCGTCTGAATCATAGAGGGGAGCTTTGTCATCATGCATTCCTGAGGTTGATGCTTGCTGTAAGTTTACCATTAAGATGTAGTTGGCATTCACCTCTTCTTCCTCGTCATATTCTGCAGCAGAAGCCATAAGATCAAATTCCTCAGCTTGAAGTGGAATCCTTGCCTCTTCTTTTTGTGCTATGAGAAGCTGAGTCTGAAGATAAGCAGCATCCCTTTTCTTTTTGGCTGTGCAATCTCGAGCATAATGACCAATTCCCCTGCAGTTGTAGCACTGAACTTGAAGATTGTTGTTTCCATTTCCCGTACCAGTATTCTCAGCCCTTGCAGCCACAATGTTTCCCACCTGATTACCAACCGCTGGCACAACTGTTAACCCATTCTGATTACCCACATTTGGAACATTCGGATTCTGACCACAAATTTGTCCATATTGATTTCCTGCATTCCCAACATTCTGACCATACTGTGTCCCCGTGTTCCCAGCAACTACCAATTGGAGATCTTGATTCGCATTCATGAAAGGTTGAGCAATCTGCCTATTTCTAGTGTTCGAGGAGATTCTCTGATTGTTGTTGGTGCGGTTAATGGTAAATTTGAATGCCTTTGCAAGAAGTGCAAGACCAGTGTTAATCGCATGAGTTGGATCGGTGATGTCATCAAAACAGGCAATGGGTTGTTGTAAGTAGTTCACAGCAGTAGGAGGTTGATATCCATAAGGAGAGAATTGTTGTTGTTGTTGTGGCATGAAGTTACTTGATGAGGGTTGATGGTAAGGTACCATGAGATATGACATAGATGATGGATAGTTTGCCATGAAAGCCAATTGATCTTGTGTCTTGGCACGTCTTTTAGCCCTAACTTCATTAGCTTCATCTTGATTCATCTTCAAATAATCATATACTTGAGTGTAGTCCACTACATGAAGATCCTTGGTTTGATTGACAAGAGTGACATATCTTGACCATTCAGAAGGAAGATTATCTAGAAATTTGATGTTTGCAGCAATTTCTGCAGGTTCATGTTTGTTCTTCTAAGATGATTCATGAGGGTTGAAAATCGATGATAGTAAGGTTCAATTTGTTCCCCTTCAGTAGACGTAAATTTCTCCCATTCACGAAGCAACTTAGTTTCCTTCTCTTGTAAACCAATTTCACTCCCCTTCATCATTTTCTGAATCCTAAGCCACATCTCGTGTGCGGTTTCACAACTATCGACAACAGCATAAACATCTTCGGGAAGTCCCATAAGGATGACTTGAATTGCTTGATCATCAACTCGAGTTGTTTAGATTCAGCTTCAGTTAATTCTTCATCCGTTTGCTCATGACTTGAGTCAGCCACTGGGTTAGCATTCGTAGGGTCCCCAGGCACAATGATGGTTCTTCTAACATACGGACCTTGTTGAATCGATTTGACAATCAATTTTCCCAAAGGTTTACATTTTGCATAACGAAGGAGACGGCTAGCCCATGTAGTGTAGTTCTCCTTGGTGAGCATGGGAGGACGATTCTCAGTACCCGTAGCGTAAATATCTTGTTGAGACGTCATTTTAGAAGTCGTCTGAAAATCAGGATCTCAATTCGTAGAGAGCAGAATGGTGAAGTTAAAATCCCCTAAATATGATTAAATCCCCTAAAGATGAGCTCTTCGTGAACCAAAAATTCCAAGGCAAAAAAAAACACACTTTCGGAATTCCAGGGCTAAAAATTTTCAAAAACAAAAATTCTGAAAAATATTTTCGGAATAATGACGTTTTCGGAAAAACAGCTTTTTCGGAATAAATGGTTTTTCGGAAAAATGAGTTTTTCAGAGAAAATGTCTTTTTCGAAAAAATGAGTTTTTCAGAGAAAATGGCTTTTTCGGAAAAATGAGTTTTTCGGAATAAACACTTTTGCGGAATAAAACTAACTCGGAATATTTACTTTTTCGGAAAAATGGGTTTCTTCGGAATAAAGGAAGTTTTCAGAAAAGTTTTCGGAATAAGTGGGTTTTCAGTAAAAACTTCGGAAAAATTGAATTTTCAGTAAAAACTTCGGAATAATTGGATTTCAGTAGAATCTTCGGAATAAGAGACCTTTTCAGTAAATTCTTCGGAATAAAAGGGTTTTCAGTAAAAAAGCTTTTTCGGAATAACTAGATTTTCAGAAAAATCTTCGGAAAAAATGAACATTTCAGAGATTTAGAAACACTTTTCCGAAATGCAAAATTTCGGAATAACAAACCATTTTCCGAAAAATTAACTGAAAAAAAAGAAGAAGTACCGAAAGAGACGACAGAGATGAGCTAAACCACCACAACACAATCACGAAACCACCAAAATCAATAACAGCTTCGATCACCACAATAACCACACCTCAAAACCTCAAATACAAATCGAATCCGATATCCTAAACTAAAAACCTCCACGAAAACAATACCAAATCCACACCAAATCAACACCAACGCTAACTACGAATCCCTTGGCGAATGATACCACTTGTAGGACTAAATCACACGACTAATCAAACACAAATAACATGATGATGATTAAACTAAAAAAAGAAGGATTAGATTAAGATGAAGAAAAGAAAAGACATACAAAGTTGGTGATTTCCTAGTGAGAGAAAACAAACACCTTTCTCTCTCTAAAACTAATCAAAATGGAAAGCACACACACAAATGAGGATTAGGAAGCCTTTTATACTAAGTAACAAATGTTTAGGAGGCCTTCCTCATTTGTGTGTTCGGGACTAAATCCCGTTACATAAACAATAATAACTAAAAACTCTCGACATCATTAAATGACATTTTTCACGAGCTTCGCAACGATATATTATATGACCATCACTTTAATTACTTCTAACAAACGCATTGAATCAATTCGAGAAATTTGCCATATTTAGCTTCCATCTTTTGTTTTCGAAGGCGTTGGGCGTATGGCGCCTTTTGTTTGTAAGATTTCGGTTCAAGAATTGGTGTAGGGATTTCAACAAGTTTGGTTTTATTAGGAGGTGGTTCCTCGTCACCTTCATCACTGTTGAATTGAGGTTGTTCTTTAGGTTCATTTGGTGTATCTTGAGTTGGATTAGGTTTTGCCTCATAAGATAAACCACTCCGCGTGAATACGACATTCACATTCTCGTTTCGAGCTTGCGGTGGTTGATATTTATTCTTAGGATCAGGTGTAGTATTTCTAGGTAGAAAACCAGAAGCACGACCAGATTACTTGTCAGCAAAACAGTCAAACTTAGCTTCTAAGTTTTGAATAGATGCTTGATGATTTTTGTTTGCAGTTTCAAACTTAGTCTTGAGATCAGAAAGTGTATCTCTAACGAAAATATTGGTATTTCTTTGAGATTCAATGAAATCATCGATCTTGTTTTGAAGGTTAGGTTTTCTTTAGATCGGTTGGTTTTTTGGTTATCTTAATTGTAACTTGATTTGTCATTTGATCTCCAATTATCGCAACATCAATTGCGATAATCATTGTAAAAGCGAGTGCGTCGAAAGGTTTGCATGAAGTTTGCTTCTTCTTCTTCTTTGGTCATAGGTGTATCATCGTATCACTCATCAGAATGGTGATTTCCTCCACGGTATGTGCAAGATTCACGAGATTTGTTTTTTTATCTCTTTATATTGGGTATCTATCTTAAGAGACATGGCGTCCATACGTGTCATAATTTTGTTAGTGTTAGATTGGCTGCTGCTTTCCTCGGCAAAAGCAACAATATTTTTAGTAGGTTTGGTTTTGTGGGTTTTAGCCCAGTCAAGTTTGAGTAAAACTTTGTCTTCCAAAAGTTGATAGGCTTGGTTGGGAGTTTTATAAAGGAATATTCCGCCAGCTACGTATTTCAAAGCGTCTGGAGTGGTATCATCGAAACAATGATATAATATTTTGATTATGTTTCCTTTATCGAGGTTATGACCATGGAAGTTTCTGAGTAATTCTTTCATTCTTAACCATGCGTCAGTGAGAGTTTCTCGATCGTTTTGGGAAAAGCTACGGATTTCTCCAGAGAGTTTTTGGGAAAAGCGGTTCGAAGACCTTCCTATGTTCGTATGGTACCTTCGTTAAGTTTGTCTAACCATGACTTAGCTTCTCCAGTTAAGGATGATGGAAACATAACAAGTTGAACGGCGTCGGCTTGTCCTTCTCCATAGATGAATATTTTGCATATGCTACTAAATTCGTGGACATGTTTGTGTGGATCGGTTTTGATTTGTCCACCAAAGTGGTTATATTTAACATGGTTCAAGTGGTTTCCTTCGATAGAAAATTCGTTTGCGATATCGGGTAAAATGATTGCGGAGCCAAGAGTTGGTGCGACAACTCGGTCGACGGACCACATTGGTTCATCATCGGCGTCTGACATTAGATCGTTACGTTCGATGAGTCGAATGACACTTGAGACTTGAGATAGGTTGTGAAATGGTGGATATACCAAACGAGGTTGTTGAGGTTACTCGTGCCTTCTTTCGATAGGTACACGACGGTGTTGTCTACGTAACTTCGGTTAAAGGTATACCAAGGAATGGTGGAATAAGATTGGTTCCTCACACCTAGTAGCTCTGGTCTCCCAAACTTTAGGAATTCACTTAAAATTAACACCATCGAGCCCCGGGGCCTGATAACGACCAAAATATACATATTCAACCCGTTATTATAACTTTGTATCATAAATAAGAGCTTTCGATACTTAATATATTGCGTTTTATATGCATGTATGAAGTATAAAGAAGCAAAGTGAAGAAAATATAAAGGAGGGTCCTTATTGTGCAAATATGACAAACTATTGAAAGAAGAATCCGGAACGCACAAAAGTGCGACGCACATTGTTAGAAGTGCGGCGCACATTCCCACATCCAAAGTGCGGCGCACTTTCGGATAAGTGCGGCGCACATTTTGTCTCAGCCAGCACTATAAATTGAGGCCACTTCTACTCATTTTACACACAACACACCTCTCAACTACTACTCTATAAATCCGAGTATTCTTAGCTTTCTTAGTGATATTTCAGTATTATCCACTTTTGGGAAATACTTGTAACGAGAGTATTCCACCCTTTGATTCTTGGAGAAACGATACAATCGTGACACTTGTGTACTCGTTCATTCAATCAATCTAAGTATGATGTTCTCTTACTCTTTTCCATTTGTTACTTTGATTACTCTGTTAGGCTAAGCTATTTATGACTATATGGGTATGTGACTATGATTAGTGATGATGCTATGATATGATCCTTTATAATTGATTTCAAGCTAATGTTGTAGAACCATTTTACCACCTAGTTCAATAAACCATATTTTATCTAGAGTTGATTTGTTATGATGGCTTGGCGTTGAGAAACGCAAATCGGTGTAATAAGTTTTCAAAAACTTGTCTATGGTTTTGAATCTTTGGTTGGAGAAATCCGCTTAGAAACCGTGATAAAATATTGAGCTCGTTGGAAACTTGTTTTGAGCTTAGTCGCTCGAATAAACATAAGTCTTGAATCACACTAAGTAAGTTGTGTAAACACCATTTTGATGAAAAAGTTTTATCACTCTTTACCTACCTAAACATATCTCGATCATTATTATCATCATCACGAACTCATACGAACCATATTAGTAATATTTGTTACTATTGTTATTCATATCAATCATTTCTTTCTTCAATTATTATATTGATTACCAAAACGAAACTAAGACTCAGCGAACGATCCTGGCTTACCACTACAAGCTATATTACGAACGAAAGGGTATACTTGCCCGTGTTTGTATTTCTAGTCCCTTGTTTTTTCTAAACCTTGTAATATAAATTTAAGACTTGCAAAACGAACATCAGGGCCTTATCCCCTCCACATCCTCGAATAGCCTCCCAAACGTTCTTCTCTTTGAAAGCTTTCTCTAATATGTTAGCATATTCACTTGAGATTTGTCAACTTTATTAATACAAAATACTGGACGAGTAACCATGTGATGCGTGTTCCACAAGTCTTAAATTTATATTACTAGAGATTACCAAACAAAGGACTAGAACACAAACACGGACAAGTATATACTTCTATGTATAGTATAGTTTATAGTGGTAAGACCAGATCGTTCATATGGACTTAGTTTCGTTTTAATAATCAACGTGTTAATCGAATGAAGTAAAAAAAAGTTTTGAAATAGTTTTGAAATAAATGATAACAAGTGTAGAAACTAGAAGGGGGGTTGAATAGTTTCTTAAATTTACTTGTTAAAGGTTGTTTTTTTTTAAATCCATTTCAAAAACTTAGGCTTGAGTATTTATGTGAAACCTTCTTTTACACAATATGAACAAGGTATAGTGCAACTAAACTAATAATCACAAGTATAAAGAATAATGAATGTACAGAGATAAGGGAATGAAAGATTAAACCAAATACCAAGGATTTATAGTGGTTCGGCAACGGAGCTCACTCCTCGTTCCTATTCCACTCCTCGAGTACTCCTTACTCGAGAGTTCACTAATCAACAAGCTCCTTAAGGTGGAGAAACCGTACACAACGTCGCTTAACCAATTTCTGACTCTAAGCTAAAAGTTGAGCCCTGATGAGACTACTTTTATACATAGTCTCATCGTCCAAAATGGGCTTAAAATGCATTAAATATCATTAAACATGCCAAATATATGCTCGTGTTTGTTGCTTGTGTATTTTAGGTACGGATATTGAGGAAATGGAAAAAGATCACAAGAATCATGCAAAAACGAACACGGGAAACGAAGCCGCACAAAGAACCGGGCCCAAGAATGGAATTTCCAAAAATGACCTTGAAGTTTGAAGATTGTACAAGTTTGGTCCCTCAAGAATTGAAGACTTGTCATTTTATACCCTTGTAAAACCTCAAAATTACATGTGGGTCCCCAAAATGTCAAGAGTTTACAAGAATAGCCCTTGGAGAATGGTCAAATTACTCAAAAGACCCTTGGTCAAAGTTTGCAAACTTAACATGCCATATTTGACAAGTTGACAAAAGTTGATATAAAGGGAAAAGAGTTATTTGCTGATTAAAACTTGATATGCCAAAATTATGGAAGTCAGGGGACTAGTTTTGTCAAAATTATAACCCAAATCCACCAAACAACCCATATACCCAACTTAAACCCGTCATTAACCCAACTAAAACCCAATACCCAGCCCAAGTCAACTCATCCAGTCAACCCCCACTCACTACCCATCCTCCACCCCTAACACACCACGTCACCTCCTCACCCCACATCCACTAATCACAATCCCCACCCCATCCACGTCACATCCCATTAACTGAAAACTTAATCAGTTAATTTCCCACCCAAACACATTTTTAAACTAAATCTATTCCCCAAATAGATTAAACTTTCCCTAATCCCTCATAAACCCTAAAAACGTCCCAGGATCAATTGAGCACAAACAAAAGGGGTTTTTCCCTATTTTATCCAGATTAACAATTAACCCAAGCCTTAACCCAACCCACCTTCAAACAACCTCACCCGTGAACTCCAAAGGACCCCACAGTTGTCCCCTGCTTTAATATTTTAAGCAAAATTCGAATCTCTCATACCATTCAACAGCCAAGATGATTTTCGTGTTCCCAAAGCTTGAATGAACGCTCCTGGTCAGTTCAAGACAAACTAGCTACAGCTGTGCATCAACATCAATCACGTGAAGGCCAAGTTTGACTGAAAATTCAAAGGGCATGTTAGGGATTTCATTTATTAGGGTTTTTGTAACTAGAATCTTCTATCCAGTAGTATTTAAGGAGCTTACAACATGTGTAAGCCCTTGTTCCAGATTTTTTCTCAAGTTCTGTAATCCCCTTTTAAGGTTTATAAAGTCGGTATTTTTGTTGAAATCGTAATTCCTTTTATAGTTTAAAAGTTGGTGTTTGCTTGAGATTAATCTGAGTTCCATAAATTTATCATAAGTACTTGTTTTTCAAAGAGTAATTCCTTTTTTCTTTGTTTTGAAAAAGTTGGTGTTTTGAAAAACCTTGTTTCAAATTCGTCTTCAAAGTTGAAGTGGTGACTTATTTCATATGTTTAGTTTGAGTTTCAAAGATTTCTGTTTACCAAATTTTTTCTCAAAAATCAGTTTTTTTTGGTTGATTAAACTTACTGTTTCAAAAGCTACCCACAAGCTCTTGACACCAGCTTGTGGGCTTAGCTTATTGAAGCTTGGATTTTCTTTCCTAGTTTGTGGTGTTGTGTGTAGGTTGTAAGAAGCAAGTACCTCCATTCATTCATCCATTTCATTTCATTATAACATTTGAAGATATTGGTTGGGCTTTGGGTCCATCGTGATTCCATCAGCAAGCCATCTCTACACTTCTATAAGCTCACAATAAGCTCTTCATTCAATCCCTTGGAAGGCATCAGCAAAGGTATCAAGCTTGAACCCCAGTGGTTGTTTTGTTTGAGTTTTGTTTGTGAATTTATGTGATTGTGTTATAAACTTGTTTCATTATTCATTTTTCTGTTTGATTAAGCTTATTTAGGATTATTATGCATGTTAGAGGTGATTAGGATCAGTTTGATTAAGTTGTATCAGCTTTTGGTTTGATAAAAATTGTTTTTTCAGTAATTAAGGGGTGTTTGGGTGTAGGATGTTAATTAGTTAAAGTAACACTCAGATGATGAATGATGTCTATAAACACTCAAGTTTGTTAAGATAAGACATGTTAATGGTTGTTTTCAAGTTTAGAAGGTTTTAAAAGCAATTGCATACTGAAACTTGGTCTTTATAGCTTTAAAATCAGTAAGTGCTTAAACTGACTGTTTTTATTGATTTGGTTCACCAATTTTTGTAATCTGTTAGGGGTAGGGTTAAGTTAGGGTTATTAATTGGTTGTGTGTGATTTGATAAGCTTTTGAACAAGAATTTGGCATTTAAAATCCAGTTTTGTGCACATTGCACCAGCAAAATCATCACAGCCCTGCTATAGCTTTAATAGTAACTTTCTTAGGTAATTTGTGTGATTTTATTATGTTGTAGCTGGTTAATTTTTGCTATAATCTGACTTCCCACACTTCTATGAGTGTGGGGGTGCCTTTGTTGCCAAGAAAACTAACCAAAGCACAAGCTATAAGCAAAAAACTGCCCAAATCTCAATTTTCTTTGAAAGCAGTGGGAACCAATTCCCACTGCTAGTGTATTCAGTTCCCCCTGCTTAGCTACTGGACAAAAGTGTCCAAGTGTCACTATCAGTTTACTTAAAATTTTGTCTTTAGTGAGTTAAAATAGGAATTAGGTCCTGAAATTAGTTTCATTATTTTTCTTATTTAATTTTTGATTTTTTAGTTTAATTAATTTTTATGTTACTGTTCATCTGGTATTTTTTAGATTAAATAGCTATTTTAAATTACTTTTGAATTTATGTTTTTGTCTTTTAGTGGTAAAAATTAATATTTTTCAGTTCTAAATTTTTTCTTAGATTTTGAAAAAGATTTTAAGATTTTTAGTTTAAAAAGTTTTTACTGTTCACTTTTTAATTAATTTTTAGAATTAAATTTAGTTTAATTAAGGTTTAATTTCAAACTGTTTTGTCATTTAGTGAAAAATTTTACATTTTTCAAACTTTTTCAATTTTCTACTGTTTATTAGTATAATTTAGGATTTTTAAAATTGTCAAATCATTTTTAGCATTATTTTATTATTTTTTATGATTATTTTAGTTTAAAAATAGTTTTAAGTGTTTTAAAAATAGAAAAATAGTTTTTAAAATTTAGGAAAAATACTTTTTAGTCTTTAAATAATATAAGTAACTTATTAGTTCAATAAAATAATATTTTGAGCATTTTGTTAATTATATTTAATTTTAGGGCTTTAATTAGCATTAAAAATTGAATATTTAATTAATAAAAGGGTTTAAAATATTTTTGTTGGATTTTCATCCTTATTTATATTATTTTAGACTTAGTTTTAACTTTTAATTAATTTTTAGGTTTAAATTTTTTAATTTGGTGCTTTTTACGGTTTTACGTGAACGACCTTTTCGTCTTAGTGTAATCCGTCATCGTAACCGTCATTCTCTTCTCATCCCCTTTCTATTTTCTTTTCTCATAACAATAAAATCACAAAGTTAATCATTTCATTACACAACGCACTAGCCTCCTTAGGAAACGAACTTTAACTCATTTGGTCATTAGTGCTTGGTTTACCTAAACCGACACTTATACTTGCCACTTTTGCTCCCTTTTCCTAAAGAGTAGTAAAACCACTACATCAATTTTGGCGCCGCTGCCGGGGAGGCGTGTTGTGTTTTGATTTGACATTGTTGTTTTTTTATACTAGCCATAATAGTATTTGTATTAGTAGCACTCTACTAATACGTATTATCGATTTTTCGTTTTTTATGAATACTATTACTATATTGTATACGTAGAACAATAAATACACAAGTACTCCAAATACGTGAGAAATCACAACCTTGACTTGGGAGGTCATTACCCAATCATTGTATTCGAATCTCAAACCAAAGAAAAAAGACAAAAATAGATAAATACTTTCGAGAAGCTCGATTTTGAAAATACAAACTATAAGGTGGGTATAAGGTGGATATTATAAAATATATCCTAAGGAAAAAGGCTCTTAAGTTATCCGCGCCGCCTCGTTTCCCCGCTTGCTTGTGAGTATTTGATTTTGAGAGCTAATCGAGGGTTTTGCCGCCCAAAGTATTATTAAGTATCATATATACTTTCTTGGTTTTATTTGATTAAACCCTCTTGAACGTTTTGGTGTTCCACCAACGTTCTAAAGTCATCGAAGGCGTTCACTTCACGTGATCGTTTTCATTCCTTGAGGCTTCTTTAATCAAGAGATTTGATTAATGAGGAGATTTGTAGATTATTGTCTACCTAATACAATTCCAAAATCCAAAAAAGTAAAAACAATCAAAAATCCAAAAAAATTGAAAAAGTTAAAAACACCAAAAAAAATCTTTTTTGCTCATCCCCACGTTGTACGTGACGTTTATGCTTACTCGCAATCAAGCAAGACGTGCACGTAAACGAAAAAACAAAAAGGAGGCAACACCTACTCCTAATCTTTCTAGTGAAGAGACTCCAAGTGAGGAACCTATTGTAGAACAAGAAGCTATCATGGCTAATCGTACTATGATGGAGTTGCTTCAAGCACCCACCGAGGGTTTTGGAGAGGCCATTGTGATTCCCGCCATCCTTGTGGAAAACTTCGGGATTAAGACGGGTTTAATGTCTATGCTTCAAGCCAACAAGTTTCGCGGACACGAGAAAGACAACCCACATTATCACATTAGGCAATTTAATCGTCTCACCGCGACAAGCAAGTTTAAGGATGTACCACACGATGCCATTAAGATGATGTTGTTTCCATACTCGTTAGATGGACCCGCCAAGATATGGCTCGAGAAAGAACCCCCAAACTCGATTTTGACGTGGGGTGATCTCGATTCAAAATTTGTGAATCAATTTTTTCCACCATCTAAAACAACACATTTGAAAAACGAGATTTCACGATTTACTCAAAGGTCTAATGAAAGTTTTTCAATGGCTTGGGAAAGGTTTAAAGAAATGTTACATGAATGTCCACACCATGATTTTTCCGAATTGCATCAAATTGACACTTTTTATAATGGGCTTAATGATCATGAACGAGATTACTTAAATGCCGCCGCGGGTGGTAATTTTTTGTGCAAAACGACCGAAGAGGCTTTAAAAATCATTGAGAATAGGTCTAAGGTTTATAGCCCTCGTAACACACCGAGTGTTGCCAATTTGGGTTCGTCATCGTCTCGTAGCATTAATGCCTTGCAAGATGAAGCAAATGAGGAGAATCGGTTTTTTGATAGGTTTTCGACTCTTATGACTCATTGGAAAGCACAAGATGCTTTGAATTCCGCTTCGGTTAAGGCGGTTGCCAAGAGTTGTATTTCGTGTGGTGGAGCTCATGATTTTTCCGAGTGCATTACCGCGGATGGTAACACTTCGAATGCTTATGTAGCCACGGGAACTTATAACCAAAACGGTCAAGGTTCCCGCCAAAATCAAGCTCCACAAAATCAAAATGCCAACAACTATCAAAACAACAATCAAAGTGGTGCTTATCAAGGAAATCAACGTAACTACAACAAGGGTAATTATCAAAGTGGAAATGGGCAAATTTCAAACCAAAACCAAAACCGTGATTTTCAAACTACCACACAAGGTGTTCAAAATGATCACACCAAAAATATTCAAGGAGAATTTTTGAATTATGCTAAAGCAAACGATGCTAAGTTTGATAATATGCAACGTGAAATGGTTAGCTTAAGATCCGAGTTGAAAAACGAGCTTAAAAACGAACTTGCTAATGAACTTAAGACTCATGCTAATAAAATGGAAGATAATGTTCAACGTCTCCAACAAAATCAACAAAAAATAGAGCAAGGTCAACATGAGATTAAGCAAGAGTTGTTAAAAGCGGATGCTAGGCAATCTAAGTTTGAAGACCGAATGGGAAAAATGTTTGAAGCTATCATGTGTAAACCTTCTTTTTCGGGTGGTCTTCCTAGTGATACCATCATGAACCCGAAAGGAGAATTGAAGGTTATTACTACTCGTAGTGGTAAAACTTTCAAAGAACCCATTTCTCGTCCAAGTACTTCTACGGAGAAGGAAAAAGAGAAAGAACCCGAGGTGGTGGTAGAAAAGGAGCAAATTCCAAGCCCACGAAGTACCGCTCAAACCACACCTACGGTTGAACCAACACCAATAGTGGAACCCGAGATTCCAAGGCCTTTGCCTATGCCCCAACCCACACCACCCTTACCTTACCCTTCAAGACGAAACAAGGAAAAGGCACAAGAACGAAATAATTATCAACTTGAACTCTTTATGAAAATGTTTCGTGACTTGCATTTTAATATAAGTTTTGCCGACGCCTTGGTCATGATGCCTCGATTTGCCGCAAACTTTAAAAGTATGTTGAATAACAAAGAGAAATTGCAAAAGTCATCTAGTTGTTCTTCGGTTTTTCTTAGCCGCATACCTTAAAAAGTCGGTGATCCCGGTAAATTTGTAATCCCATGTGCAATACAAGATATGGAGGAATGCTACGCCTTGGCCGATCTTGGTGCTAGTATAAATTTGATGCATCTTGAGGTTTTTAAGTCGCTCAATCTTCCCAATCTCACTCCTTCAAGAATGTCAATCGAGATGGCCGATCATTCTACGATTCTAGCTTGTGGAGTAGCCGAGGACGTCTTCGTGAAAGTTGGAAAGTTCTACTATCCCGTGGACTTTATCATTTTTGACATTCGCATCGATCCTAAAGTTCCTCTAATTTTAGGTCGATCATTTTTTTATACCTCGAGAGCACTTATCGATGTGCATGCTAGGAAAATCACTCTTCGTTTCAATGCGGAAGAACTCGTCATAAATGCAACTCAAAACTCCACACTTTCTCATGTGTATTCTATCACGTCTTTGAACAATGTTAGTCCCATCAAAAACATTTGTAAAAGGATTTCAAAAAGAGTTTTAGGAGTTGATGATAAAAACAATTTTCCGCCCCCTCCGCCGGTGGAGGTAAAGAGTGTTAGGCCTACGCTTCCAATCACGAATGAATCTTCGGATGATGAATATGTTGATCCCGATGGGGAAGTTTTCTTTGTTGATAAACGTTTTGAGAACTTACCACCACCTAAACCAAAACGATTTTCAAATGTGAGAATTTTTAGTGTGACTAATATTGCTTTAGAAACACCAAATATTTTTGACATAATTAAGTTGGGTTTTCATAAGGAGAGTTTAAAAGATGAAAAAGGGAAAGATTTTAAATTGGATTTAAAAGATTTTTCTACAATTCTAACTCCGTCATCACCTCGTGTTTTGAGTGCTACAAGCTCGTCTTCTCCTTTTGACGATGCTTTGTGTGGACTTAGTGTGGGGGAAGCCCCTTATGTTCCCTCCCCTTTCTCCACCGAGGACGAGATATTTGATCCCGGAATTGCTTATAAAGGGAAATCTCGGTCTTCCACCGATGCAATAAATGGAAAATCTTTCTATTTGATTGGTGCGAGTCTACCTCGAGTAGCTCATGGTTTTTGTGACTTACCCATTGTCCCACCCTTCTATTTCTTCTCATCTATTTTCTTGAAACCCTTTGGGTTTGTGTTGGCACATGATAAAGTGGCGTTGATTTGTTTTTCCAATGAAAACGAAAACGCCATCTTCGATCCCGGTATTTTGCACCATCAAAGGACTTAGTCCTTAATACCGGTTGTTTTTGGGCCTTGTTTATCATGTAAGCCCCACTAAAAATTGACCATACCAAGATAATCCCTAAATGATCACATTTATGGGGATTCAAGTCGAGCTTTTGACTCGGTTATCAAAAACAAGGTGCCTCGTAGGGGAGACCCATGCCTATCCATGTACATATTATTGCTTTCTAATTAGTTTAATGTGAGGGGATTTGTGCCCTTCCAACCTTTGTTCCGTGGTTGTTTGTGAATTGTGGTTTTTAGATCATGATCTTCACGATTGGAGCCTATCGTGTTCGTTTTATGGGAGCACTCGATCGTTTGCTTTGGAGACTTTCTCAATATCCAAATGATATATCCTTTGATGTTATAACCTTAGGTTTATAGCACACTTCATAAACGGCTATTAATTTATTGGTTACACCCTTTCCATGCTAGATTAGGCATTCGACTACGTCTCTAGTATGAGGGTGTTTGCACCCCTAGACTCGAAACATTGAGGACAATGTTTAACTTTAGTATGGGGGGGGGGGGGGGTGAATAGATACTTGCCTTGCCAAACCTTCACGCTTTCCAAAGTTTATCTTTTTGTTTATCGTTTTGTTGCAAAATAAGGCTAAAAATGGCCAAATTTTAATTTTTTTCTCATGTTTTATAAGTGTTTGAAGACACTAATGTAGGTTTTCCGATGGCAAGAATAAGAGTAATTTTTGACTCGACCGTGCGTGTTGAGCACTTAGCTTCGATTCCTTAACTACACATTAGGCTAAGTCTCTTAAATGAGGACGAGAAATGATAGGGTTAATTATAAGTTACTATGCTAAACGTAGAGTACTCGTATTCTTTCAAAAACTCATGTGTTCTCGTCGTTTGCTTATTCTCCCTTCGCATGTAAATATTTTTTGCTTAATAAATATTGACTTAGCAGTTTAATTGGGATTGTTGGGTTTCTAGTCTTTTCTAGTAGCTTTCGTGTAATTAAATTGGGAAGACATTAAGGTATCGCCAGCGTCACGGTTTTGAAGTATTGGCACCCTAATAATCGAAAGCTTCACCCAATAATAAGATTTCAAGTGCTCACCTAAATCAAGCAAACAATTTGAAGCCCCACAAGGCTGAAAAATCTATGCAAAATTGAAAGTGAATCAAGCCTTAATCTTCGAAGCTTTAAAGATCCAAAATTCGCCTTAGCGTGAGGATATACGTCTTTGGATAATAAAACCACCGATGAGGCGGATAATAAAAGGCAAGGCAAGACCGAAGTCATAATAAAAGCTTCATGGCGAAGTTGAATAAAAGATGGAGGTAAACCAAAGATAATAAGGCCCTTCCGTTAGGGGGCGTATAAAAGTCTTGGTAATAAGTCTCATGTTCAAAACCGTTATAAAACCGTGTTTATCGATTCTTCTTGTCAACTTAATTTTTTGACATCGTTGTCTATTGGGAGGGGTTATTGATTTGATGGTCTTGGTTACACCGTTAGGACTCTATTTTTAGACCTAAATCTCTATTATCGCATAAGTCAAACAATGTATCCTCGTGAAACATTCAAGACAAAATAAAATATAAGAGATATAACCTAGGGATAATGGGAGGATAAGTACGTGATTAGGGCATATGAGTAGTGTTAGCATTACTAACTTATAATGACAATGATCTCGTTGCACGCTTGGCATGGAATTGGGGTGAAAATCGAGGACGATGAAATTATTTCTAACGAAGCATTCACGTGTTCTTATTCTATGAACCTAAACGTCCAATTTTGCGATGAAAATCATACATTATGTCTAAAACGCAAGTAGTAGCAATAGTAGTAGTGTAGCTAGTTTATCATTCAATAAAGTAAATAAAAATAAATTTTGGAGGTGCTACGATACTTTATTCTAGCATTGCGTGAGGGCACGACAATGGTTTAGTATGGGGGAGTGATGATACTGCTTTTATACATAGTCTCATCGTCCAAAATGGGCTTAAAATGCATTAAATATCATTAAAAATGCCAAATATATGCTCGTGTTTGTTGCTTGTGTATTTTAGGTACGGATATTGAGAAAATGGCAAAAGATCACAAGAATCATGCAAAAACGAACACGGGAAACGAAGCCGCACAAAGAACCGGGCCCAAGAATGGAATTTCCAAAAATGACCTTGAAGTTTGAAGATTGTACAAGTTTGGTCCCTCAAGAATTGAAGACTTGTCATTTTATACCCCTGTAAAACCTCAAATTTACATGTGGGTCCCCAAAATGTCAAGAGTTTACAAGAATAGCCCTTGGAGAATGGTCAAATTACACAAAAGACCCTTGGTCAAAGTTTGCAAACTTAACATGCCATATTTGACAAGTTGACAAAAGTTGATATAAAGGGAAAAGAGTTATTTGCTGATTAAAACTTGATATGCCAAAATTATGGAAGTCAGGGGACTAGTTTTGTCAAAATTATAACCCAAATCCACCAAACAACCCATATACCCAACTTAAACCCGTCATTAACCCAACTAAAACCCAATACCCAGCCCAAGTCAACTCATCCAGTCAACCCCCACTCACTACCCATCCTCCATTCCTAACACACCACGTCACCTCCTCACCCCACATCCACCAATCACAATCCCCACCCCATCCACGTCACATCCCATTAACTGAAAACTTAATCAGTTAATTTCCCACCCAAACACATTTTTAAACTAAATCTATTCCCCAAATAGATTAAACTTTCCCTAATCCCTCATAAACCCTAAAAACGTCCCAGGATCAATTGAGCACAAACAAAAGGGGTTTTTCCCTATTTTATCCAGATTAACAATTAACCCAAGCCTTAACCCAACCCACCTTCAAACAACCTCACCCGTGACCTCCAAAGGACCCCACAGTTGTCCCCTGCTTCAACATTTTGGGCAAAATTCGAATCTCTCATACCATTCAACAGCCAAGATGATTTTCGTGTTCCCAAAGCTTGAATGAACGCTCCTGATCACTTCAAGACAAACTAGCTACAGCTGTGCATCAACATCAATCACGTGAAGGCCAAGTTTGACTGAAAATTCAAAGGGTATGTTAGGGATTTCATTTATTAGGGTTTTTGTAACTAGAATCTTCTATCCAGTAGTATTTAAGGAGCTTACAACATGTGTAAGCCCTTGTTCCAGATTTTTTCTCAAGTTCTGTAATCCCTTTTTAAGGTTTATAAAGTTGGTATTTTTGTAGAAATCGTAATTCCTTTTATAGTTTAAAAGTTGGTGTTTGCTTGAGATTAATCTGAGTTCCATAAATTTATCATAAGTACTTGTTTTTCAAAGAGTAAATCCTTTTTTCTTTGTTTTGAAAAGGTTGGTGTTTTGAAAAACCTTGTTTCAAATTCGTCTTCAAAATTGAAGTGGTGACTTATTTCATATGTTTAGTTTCAGTTTCAAAGATTTCTGTTTACCAAAATGTTTCTCAAAAATCAGTTTTTTTTGTTGATTAAACTTACTGTTTCAAAAGCTACCCACAAGCTCTTGACACCATCTTGTGGGCTTAGCTTATTGAAGCTTGGATTTTCTTTCCTTGTTTGTGGTGTTGTGTGCAGGTTGCAAGAAGCAAGTACCTCCATTCATTCATCCATTTCATTTCATTATAACATTTGAAGATATTGGTTAGGCTTTGGGTCCATTGTGATTCCATCAGCAAGCCATCTCTACACTTCTATAAGCTCACAATAAGCTCTTCATTCAATCCCTTGGAAGGCATCAGCAAAGGTATCAAGCTTGAACCCCATTGGTTGTTTTGTTTGAGTTTTGTTTGTGAATTTATGTGATTGTGTTAGAAACTTGTTTCATTATTCATTTTTCTGTTTGATTAAGCTTATTTAGGATTATTATGCATGTTAGAGGTGATTAGGATCAGTTTGATTAAGTTGTATAAGCTTTTGGTTTGATAAAAATTGTTTTTTCAGTAATTAAGGGGTGTTTAGGTGTAGGATGTTAATTAGTTAAAGTAACACTCAGATGATGAATGCTGTCTATAAACACTCAAGTTTGTTAAGATAAGATATGTTAATGGTTGTTTTCAAGTTTGGAAGGTTTTAAAAGCAATTGGATACTGAAACTTGGTCTTTATAGCTTTAAAATCAGTAAGTGCTTAAACTGACTGTTTTTATTGATTTGGTTCACCAATTTTTGTAATCTGTTAGGGGTAGGATTAAGTTAGGGTTATTAATTGGTTGTGTGTGATTTGATAAGCTTTTGAACAAGAATTTGGCATTTAAAATCCAGTTTTGTGCACATTGCACCAACAAAATCATCACAGCCCTGCTATAGCTTTAACAGTAACTTTCTTAGGCAATTTGTGTGATTTTATTGTGTTGTAGCTGGTTAATTTTTGCTATAATCTGACTCCCCACACTTCCATGAGTGTGGGGGTGCCTTTGTTGCCAAGAAAAACCAACCAAAGCACAAGCTATAAGCCAAAAACTGCCCAGATCTCAATTTTCTGTGAAAGCAGTGGGAACCAATTCCCACTGCTAGTGTATTCAGTTCCCCCTGCTTAGCTACTGGACAAAAGTGTCCAAGTGTCACTATCAGTTTACTTAAAATTTTGTATTTAGTGAGTTAAAATAGGAATTAGGTCCTGGAATTAGTTTCATTATTTTTCTTATTTAATTTTTGATTTCTCTGTTTAATTAATTTTTCTGTTACTGTTCATCTGGTATTTTTTAGATTAAATAGCTATTTTAAATTACTTTTAAATTTCTGTTTTTGTCTTTTAGTGGTAAAAATTAATATTTTTCAGTTCTAAAATTTTTCTTAGATTTAGAAAAAGATTTTAAGATTTTTAGTTTAAAAAGTTTTTACTGTTCACTTTTTAATTAATTTTTAGAATTAAATTTAGTTTAATAATGGTTTACTTTAAAACTGTTTTGTCCTTTAGTGAAAATTTTTATATTTTTCAAACTTTTTCAATTTTCTACTGTTCATTAGTATAATTTAGGATTTTTAAAATTGTCAAATCATTTTTAGCATTATTTTATTATTTTTTATGATTATTTTAGTTTAAAAATAGTTAAGTGTTTAAAAATAGAAAAATAGTTTTTAAAATTTAGGAAAAGTACTTTTTAGTCTTTAAATAATATAAGTAACTTATTAGTTTAATAAAATAATATTTTGGGCATTTTGTTAATTATATTTAATTTTAGTGCTTTAATTAGCATTAAAAATTTAATATTTAATTAATAAAAGATTTTAAAATATTTTTTGTTGGATTTTTATCCTTATTTATATTATTTTAGACTTAGTTTTAACTTTTAATTAATTTTTAGGCTTAATTTTTTTAATTTGGTGCTTTTTACGGTTTTACGTGAACGACCTTTTCGTCTTAGTGTAATCCGTCATCGTAACCGTCATTCTCTTCTCATCCCCTTTCTATTTTCTTTTCTCATAACAATAAAATCACAAAGTTAATCATTTCATTACACAACGCACTAGCCTCCTTGGGAAACGAACTTTAACTCATTTGGTCATTAGGGCTTGGTTTACCTAAACCGACACTTAATACTTGCCACTTTTGCTCTCTTTTCCTAAAGAGTAGTAAAACCACTACATCAAGCCCTAATCTTAGCTAGGACCAATCTACACCAATATACTTTAAGGACCAAGTATTAATCTTAATACATACACAACTTCCAAATAAACACAACCACTTGGATTTTCACAACAATGACACAACAATGAATAAATAAGTTTGGATCTTCAATGGATCTTTGAGGTAGACACAACACTTCAAGGATGATAGTGTTCTTCTCTTTGCACTTTGAGAGAAAAATATGAGAGGAGAAAGATTCACTTCTAAACAAGTAGTAATCAAACAAATGACAAGGATTTGAGTGATTTAAGAAGTATGAAAGAATCTAGAAATGTATGTGCAAAAGAGGTGAGTTGAAAGTCTAAGAATGGTCCACTATTTATAAGACAAACATCCAACGGCTATATCAGCCCGCGGTTCCTTATTGGAGCCCGCGGTTCCTTATCGGTAAGGAACCGCTATAGCTGCTAAAGAACCGCCTGCGTAGACTCCGCTCCCTTTTGTCTTTCAGTGGATTGGTTCGAATCTGGGGATTAAAATATCCTGAAAGGATATTCCAAACCAAGATATAATATTCCATTTACAAATTTCAAATTTTTAAATAATAAATTTAATAAAACATTTTCTTAAAAATAAAGTTTAATAAAAACTTGTCACACTTAATAAAAAGTGAGTTTTTAGAAAAGATTAAATCCTTGATCACTTAATTAGGATGAGTACTTGTTTGTTCATACCTTAAGTGATAATTGTTGAAATAAAAAATACTTGAACTCAAGAATTCGTTTTTTGTTGTTTTCATAAATGCTTGTTTTTACATATTGTCGTATTCAAAACAAAGCGAGACCGAAAAATGCAAGTAGTTTTAGGCATCATTGCATTAACAATCTCCTCCTTGTTGATTCCGACAATACATAAACCCAATCACTTAATAAAACAAGATTTTCGAAGACGAGTTTATATCATTTCTCCCCCTTTGTCGAAGCAAAAAGGTTGCAAAAGTCTTTGAAGAAGAAAAGAACCGGACTTTGCAAATGCTCCCCGTTGGTGCTTACTCCCCCTTGCTTGAGGCACCAAGAAATCGATATATGGTGACAAGCTACATAGAAGGGTTAGTAGTAGAGAAGAGATACCCAACAAGATATAGCGAAGGTCACAAAAAAACAAAGATCCAAGATAAGTCATGTTAAAAGGAAACATGATAAAAGATACAAGGAAATAAATCATACAAAGATGTATGAGAAATAAAACAAGCCAAAATAAAAGCATAAATCTAATCCTAGTTAAACTAGAACTCTAAGATTTGATTGAACTAGATGTCTTGAAGATAAGCAACCAATGCTTAGATAAAAGACAAGGTAGTGGCGGAAGGAGGTGGTGGTGGCTTGGTAGAGATCTCATAGTCATAGTGTAACACCCCATTTGTTAAAATGGAATATCACAGTAATATATGGCGTGTCATCAAAGCATGCAAGGTAAATGTCTAAACATTCATGACCATAAATAGAAATACCGGAAACAAACATCGATAGTCTAAGTAACTCAACACAAGCAATTATAAGTACTGAAAAGGAAAAGGACTAAACAATGTCCAACATGAAATAAAGTAAGTCAAAGTATGATAAATGCATAAGACATAGAAGGCTGGATAGCTTCCATCCGAATGCACATACTCTTGAGATCATACTTGCGACCTTGGGTACCTGCTGTTTCGGAACATGGAAATGGAAAACGGCTGAGCATAACGCCCAGTGCACGGATATATAATAAAGAATAGAAACATAGAGTATGAAAGCATAAAAGAGCATATAAAGCATGAAAGACAGCGGAAATGAATAAGTCCTGGGAAACCTAGATGTATGTCATGTTTACTGGTTTTAGTTCTGAAAACATAGCTTAAGTAACTTATGAAAATCTGTATTAGTTTAATATACTAAAAGCCAATATAGGTCATGAGGTCAACAACGTGCATGAATACTTGGAGGGGTGACCTCGTCATGCAAATTAGAGGGGATGCCTCTAATTAAATGGTAATGGGTAAGAGGGATCAGCTCCTTGTGAAGGATGCAGAGCACACACCACATTCACCATGAAATCTTGACTGACATTATAACTAGGATGCACCCATACGCCCCACATGATAATATAATAATAAAGGCCAAATAAACTGAAAGGGACACCACGAGCTATCACTCCGTCGTGGTGAAGTCATAACACTAGTGCCTCTAGTGTTATGGTTATGGTACCTCCATAACTAGGTGAAACTGGCATGCATGTATATGGCTAAGGTAACTAATAAAACATAAGCATTTAATTCTATAACTACTAGGGAAAATAGTTGGCTGCATACAAGAAATCCAAATAAAGGAAGAGATTATCCTTACTGAAGGACAAAAAATCCGTACCTTGTGTCCAGTAGAAGCTAACGGAAACGCTGAAGAACCTACTCCGCCTTAACGGATAATACTACATAAGAATGGGAACGTGTATAAGTTGTTTGAATTACATGTGTTTAACTGGTTTTGTGTGTTCTTAGTTTATTATTCATGTTCAGTCATGTTTTAACTGTTTTAAGTGTTAATTGTCGTTATTCTTGTATATTGTTGTTTATTATTCATACAGTATGGTATTATAATACTTGTATTGTAATACTAAGTAACTTTCTAAAAATAGCAAGTTTCCATAAATGGTAAGTTTCTAAAAATAGAAAGTTTCCATAAATAGTAAGTTTTCATAATTAGAAATAAGCTGGATTATTAACGTCAAGTAAAGTATAATTAGTAAAATACAACTCATGGTTCAAGTATTATAGCTTTTCAATTAAATAACTTGGTTAATTAATTAAACTATACATTATAAGAATTTAATTAAAAATACATGTTTTAATTAAGTTAAGCTAAGTCAAATACTTTAGGTTATACATAAAATATTAATATTAATATTTAACTTAAGTCATACATTTAATTAAATTAATTAGTCTAGGAAATAATTTAATTAAATATATTTTCTAATTTTTTAATACTTTCCCGAAACCCGAACCCGTGATTTAAAATTAACCCGAGCCCGTACCCGTGTTCCACATATAAACCAAGACAAACACCTTCGACAGTGGCTACCCGGCTTAGCTGGTTGCCACTGTCCGAGCCGTTTAGCCACTGCCGAGCCATGGCTAGCCGCTGCCGGGATCGGTTCCCACCGGTTCGCCACCGGTTAACACCGGTTCCCACCGGTTCATCAGCGGTTCCCACTGTTCTTGTTATACCGAGCCTTACCGAGACCCTAGTGGTCTCGGTTAGCCTCGAAGCCCAACCAAAACTATACCCCGACTCACGGTCGGGGTCCCTTGCTTGCGTCCGAGCCAAACCAACCCAAGCAGAGACCTTTAATGGTCTCGGTGGTGGTGCTGTAGCCACACCGAGAGCTTCGGCTCTCGGTTTGTGGGTCTTGGCCGAACAACAAACACCAAACACCGCCTTTAATCATTGATTTAATTAATCCCACATGTTTTATAACTTGTTTTTTTTAATTTATTAAAATAATAACATGAATTCATAAAAGAATTAATAACAAAAAGAAAGTTTTGATCATACCGAACACGTGGAAGAAAAGGTTATGATCACGAACACCTACACACAAAGAATCTAGTAGCAAAATCGTCCCGAATGTTCTTGGTGGTGACCTATGGCCGGCGGCAAGAAGGAAAAAGGGAGGCAGAGTTTTGTTTTTCTGTAACCTAAAATTATGAGAAGAACTCCCTATGTTTTTCTTATCATTTGGTTAATCATGGGTCATGGTCCAAAAGGCCCACTCCCTTTCTTTCTTGTCTCTTAGCCGCGACACCCTTAAGGCCCACGAGTGAAACCGAAGTTTTTTCCGAGTTAAACTATATGTCGTGCATGTTCGTGTTTATTTATCGTGTTTTTAATTATCGTGATCGGAACACATTTATAATATATATACATAAGTACATGTTATTAATTATCGTGACACGTGAAATATATTATTAATGGAAAGTTTTAAATTTTACCGGATTTTCGTGTATATATTGTTCATATTTAGTGTTCATGGTATTTTAATGCGGGTTTTACAACTCTTCCCCTCTAAAAGAACAATTCGTCCTCAAATTGGAGAAACAAAAACTAAACGAAACATACCCGAATCAGAACTGGAAATGAGGGTAAGAAGCCCGTATAGACTCCTCCGTCTCCCAAGTGGCTTCCTGCTTAGGATGATCCCTCAAGAGGATTTTGACGAAAGGGATCGTCTTCCTCCGCATGACACGATCTTGTCGCTCGAGAACTCTCTCGGGTTCCTCGACATACGAAAGATCCTCTCGAATTTGATCAAGCGGATACTGGACAACATGAACTGGATGATAGTTGTATCCTCTGAGTAAGGACACATGGAACACGTTGTGAGCGTGTGATAGCTGAGGCGGTAACGCTAAACGATATGACACTTCACCAACGCGTTCTATGATGTAGAACGGTCCATTGAAGCGAGGACTGAGCTTACCTCTGATTCCAAAATGTTTAACTCCCCGTGCAGGTGATACCTTGAGGAAAACGTGATCACCTACGTTGAAAGATACATTTCTACGACGTTTATCAGCATAGCTCTTCTGGCGAGCACGAGCTTCCTGAATCTTTGCCTTAGCGACAACGACCTTCTCATTGGTCACCTCAATCATCTCTGGACCTTTAATTAGTCGTTCGCCCACCTGATCCCAACAGATTGGGGCGTGACACTTCCTACCATACAACATTTCAAAAGGTACACACTTGATGCTAGCGTGCCAACTATTGTTGTATGCAAACTCCACTAGATAGATATAGTCATCCCAGCTTCCTGTCCACTCTAGAGCACACGCCCGCAACATGTCCTCCAATGTCTGAATGGTACGTTCCGACTGTCCATCGGTCTGAGGATGAAAGGAAGTGTTGAGCTTAAGTCTGGTGCCCCAAGCTTTTTGCAGACTCTGCCAGAAACGTTATGTGAAACGGGGATCTCTATCAGAGATGATTCTAATGGAGTACCATGCAGTCTCATGTTCTCCTTCTGAAAAGTGTCTACCAATTTGCTGACCGGATGCTCCTTGCGGATCGACAGAAAATGAGAAGATTTAATCAATCTATCAACAATAACCTAGATGGCGTCGTTCTTCCTCTGAGTCACAGGAAGACCAGTAACAAAATCCATGGAGATTTTTTCCCACTTCCATGTTGGAATATCTAATTTTGTAGTAAACCGCTAGCTCTCTGTTGTTCAATCTTCACCTACTAACAGATCATGCATTTAGAAACGAAGGTGGCAACATCCTGTTTCATACCACTCCACCAGAAATGCTGCTTGATGTCGTGGTACATCTTGGTAGAACCAGGGTGTATGGTAAATGGAGAGCTGTGAGCTTCAGTCAGCACAGCTTCCCTGACTGTAGAGTCATCAGGAACCACTAGTCTAGTGCCCTGCCATAAGATACCGTCCTCATCAACATGAAACTTCGTCTGCTGATCAAGGTTCTGAATGATAGCCTAAGTCTCACCATCGTCCTTCTGAGTTTCCTTAATCCTAGAATGTAAGTCTGGTTTCACCCTAAGATTAGCCCAGTAACCGTGCTTTCCTCGTACACAAAACTCAATATCAGTCATCTCTAGGTCACGGATGATCTCCTTTGCAATCCAAATGCCAGCAATCATACCCGACCTTCTGCTTAGAGCATCTGCCACCAAATTCGCCTTACCAGGATGGTATTGAATGTTGGTGTCGTAATCTTTCAATAGCTCTAACCATCTCCTCTGTCTCATGTTCATTTCCTTCTGGGTGAAGATGTACTTGAGTAGGATAGTTTTCTTCATAAGGTTTTAGCTGTCGTGATGCGTATGCAATAACCTGCCCATGTTGCATGAGAACACAGCCTAGACCCTTTCCTAAAGCGTTACTATATATATCTAAAATCCACCTGAGCCAGATGGGAGTAAGAATAGGTGCAGTCACTAACTTCTACTTAAGATCTTCAAAGCACTTCTCTCGTTCTTCTGTCCAGATGAATTTTAGTCAAAGGTAAGGATAACCGTGAAAAGTTCTCTACAAACCAACGGTAGTAGCCAGCTAAACCCAGAAAACTTCTAACCTCTGTTGCAGATGTAGGTCTCGGCCATTTGGTGATAGCTTCAACCTTTGCAGGATCCATGGTGATCCTCTCCGCAGGCACAATATGGCCCAAAAATGTCACCTTGCTTAACCAGATTTCACACTTGTAGAACTTGGCATACAACTGCTTCTGACGAAGAATGTGTAAGACTATTGTTGGGTCAAAAAGTTGATGTGGCAGAAACTCAAAAACGAAGAAAACATGAAGAAATTGTCCAAGCATTGTCAAGAGTTAATCAAGCGTTGATAAGAGTAAATTAGGCGTTGATGGCTCAAGCATTGTCGTGTGCAATCCAAGCATTGTCACATGCAATTCAAGCATTGACAAAACGTAGACAAAGAAGCTTATGGAAGCTTCTATTTAGATAAACATGCAAAAGATATTCTGCATAAGTTTATTTAAATAGAAGATTTACTTGTTTATTCATCATTCATATTCACAATGTAAACAAAAAGCGTGTGTTGCACTAGACGTGGGATTCAATGTATACACGTCTAGTGGTTGTTCGTTATTAATATAATGATCAATCCAATTGTGTTTTAATTCATGTTTCGTGCCTAAACACCTTGTTAATGTTTGTTGTTCTAATTCCGCTTTGATTGTTTAATCATATGAACAATGATCATTCCTAGTAGCTTCAAAGATCCGGAAACCAAGGTTTCCACAATTGGTATCAGAGCCTCGTGGCTCGTGATGCTAGGACCAACAAGGTGTTCGTATATCGTGAAGAAGAAGAAAAATTCGTATAGGGTTTTTCTGGACGTTTTTGTGTGCACAGCAGTATTCAGAAGGTCATAACTTTTGATTGAACCGTTGGATCGTCACGAAATTTTATATGTATGTTCTACATACATAGATCTAAACATCCACTGGAGGGATTGTCGAGTTTTATCCCCAGGAAAAAGTTATTAAGCGTCAAAGTCAGCAGTAAGGTACATGCAGTTTTCTGTGAACAGCCATGTTCAAAACACGATCTCTCCTTCGTTAACAGTTGGATCTTCGTGATTTTTGGACTGTAGGTTCTTGGCACTTGTGTCTAGGATCTCACCTAAGCGATCTTCGATTTGAGCTTTCATTGTCAAGTTATAGTCCGTCGAAGTTCGCTGCAGTAAAGGTATTCAATTTTTGCTTTCACATGAAATCATGAACTAGGGTTTCTTCAAACCCTAGATCACCATAAAAAGCAGAATATTACGAGAGTTGTGGCTGTTATGATGGAAAAATCAAGCTAGGTTTATTTACAAACCCTAATTAGTGTTTCGATGCATAAATTATAAACCCTAGATTTGATACATTGAAGACATGATTTTGGTTCTTGTTTATGGGAACACGTTCTTTAATCCCTGATTTCTAGGGATTTGTTATAATGGCTGAGCTTCAGTGGATACAAAAGAAAGGGACGTGCGAATATTACTGTTTGTTGCAAAAGCAAAAGCAAAAGGATGCAACTGCCATGAAGTTTATTCGTTATTGTGTTACTGCGTTCACACGACCATATGATAAACCGTAATATTCGTTATATAAATTTTGAATCCTCTATATGCTAGTCCATGGTATTCACATGAAGCTCACGTTCTCATTGGTGGAAACTTGTGTTCACACGGTACAAAGCTTCTAATTGGTGGAAAGTTATTTGCATTCACATGGTTCTACGCTTGTGATTGGTTGTTAAAATTAGTGTTCACACGAATGAAGAATTCCTATTGGTGGACAATCATGTGTTCATACGATTGATTTAAAGGGATGACGTGAAGGATACAAGAAATTCGTAGATCTGTGGCAAACAAAGGCGTTCACGTTTCAACTTTCGAGTAATCAGAAAGTATATTTTTTCTTAGCCACTCAGATTTTTAGCCACTGTTATGAGATGATGACGTCAGCCGCTGATAGAAGGATATTGACGCTGACAGGAAGAAGTTTGACGCTGATGGAATAAGTCAATGCTGACAGCGTTGATAGGGATGGCACCCATGGGTAATGAGTACGGGTATCTCAAACCCGTCACCCACCCACGTAAATATATTCATACCCACCACCTACCCGTTACCCGTTAGTGGGTATAATTTGATACCCATACCCATACCCGTGGGTATTTGTAACCCGTGGGTAAACCCATGGGTTAATGCAATAAAATAAAATCACACAATCTCATATGAAAAACAATTATTTAAGTGCGTTTCAAGAAACTGAATTAAAGACAATATCAATAAAACAACGAAACTAGAATAAGTGAATAATGATTTAGATGTGTTTGAGGACTAGAGGTGTATCGTGTACCTTGTAGAGTGAACAAAATATGCTAGAAGTGTAAAACAGTAGTATCATATATGTATTAGTATGGACGAATTGATGTTTGGTAGCACAAGAAGAGACGAACTAGATTATCTATCTATATATATTTGATGATCTGATATTTGATCTTCACTTTTTAGTCTAGCAAATCGAATAGTATTTTTTAGTTTAATGTGTTTTCTTGACAACGGTAGCAATTATAGTTTGTAATAGTCTCAAAAGTCACAACTATCTAAGTACGACTATTTAAGAGGTATAATGAATTTTATCTTATTTTAAATGGGATTATAAGAACATCCATAATTATATTGATGGATACACATGTGCGTATATAAAATGGGTTTCATAGGTTTGCCCGTGATGGGTATCATGGGTTTACCCATGACGGGTATAGCATACCCGTCACCCACCCGCCACCCATTAATGGGTTTTGATTTATACCCAAGACCTACCCGTGGGTGTAAAATGACGAAAATACTCACCCATTTACGTGTGGGTACCCATGGGTTATGGGTTTTTTCTTACCCGTTGCCATCCCTAAGCGTTGACAGTGTTGTCCGAGATATGGCTGTTCAAACGCTGATACGTGTTGTCCAATATCGGACAATACACATGGAAGGATATTGGACAGAGGAGGATCTCGGGTAACACACTGATTGCTGCTGTTTGAGAAAATGGATACGTTTTAAGCACACAAAAAGGAGGAAAATACACACAAAGGTACATGGAATCTCCGTTTTATTTAGAATATCATGTTGATATTTATGGCTCGGATATTTTGAAAGGAATTAATGGTTTTAAAGCGAGTTAGCAACTTTTTATGGGAATTTGATGGATATTTAAACTATGTAATCGGGATAGCCTTGTGAAAGAGTTATCCATCAGGAACTTTTACATATGGTATGAAGATGTTATTTCATTAAATTCGTCATGAAGAGGTGTTGGCTTAAGGGGAAGAATTCTTATGATAAGTTTGATGATTGAAGAAGATTTTCGCGAGTTTGTGTTCTATCATATCTTAAAGTGCCATAGACTTTAAAGGTAACTTGTTCGTGCTTTACATGATTGGTGATGAAGACTTGTCATAAACACTTGAAGGAGTTACATTATCGTGCTCAGTGTCTCACAAAGGATGAGAATATTGACAAGGGATCGAGGTCTACTTATACTTTGTGCCATGAGTATAAGTTCTTAGTCACATGGATAGTACAAGACATGGAACACAAGGTTGGGTTATTCTACTTCTACATCAAAAATTACTATATTAGTTGTTCTTCAAGATCATTACACAGAGCCTACATTTGGAGAATCTTCAAAGATTTCAACATTGTTTACTTCCTTTTTGATGTGACAAAAAGGGGAAGATATACATGCTACACTTGAGGGGATGCAATTTGAAGATCATGTACAACTTACAAGAGATACACATAGAGTTTTGCCACTATCAACTAGGGGAAGATTGTTGGGTCAAAAAGTTGATGTGGCAGAAACTCAAAAACGAAGAAAACATGAAGAAATTGTCCAAGCGTTGTCAACAGTTAATCAAGCGTTGATAAGAGTAAATTAGGCGTTGATGGCTCAAGCATTGTCGTGTGCAATCCAAGCATTGTCACATGCAATTCAAGCATTGACAAAACGTAGACAAAGAAGCTTATGGAAGCTTCTATTTAGATAAACATGCAAAAGATATTCTGCATAAGTTTATTTAAATAGAAGATTTACTTGTTTATTCATCATTATCTCTTGTAAGCCCTAATCCTTACACTATAAAAGGAACCAAGGGTCATAGGTTTTAATCATATAATTCATTCACAATGTAAACCTAAAGTGTGTGTCGACTAGACGTGGGATTCAATGTATACACGTCTAGTGGTTGTTTGTTATTAATATAATGAGCAATCCAATTGTGTTTTAATTCATGTTTCGTGCCTAAACACCTTGTTAATGATTGTTGTTCTAATTCCGCTTTGATTGTTTAATCATATGAACAATGATCATTCCTAGTAGCTTCAAAGATCCGAAAACCAAGGTTTCCACAACTATACGAAGGTGTTCCTCATGTTCCTCCTTGGATTTGGAGAAAATCAGGATGTCATCAATGAACACGATAACGAACTTGTCCAGAAACTCATGAAAGACACGGTTCATCAAATCCATGAAGACTACAGGATCATTTGTGAGTCCGAATGGCATGACTACGAACTCGTAGTGCCCATAACGTGTATGAAGAGCAGTATTAGAAATATCCTGCTCTTTAACCCGTAACTGATGGTAGCCGGACCTCAGATCGATCTTGGAGAAATACTTGGCGCCCTGAAGTTGATCGAAAAGGTCATCAATACACGGCAAAGGATAACAATTCCTGATCGTGATCTTGTTCAGCTCACGATAGTCTATACACAACCGCATGCTTCCGTCTTTCTTCTTCACGAAAAGTACCGGTGCACCCCATGGCGATGCACTGGGACGGATGAAACCTCGTTCTAGATGTTCCTGCAGCTGATCTTTTAATTCTTTAAGCTCAATAGGAGCCATGCGATAAGGAGCCTTAGAAATTGGCTCTGCACCTAGAATGAGCTCAATTCCAAACTCGACTTTACGAACAGGTGGTATGCCCGGAAGTTCATCAGGAAATACGTTTGGAAATTCTGACACAATAGGCTGATCTTGGATCGATGGAGACTCGGCAGTAATGTCATGAATATTGGCTATAAATCCCTGACAATCGTGTGTCAACAAAGCACGCGCCTCCATGGATGATATAATTTGTACCGACCTTCCTGGCAGAAAACCATGGTGTATGTACTCTGGAGATTTAACATCATCGGAGATAACTCCATAAGTGTGGCAGCCTATCGTAGCATGGTGTTTGGATAACCAGTCCATGCACAATATCAAATCAAAATCGTACATGTCCAAAGGAAGTGCGTCAACTCTGCGGATTTTATCATCAAATTCTAAGGGAAGATCTATGTACACCTGAGTGATTCGTACAGAGTCCCTAAGTGGCGTGGAAATGCATAAGGCATTATCTAATGGCATTGGGGAAATCTTAACACGTACAGCAAAAGTAGTGGATATGACTGAATGAGTCGCTCTAGTATCAAACAGAACACATGCTGCCAAACCATTCATAAAGAGATTCCCAGTTATGATACCTAAAGTCTTGTTCACCTGATCTCTAGTAGTAGTGAACACGCGACCAGAAGTAGGAGGTGGTTTGGAGTCGGCTTGTCCAAAGGTGCCTTCTATCTCACCTTAACGACAATCCTTCTGCTGATGGCCTTGTTGGCCACACTTGAAACAACCACCAGTACCTTGGTGACAAACAACAAAATGTCTACGCGAACAAGTAGGGCAGATAGGATACGCGAATCCTCCAGCAGGCGTCCTAGCTAGCTGAGAGCATGTTTCAGGATTACATGCATGAGACATGATCATGGAACATAAGCATGATTACATAGAAGGTTTAATAGTTACCAGATGAGGTAGAACGGTTAGGCTGTGAACCTCTACGGTCCTGATCCCTGCCGTTGTTATTGTTCCTAAATATGAACCGTTGGAGTGTCAGAATACCATAGCATAAGATAGTTTATCATAAAAGAAGGTAAATGTAGGGACCTGCTGTTGTTCGAGTTATTATCGTTGTGACGGTAATTATCATTACCGCCACGCCTCTCTGAACCAGAACGGTCGTTGGTCTGACCGTTTCCCTTAGATGCTTGCTGATGAACGGCCGCAGGCTTACGGCCGTCAGTCTTCTGTCTGAAATGTAAAGTTTAACAGAGGATGATATGAAAATGGAAATACTGATAGAAATGAATGGTTTACAGTTGGTGATTGAAGATACCTCTTCACTGATCGATCATCACCAAACTCCTCTCGTTCCTGAAGCATCTCAAGTTTTCGGGCTGCATCAGCCACCTGTGTTGTAACACCCCATTTTGATAAATGGAATGTCACGCGTAATTATGGCGTGTCATCAAAGCATACAAGGATAAATGTATAAAACATTACATGACCATAAAAAGGAAATACCGGAATCAAACATCGGTAGTCCAAAAGTAAAGCTCATCACATACAAACATAAGTACTGTAAATGAAAGGACTAAACAATGTCAATTGAAAGAGTAACAAAGTGTAGAAATGCTAAATATGATCCGGTGGTCTAATGTGGTGGTAGATGGTGGTGGAAGCCATTGATGGCTTACAGAGAGAGAAAGAGAGGTTGAGAGTGAAAGTTTAATGTATTCCTAAATGAACAAATGACAATCAACACCCCTCCTTGGAAGCAAAGGAGGGGTATATATAGTCACGCACACAACCTAAACTTTACAACGAGCCTAGTCTAGTCTAAATGTGCGTGACTATGATAACTAACGGGAATTCTTAAATGTCGTCACATAAAGTGAGTTTCCAATAATCTTCCCCCATGGGACGACGTGTAGAATTCCTTACAATATTCTTCCTAACAAGTACAAAATGATTAAGAATAAGAGCTTTCTTGAAGCATCCAATGCTGATGAAGTCTTCTGAGGCCTTCGTCTTCAAAACGAATCATCTTTAAAGTAACTTGTAGAAGAAATACTGTAACGGCACGAGCTAAGTAACCCATACACTTCTGGTTAAGGAGAAGCTTCTGAATTAGCTTCCCCCTAATTCATGCCACGTAAACTTGATGTAGAAGCATTTTAAATAGCTTCCCCCTAAACCAACAATCCTCGTAAGCAACTTCAAAGCTTTCAATAAAGCTTAGAATGATTAAGCGCACAACGGAATCTAACAAGCAAATCCCATCATATAACATGATAATGTTGCTAAGAGGGATTGAAAGTTTGGGGCACACCAAGTAGATCATCAACTTTTCTTCTCACGCTTGAATAATTCTTCTGAATTTTTCTTCCCCCTGAGAGTTTAAGTTATGCATACCAGAAAGAATCAAGACACTTCTTCCCCCACATAGTTGAAGAAGGTAAATCAATCCCAATTATGAAGCTCAAATACTGAAGTGGACACTTTATCCCATTCATGAAGTTGACATCGTAACACCAGAGTCAATTAAGTCCCGGAAATGCACATGTCTTCTTCCGGAGATGCACCAGAGTCAATTAAGTCCCGGGAATGCATATAGGATAATGATGATGTTTAATTGCAACAATCAAACAATTAAACCTCGAATCAGTAGTGTACCATTTGGAGATTGATAACGACACGAGTTAAAACACTGATTTTCTCTGCGGCTATGACAAATGTCATCCCGGAATATCTTCAAATCAAAAGAAGGTATGAAGTTCATCACGTGTACTCGTTGTGCGTTCAATGTGTCTTCTTCTTCCCCCTTGATGGTTTCGAAACTCGGAACCATCAATAAATTGTACGCACATGAACCTGAAATCTCGTGAGAATAATAAATAAGCTGAATTATATATTTTGTGAGAATCAGCTGTTGATCGAAAGTCTCTTCTCATAAACTCTCCATGGTCACCTTTACCATCCCACGTGAAAGCAATTTGAAGTGACCACTGAAAGAATGAACCGGATACATCAAACGTGAAGCTGAATAAAAATCCTTCGATCTTGTGACTTAAGCTTGCACTATTGTTGAATGAAGAACGGTGGAGAAATCTCTAAGTACTCAATGCATCACTGAAGAAGTCTATAAGCACAACACCTCTTGAAATTATCCACGTCGACTAAGCGCGTGACACTGAGTACAACAATGTAACCCCTTTAAGTGATAGTAATCCGAGTCATCAACCATCCACCCCGAACCCGGAAACCAGATAACCAAGTCTTCATTCTAGGATTAAGCACTAGCAAGTTATCTATTAAAAGATAAAATAAATACACGCCTTCGAAAAATCCGTCTTCAACGTCACGTAATTAATACCCGATCAAACAAAATCTGAAGCCACTAAAAAATCGCCCATATTTCTTGGTCTCGTCTCAAATAAATTCTCGTCACATTTGTCTCGTCACGTTATTTTGTCACGTCACATTTCTCGTCACCCAATCAGTGTCAAGAATAAATTAAAGAACCACAAATGCAACAAAAAAACCACAAATTCAAAAAAAGGAACTTGTTTGTTTGAGCATCCATTCTCCTTAAACTATGCCATCTCGTCACAATGTCTCGTCACTTTTGTCTCGACCTGATGACGACCGAAGTATATCATTAGACACAAAAATTTTTATTCAAAATAAATGAATAATTTTTGAAACAAAAAAAATTCGTGTATAGGAATAGGAATGAAAAATATACGGCCCAAATTCCATTCTTGCAATATTTATAAAATTCACTTCCAAGGCCCAATGACTTTTTCACATAACCCGGTCCATCATTGTTGAGATAAATAACTTTCCCCATCCCTAATTTAACTCACAGATTACACCTAATCTTCCACATCGAAAGTTCCGCCCCCAAAAACTCTCTTAACCTAACTTCATCTTGTTTAATCCGCCCTCACCAAAAACTCATCTAATCAAACAAAAATACCAATCTGGACTCATCTCAATCCTTATCCGAATCAAATCATCTCAACCTAGTGGTTTAAATAATCCCATCTCCTTTCAACACATTAATCACTCGCTGCTGTGAAACCTCAAGACGATCCGACATGCATGTCTTCAAGATCCTGAAGATCTCGGGTAGGTTTATGAATTGCATGTGTGATTTTGTGTGTAGAAATTGAAAAGAAGAAAGATTGTAACATTTTTGTTATAAATCTTTTTGTATTTCGAATATAAAAAAATGGGTATCCCATTAACATTGATCTGTGATGATTATTGACTTTCGTGTGAAAAGATCTAGAAAGATCTCACCATGAAAATGAATTTGAGATTAAGATTAAGTTACTGGTATGATTTGTTTTGGTTTGAGTCTAGATGGGATTTAGGTGTCGATGGGTATAAGTTAGAATTGGTGTTGATTAAGAAGTAATAAGGTTGGAAGTATCGAGTCAACTCAGTGAGTTTAACTGAGTCAACTCGGTAATGACCGAGTTGACTCGGTTGGGATGGGTTCAGTCAAGTGTGAGGTCTAAACAATATGGTCATGGTCATTTAAGATTTAAACTGCATCAGTCAACCAGTTTTTAAACCCATCGGAGTCTAAAAGAGTTTCCATCGTAGTCTAAAAAAATGAACCCATCGCAGTCAAGATATTTAAGCCATCGCAGTCTAAAAGTCATGCCATCGCAGTAAAAAATAATAGCCATCGAAACTTGGGTCCATCGCAGTCAAGATGGACCCATCGTAGTCTAAACCAGAGAAGAGTCCATCGTAATGATGACCTATCGTAGTCTAAACACAAGAAGTCCATCGCAGTCTTAGATGTCCCATCGTATCAAGATGACCCATTGCGATGGTATCCATCGCAATGGAGCCATCGTAATGGAGCCATCGTATTCAACCCATCGCACTCAATGCGATGTACTAGGGAGCAGAATCTTATCCAAAGCTGTCCTTGTTCCTGAAAATCCGGAAAGGTGATTTCTGGGTCTGATTTTCTGGGAAATCTGGTTTTCACCTTCATCTTCAAAAACTATATAACCCAGAACAGATATAATAAAAGATTCTGCAAGACCTTTGACCAGCAACTTGACCTGGTAAGTGAGACAAACGAACATGTTTGACTACGAAAACTTAACCAGTAACTTAACCATGATAACTTAGCCATTTTTGACCAGTGATATAGATTTGGACCAGTGAAAACAATGTAACCGTTTGGACAAAAAGTAAGACGTGACAAAATTTTTTGACAAATCAGACAAAACAATGATATAAAGAGACACAAAGAAAGATTAGACCACCAAATTGAATATATAAACACGATCCAAGGATGGAACCGTGGCTCTGATGCCAAATGTAGAAATGCTAAAATGGATCCGGTGGTCTAATGTGGTGGTAGATGGTGGTGGAAGCCATTGATGGCTTACATAGAGAGAAAGAGAGGTTGAGAGTGAAAGTTTAATGTATTCCCAAATGAACAAATGACAATCAACACCCCTCCTTGGAAGCAAAGGAGGGGTATATATAGTCACGCACACAACCTAAACTTTACAACGAGCCTAGTCTAGTCTAAATGTGCGTGACTATGATAACTAACGAGAATTCTTAAATGTCGTCACATAAAGTGAGTTTCCAACACAGAGTATAGACAATGCATATCGTAAAGAAAGGCTAGAAAGCTTCCAGTCCATATGCACGTACGCTTAAAGTCTACGAGCGTCCCTGAGTACCTGCCGTTTTGGGAACATGAAAAGGAAAACGGCTGAGCAATACGCTCAGTGCACGGATGTACAATAAAGCATGAATAATATAAGCATATAATCATATAACAGCGGAAGAAACTAAGTCCCGAATAACCCGGTTAAGTCTTAGTAAATCTGGTTTTATAGTTTGAAAAGCCTTATGTTTATCTTGTAAAAACTGTTTAACATATTTTACCATTAGCCAATATAGGTCATGAAAATCCACCGTGCATGAATACTTGGAGGGGTGACCTCATCATGCAAATTAGAGGGGCTGCCTCTAATTTAATATACTAGTTTTTGGGTAGGATGGATCAGCTCCTTGTGAAGGATGCAAGGCACACACCACATTCACACTGAGTAATCTGCTGAAAAACATGTAACTAGGATGCACCCATACGCCCCACATGATAAGTATAATAATATGTCCAAAAGTTGAAGGGACGCCACGAGCAATCACTTCGCCGTGGGGAAGTCATAACACTAGTGCCTCTAGTGTTATGGTTATGGTACCTCCATAACTAGGTGAAACTAGTCATGCATGTATGTGGATTTGGGTATTCTAATTAAACATAAGCAATCAAATATATAAACTTATACTATGGGAAAACAGTTGGCTGCATACGGGGAATCCTAATAAGGAAAGAATGTCCATACTGAAAGGACGGGAATCCGTACCTTATGTCCAGTGAACGAAGAAGACGAACGGAAGAGAGTCCTACTTCGGTATCACTAATGCTACATAAATACATACGTGTATAAGTATCTGATTACTGAATACGTAACTGGTTTTATATCATGTCTTAGCTTATTTTATACGTTCATGTCATGTTTTACTGTTTTAAGCTTTATACTGTGTTTATCTTATATTCTGTCTATTCTGATTAAGTATTTCTTCTATTTCATGCATTATAATGCTTGTTGTGTAATAATAAGTAACTTTCTAAAATAGCAGGTTTCCTAAAATAGAAAGTTTCTAAAAATAGAAAGTTACCAAAAAAAGAAAGTTTCCAAAATAGAAAGTTTCCAAAAATATAAAGTTTCCAAAAATAGAAAGTTTCCAAAAATAGAATTACTGCTTAAAATAGATAAGTTTCTAAAAATAGAGAGTTTCCATAAATAGATTAGTTGCCTTAATTAAAAAAGTTTCTAAATATATAAAGTTTCCATAATTAGATATAAGCTGGTTAAATAAGCTAATTATATAAACTTATGTGTTTTCTGATTATTATTCTAAGTCATGTTGTTATAAAGTATAGTTTATTAATTATTACATGTAAATTAAATAAACTATAGGTTAAAAGTATTTAATTAAATATATCATGATTTTAATTAAATAAGGTAAAATACTTAGGTTAAAACATGTATTATTAATTATTAATAATATAACCTAAGTCATGTTAATTAATTAATTATAGTCATGGTTTTTAATAATTAATTAATTATAAAGTCTAGTAAAATATAGATACTTAGGTTAAAATTCACGATCTAATAATTAAATTTATAACCTAAGTCATGTTAATTAAATTAATCATGTCATGTTTTATTAATTTAATTTTTAACACATAACTAGTAAAATCATAAACCTTAAAAATAATCAATGAACCGGACCCGTGACTAGAAACCATGAACCAGACCCGTAATCAACACCATACCCCGAACCAAGGTCGGGGTTCCCCTTGTTTGCTGCTGCCGTGGGACCACCACCACCATACCGAGACCATATGGTCTCGGTGGTGGTTAATAAGCCAAGCTGAGACCCCTCCTTGGGGCTCGGTTAGGCGTCGGCTACCAACACCACACCCCCAAAACCCTTGTTTTGATTTACCCATGATCTATAACATGTTTACATCATTGTTTTTAATTAGTTTTTAAAAACATCATGATTTTATGTGATTCATTAAATCAAAACATAAAGGAAAAGGGTTAAATAGTTATACCGAATACGTGGATCAATTAAGGATGAACACACACGAATGCTTGCACAATTTCCAAGATCAAAAATCAACCGAACACCCCTTTTTGATGATCAAACCCGGCGGCCAAAAGAGGAGCAAGAAAAGAATTAGGGTTTTTGTTATTTCTTGATTTTGTGATAAATGCCACAAGATTTTCCTAATTCCCTTGTTTTAGTAAAATTAAAATGGGCATGGCCCATTTTCTTGGTGTAGCCGCGGGTAGGGGGCCCCACATAGGGTAACCCGTACCTTTCTCGAGTCTAAATATTATAGTGTGTGATCGTGTTTTATCGTGTTCGTGTTTTATGTGTTCTAATTAATTATTGATCATGACTTAATATATTTATTCGTGTTCGTAATAAATATATATATACGTAATTAATATTCTCTCGTGATTAATTTACGTTCATGATTTCATGATCGCATGTTCGTGATTATTATTATTATTTGAATAATTATCGTGTGTTGATACTTAATAAATACTTATCGTGTTCTTACACGTACGTAATACTTAAAATTCTTATACGTGAACGTAAACATGTTCTAAAAGGAAAGTTCTAATCTTGTACGTACGATCTAAAGGATACTATTCATGGTAAAAGCATACGGGTTTTACAACTCTTCCCCCTAAAAAGAATAATTCGTCCCCGAATTATAGATAAAGTAAACTAGAAAAGAAGAACATACCCGAATTAAAATATGAAATGAGGGTAAGAAGCCCGGATAGACTCCTCTGTTTCCCAAGTGGCTTCCTGCTCGGTATGATCCCTCCAAAGGATTTTGACGAATGGAATCGTCTTCCTTCTCATGACTCGTTCTTGTCTGTCAAGAACTCGTTCGTGTTCTTCTATGAAAGTGAGATCTTCACGTATCTGTTCCAGTGGATACTGAACCATGTGAAGGGGATGATACTGGTACCCTCTGAGTAAGGACACATGAAACACATTGTGCACATGCGAAAGCTGCGGAGGTAACGCTAACCGGTAAGATACTTCACCGACTCGTTCAATGATATCAAACGGTCCGATGAAACGAGGACTGAGCTTCCCTTTAATCCCGAAGCGTCTAACACCACGTGCCGGCGAAACCTTAAGAAAGACGTGATCTCCTACATTAAAATGTATGTACCTACGATGCTTATCGGCGTAGCTCTTCTGACGTGGTCGTGCTTCCTGAAGTTTTTGCTTAGCTATTGCGACCCTCTCATTAGTCATCTCTATGATCTCCGGTCCTTCAAGTATTCGCTCGCCAACCTGATCCCAGCAGATTGGGGCGCGACACTTTCTGCCATACAACATCTCGAAAGGAGCACACTTGATACTTGCGTGCCAACTGTTGTTGTATACAAACTCCACCAAACAGATATAATCGTCCCAATCACCCGTCCATTCCAACGCACATGACCTCAACATGTCTTCCAATGTCTGAATCGTTCGCTCCGACTGCCCGTCTGTTTGAGGATGAAAAGCCGTGCTAAGCTTAAGTTGTGTACCCCACGCTTTCTACAGACTCTTCCAAAATCGCGAAGTGAATCGAGGCTCTGTCTGAGACGATGCTGGATGGAGCACCGTGGAGTCTCATGACATCTCTTCTATACGTATTAGCGAGTTTACTTACCGAATCTTCCTTGCGGATCGGTAAGAAATGAGCTGATTTGGTAAGTCGATCTACGATAACCCAAATTGCATCATGCTTTCTCTTGGTTGACGGAAGACCAGTAACAAAATCCATGGTGATTTTGTCCCACTTCTACTCTGGGATATCTAACGGCTGAAGGAGACCGCCAGATCGCTGATGCTCGATCTTAACCTGCTGGCAGGTAAGACATTTGGAGACGTAAGTGGCCACATCCTGTTTCATACCACTCCACCAAAAGTACTGCTTGATGTCATGGTACATCTTAGTGGAACCAGGATGTATAGAGAATGGGGAGCTATGAGCTTCAGCTAACAAGGCTTCCCAGAGTTCTTGATCATCAGGAACACAAAGTCTCGTGCCCTGCCATACGATACCATCTGCATCTACTCTGAATTCCGTCTGCTTCTCCAAATTCTGAACTATCACCCAGATTTCTCCATCATATTTCTGAGCTTCCTTGATCTTAGAGAGTAACTCGAGTTCTACTCTAAGATTAGCCTAGTAACCGTGCTGTCCACGTACCATGATCTCTATGTCTAGTCGCTCCAAGTCTCTTATGATTTCCTCCTCAATCTTTATTCTGTTGATCATTCCGGACTTTCTGCTAAGTGCATCTACTACTACATTCTCCTTTCCGGGATGATACTATAGATTAATGTCATAATCCTTCAACAGCTCTAACCATCTTCTCTGTCTCATGTTTAATTCATGCTGAGTGAAGATATACTTCAAGCTATTGTGGTCCGTGAAAATGTCACATGATTCTTCATATAAGTAGGGCCTCCATATCTTCAATGCAAACATGACTGCAACAAGTTCCAAGTAATGCGTAGGGTAATTTTCTTCATAAGGCTTAAGCTGACGTGAAGCGTACGCGATCACTTTCCCATGTTGCATGAGAACATAGCCAAGTCCCTTCCCCGATGCATCACTATAGATTTGAAATCCACTCGTACCAGATGGGAGAGTAAGAATAGGTGCAGATACTAGCTTATGCTTCAGGTCTTCAAAGCTCTTCTCTCGTTCTTCAGTCCAGACGAATTTCTCCCCTTTCCGCATCAGTTTGGTCAATGGTAGTGCTAAGCGGGAAAAGTTCTCCACTAACCTACGGTAATAGCCAGCTAAGCCTAAGAAACTGCGGACTTCAGTCGCTGATGTCGGCCTCAGCCATTTAGTAATAGCCTCAACCTTCGCTGGATCCATAGTGATTCCTTCTGCTGACACAATGTGGCCTAAGAATTCCACCTTGTCTAACCAGAACTCACACTTGGAGAACTTAGCATACAGTTGCTTCTAGCGAAGAATCTGTAGTACTGTACGAAGATGGTCTTCGTGTTCCTCCTTGGACTTTGAGAAAATCAGGATGTCATCAATGAAGACAATGACGAACTTGTCCAGAAATTCATGGAAGATTATGTTCATCAAATCCATGAACACTGCTGGAGCATTGGTCAGGCTGAATGGCATGACTACAAATCGTAGTGGCCATAGCGGGTACGAAAAGCAGTCTTGGTGATTTCTTGCTTTTTAACCCATAGTTGATGATAGCCTGACCTAAGATCAATCTTGGAGAAGTGTTTGGCCCCTTGGAGTTGGTCAAACAGATCGTCTATGCGTGGCAGTGGATACCTATTCCTGATAGTAAGTTTGTTGAGCTCGCGATAGTCTATGCAAAGACGCATACTGCCGTCCTTCTTCTTAACAAATAAGACCAGTGCGCCCCATGGAGATGCGCTCGGTCGAATAGAACCTCGTTCCAGAAGTTCTTGTAGTTGATCCTTCAGCTCCTTTAACTCTATGGGAGCCATGCGATAAGGAGCTTTGGAAATCAGTTCAGCTCCTGGAATAAGCTCGATATTGAATTCCACTTCTCGTGCAGGTGGTATGCCCGGAAGTTCTTCTGGAAATACATCTTGGAATTCCGACACTATTGACTGATCCAGAATTGATGGAGATTCAGCATCCATGTCGTGAATCGTAGCTAGATAACCCTCGCAGCCATGTGACAGTAGTGCACGTGCTTGCAGGGTAGATATGATTTGTACAGACCTTCCGGGTACGAACCCGTTGTGAATGTACTCTGGTGCATTAACATCATCGAAGATGACTCGATATGAATGGCAGTCTATGGTAACATGATGCTTGGATAGCCAATCCATGCCCAAAATCATGTCAAGGTCATTCATGTCCAGCGGAAGTGCGTCAACAGGACGAACCTTATCGTCAAATTCTAGGGGAAGACTCTTGTATACATGGGTTATGCGTACAAAGTCTCTCAAAGGCGTGGAAATACTAAGTATATTATCTAGTGGCATGGGGAGCATCCTAATGTTCTTGGCATAAGCAGTAGAAATGACCGAGTGAGTAGCACCCGTATCAAATAGAACACACGCAGCTTGACCATACATATACAAGATTCCAGTGATGGTACCTGTAGACTTGTTGTCCTGATCTCGAGATGTCGTGTAGACACGTCCAGTGGTAGGAGGCGGCTTGGTATCAGCATGTCCCGATGTGCCCTCCATCTCGCCCTTACGGCAGTCCTTCATGCGATGGCCAGGAAGACCACACTTGAAGCATGCGTCAGTGTCACGACGACATGGCCCTGGGTGCCTACGGTGGCAAGTAGAGCAAAGAGGATGAGTATATCTTCCAGCAGGTGCTCTGGCTGGCTGAGGACCTGATAAAACATTTTACATGAGACATGATAATAGGGTACACAGGACAATGCGAATAATCGTAAGATTGAATACCAGTGATAGCAGGACGGCTAGGCTGTGAACCTCTCTGGTTCTAGTCCCTACCGTTTCCATGGTTCCTGGTAGAAGATTTGCTAGAGTGTCAGAATTATGAGTTATAACATGAAATCATAAGAAAATGCGTAAGTATTAGGACCTGCTATCGTTGGAGTGTCCAACATTGTTACGGTAATTATCATTACCGCCACGCCTATCCGTAGCAGAACGGTCGTTAGTCTGACCGTTTCCCTTGGGCTGATTAGGCTGCTGTTGAGTAGCCGGCTGAGACCGGTCCCCAGTTTTCTGCCTGGAAGATACAATTTAAGAGATGAATAATTGACATAAATAGAAAGAATACGGATTGGTCACCGCTTGAATACGAATGTTTACCTCTTGTCGGGTTTCTCGGCTTCCCCAAAATCATCTCTCTCATGCAGCATCTCCAGCTTACGTGCCGCATCGGCCACTTGTGCTACTGTTTTGAACGTAGCACACACCAAGTTGTTTGCAACCGATGTGCGAAGAGCCCACCTAAAGTGGTGTGCCTGCTCTTCAGGAGTACCTGCCGCTGCACCAAGGAAACCAGCTAAGCGAAGAAAGCGCTGCATGAACTCGTTGCTATTCTCCCCAGCTCTTTGTCGGATCCCATGGTACTCCCTCTTAAGCTTGTCTTGCTCAGCCTTAGGAAAGAACTGCTCCATCACCCTATCTCTGAACTGAGCCCATGTCAAACCAGCCACCCAATTATCACCTCCCTCAGACTGCTTCAATGCTAACCACCAATTTAACACATCGTCTTCGAACCGGTAGCATGCCAACCTCGCCTTGAACACGGGGTCACAACCCATAGCATCGAAGATCTTCTCGATGTGAGCCAACCAGCTTTCAGCTTCACTAGGGCTATATGTTCTCTCGAAAGCTCGAGGACGGAGCTTGCTGAATCTCTCCAGCCATATTGCCAATGTCACCGGAGGAGGAGGAGGAGGTGCTTGGTTTTGCTGCTGATTGTTGGCAGCCTGAACCTCAGCCCTGATGTCATTCCTTAGTTGAGGAAGCAAAGCTTGCATTGCAGCTTGGATTGCTGCATTGTTCCTGCTCGCGTGTGAGAACCATCTGACAGTATAACATAAAACATATGATTAAACAGATCAAAACATAAAATATATATATACATGAAAAAAATTTATACCAATAAATCAAGAGAAAAATTTTATGCAAGAAAATTTGTATATGAATGCATGATGCAGTTTTATGAAAACTTTTGTATGCTCGAGAGTGAACGCCTATGGTCAGTTCACCCAAAATAAAAGACATGGCGTGGGGACGCCTATGGGTCAGTCCCAAATTTAAAAGTTTTGATAAAACACATACGACTAAATAGGGCCAGTCCTGTACCAACCATTACTTAGTCATAAACCTGCGACAATGACATATATATGTATGCATAAAAATGATGAATGCATGAAAAACGATTGTCAGTTCTAGGAAGACCATAGTGACTACCCACTAATCGGAGGTCATGTTTTGAGAGCCTACAGGTCGAAGCCTTGGCTCTGATACCATAATTGTAACACCCCATTTTGATAAATGGAATGTCACGCGTAATTATGACGTGTCATCAAAGCATACAAGGATAAATGTCTAAAACATTACATGACCATAAAAAGGAAATACCGAAATCAAACATCGGTAGTCCAAAAGTAAAGCTCATCACATACAAACATAAGTACTGTAAATGAAAGGACTAAACAATGTCCATGGAAAGAGTATCAAAGTATAGATAATGCATAAAGTAAAGAAAGGCTAGAAAGCTTCCAATCCATATGCACGTACGCTTAAAGTCTACGAGCGTCCCTGAGTACCTGCCGTTTTGAGAACATGAAAAGGAAAACGGCTGAGCAATACGCTAAGTGCACGGATGTACAATAAAGCATGAATAATATAAGCATATAAGCATATAACAGCGGAAGAAACTAAGTCCCGAATAACCCGGTTAAGTCTTAGTAAAACTGGTTTTATAGTTTGAAAAGCCTTATGTTTATCTTATAAAAAGTGTTTAACATATTTTACCATTAGCCAATATAGGTCATGAAAATCCATTGTGCATGAATACTTGGAGGGGTGACCTCATCATACAAATTAGAGGGGCTGCCTCTAATTTAATATACTGGTTTGTGGGTAGGAGGGATCAGCTCCTTGTGAAGGATGCAAGGCACACACCACATTCACACTGAGTAATCTACTGAAAAACATGTAACTAGGATGCACCCATACGCCCCACATGATAAGTATAATAATATGGCCAAAAGCTGAAGGGACGCCACGAGCAATCACTCCGCCGTGGGGAAGTCATAACACTAGTGCCTCTAGTGTTATGGTTATGGTACCTCCATAACTAGGTGAAACTAATCATGCATGTATATGGCTTTAGGTATTCTAATTAAACATAAGCAATCAAACATATAAACTTATACTATGGGATAACAGTTGGCTGCATACGGGGAATCCTAATAAGGAAAGAATGTCCATAATGAAAGGACGATAATCCGTACCTTATGTCCAGTGAACGAAGAAGACGAACGGAATAGAGTCCTACTTCAGTATCACTAATGCTACATAAATACATAAGTGTATAAGTATCTGATTATTGAATACGTAACTGGTTTTATATCATGTCTTAGCTTATTTTATACGTTCATGTCATGTTTTACTGTTTTAAGCTTTATACTATGTTTATCTTATATTCTGTCTATTCTGATTAAGTATTTCTTGTATTTCATGCATTATAATGCTTGTTGTGTAATAATAAGTAACTTTCTAAAAATAGCAGGTTTCCTAAAATAGAAAGTTTCCAAAAATAGAAAGTTACAAAAATAGAAAGTTTCCAAAAATAGAAAGTTTCTAAAAATAGAAAGTTTCAAAAAATAGAAAGTTTCCAAAAGTAGAAAGTTTCCAAAATTAGAATTACTGCTTAAAATAGATAAGTTTCTAAAAATAGAAAGTTTCCATAAATAGATTAGCTGCCTTAATTAAATAAGTTTCTAAAAATAGAAAGTTTCCATAATTAGATATAAGCTGGTTAAATAAGCTAATTATATAAGCTTAAGTGTTTTCTGATTATTATTCTAAGTCATGTTGTTATAAAGTATAGTTTATTAATTATTACATGTAAATTAAATAAACTATAGGTTAAAAGTATTTAATTAAATATATCATGATTTTAATTAAATAAGGTAAAATACTTAGGTTAAAACATGTATTATTAATTATTAATAATATAACCTAAGTCATGTTAATTAATTAATTATAGTCATGGTTTTTAATAATAAATTAATTATAAAGTCTAGTAAAATATAAATACTTAGGTTAAAATTCATGATCTAATAATTAAATTTATAACCTAAGTCATGTTAATTAAATTAATCATGTCATGTTTTATTAATTTAATTTTTAACACATAACTAGTAAAATCATAAACCTTAAAAATAATCTATGAACCGGACCCGTGACTAGAAACCATGAACCAGACCCGTAATCAACACCATACCCCGAACCAAGGTTGGGGTTCCCCTTGTTTGCTGCTGCCGTGGGACCACCACCACCATACCGAGACCATATGGTCTCGGTGGTGGTTAATAAGCCAAGCCGAGACCCCCCCTTGGGGCTTGGTTAGGCGTCAGCTACAAACACCACACCCCCAAAACCCTTGTTTTGATTTACCCATGATCCATAACATGTTTACATCATTGTTTTTAATTAGTTTTTAAAAAAATCATGATTTTATGTGATTCATTAAATCAAAACATAAAGGAAAAGGGTTAAAAAGTTATACCGAATACGTGAATCAATTAAGGATGAACACACACGAATGCTTGCACAATTTCAAAGATCAAAAATCAACCGAACACCCCTTTTTGGTGATCAAACCCGGCGGCCAAAAGAGGAGCAAGAAAAGAATTAGGGTTTTTGTTATTTCTTGATTTTGTGATAAATGACACAAGATTTTCCTAATTCCCTTAGTTTAGTAAAATAAAAATGGGCTTGGCCCATTTTCTTGGTGTAGCCGCGGGTAGTAGGCCCCACATGGGGTAACCCGTACCTTTCTCGAGTCTAAATATTATAGTGTGTGTTCGTGTTTTATGTGTTCTAATTAATTATTGATCATGACTTGATATATTTATTCGTGTTCGTAATAAATATATATATATACGTAATTAATATTCTCTTGTGATTAATTTACGTTCATGATTTCATGATCGCATGTTCGTGATTATTATTATTATTTGAATAATTATCGTGTGTTCATACGTAATAAATACTTATCGTGTTCTAACACGTACGTAATACTTAAAGTTCTTATACGTGAACGTAAACATGCTATAAAAGGAAAGTTCTTATCTTGTACGTACGATCTAAAGGGTACTATTCATGGTAAAAGCATACAGGTTTTACATGTGCAACTGTAGTGAACATAGCACAAACCAAATAGTTGGCAACCGGAGCGCGAAGAGCCCTACGAAACTTCTCAGCTTGCTCCTCAGCAGTACCAGCTGCTGCTCCCAAGAAACCATCCAAACGGAGAAACCTCTGCATGAATTCGTTGATGTTCTCCCCAGCAACCTGTCGGATTTTATGATAATCCCTCTTAAGCTTCTCTTGCTCAGCATGCGGTAAATACTGATTAAGGAAGGTCTCCTTAAACTAGTCCCATGTCAACAGTGTAACCCAATTATCACCACCATTGGACTGCTTGACAGACTTCCACCACTGAAGCACATCTCCTTCAAACTTATAGCAAGCCAGTCTTGCCTTGAAAACGCCGTTACAACCCATCGCATCGAATATCTTCTCGGTGTGAGAAATCCAAGCCCCAGCCTCGTTGGGGCTGTCAGTCTGCTCAAACGAACGAGGTCTCCGCTTGTTGAATCGCTCCAACCAAGTCATAAGGGTAACAGGTGGTAGAGGTGGAGGATTGTTATAGTGGTTCTCAGGATGCGCCAAATTGAACGCCCTAGGCTTGAATTTCAGCATGAACTTTGTCCCTGATTTCATTGCGAAGTTGGGGAAGGATGGCTTGTAAAGCTGCATTGACAGCTGCAGCCAATTCTCGAGCATTGCGTGTGTTCACCATCTGACAGTTTAAAACAAAATGCAACATAAATAATAAGTCTGATAAAATATGACATGAATAGAAAATGCATGAACAGTGTATAAAACATGAATTATTTATGATGCATAAAATAGTTTTAAAATACATGTTAAATTAAATATGATATGTCATGAGTGAACGCCTATGGGTCGGTTCAGAAAATAAAGGGGCAAGTGTGGACGCCTATGGGTCGGTCCACTAAACAAACAAAATGTTTCGATAAAAACACATGCGACTAAATAGGACCATTACTGTACCAACCATTACTTAGTCAAAATTCTTGCGACAATGAGATGAATGCATGAAATGAAAATGAAACGAATGCATGAAAAGCAACTGTCAGTTCTAGGAAGACGCTGGTGACTAGCCGTAAGTCACATGTCATGTTTTTACAGAGCTACAGGTCTAAACCTTGGCTCTGATACCATTTGTTAAAATGGAATATCACAGTAATATATGGCGTGTCATCAAAGCATGCAAGGTAAATGTCTAAACATTCATGACCATAAATAGAAATGCCAGAAACAAACATCGATAGTCTAAGTAACTCAACACAAGCAATTATAAGTACTGAAAAGGAAAAGGACTAAACAATGTCCAACATGAAATAAAGTAAGTCAAAGTATGATAAATGCATAAGACATAGAAGGCTGGATAACTTCCATCCGAATGTACATACTCTTGAGATCCTACTTGCGACGTTGGGTACCTGCTGTTTGGGAACATGGAAATAGAAAAGGGCTGAGCATAACACCCAGTGCACGGATATACAATAAAACACAGAAACATAGAGTATGAAATCATAAAAGAGCATATAAAGCATGAAAGGCAGCAAAAATGAATAAGTCATGGGAAACCTAGATGTATGTCATGTTTACTGGTTTTAGTTCTGAAAACATAGCTTAAGTTACTTATCAAAATATGTATTAGTTTAAGATACCAAAAGCCAATATAGGTCATGAGGTCAACAACGTGCATGAATACTTGGAGGGGTGACCTGTCATGTAAATTAGAGGGGATGCCTCTAATTAAATGGCAATGGGTAGGAGGGATCAGCTCCTTGTGAAGGATGCAAGGCACACACCACATTCACCATGAAATCCTGACTGACACTATAACTAGGATGCACCCATACGCCCCACATGATAATATAATAATAAAGGCCAAATAAACTGAAAGGGACGCCACGAGCTATCACTCCGCCGTGGTGAAGTCATAACACTAGTGCCTCTAGTGTTATGGTTATGGTAGCTCCATAAATAGGTGAATCTGTCATGCATGTATATGGCTAAGGTAACTAATAAAACATAAGCATTTAATTCTGTAACTACTGGGGAAAATAGTTGGCTGCATACGGGAAATCCTAGTAAAGGAAGAGATTGTCCTTACTGAAGGACGGAAAATCCGTACCTTGTGTCCAGTAGAAGCTAACGGAAACGCTGAAGAAGCTACTCCACCTTGACGGATAATATTACATAAGAATGGGAACGTGTATGAGTTGTCTAAATTACATGTGTTTAACTGGTTCTGTGTGTTCTTAGTTTATTATTCATGTTCAGTCATGTTTTAACTATTTTAAGTGTTAATTGTAGTTATTCTTGTATTCTGTTGTTTATTATTCATGTAGTATGGTATTATAATACTTTTATTATAATACTTTTATTATAATACTAAGTAACTTTCTAAAAATAGCAGGTTTCAATAAATAGTAAGTTTCTAAAAATAGAAAGTTTCCAAAAATAGTAAGTTTCCATAATTAGAAATAAGCTGGATTATTAACGTCAAGTAAAGTATAATTAGTAAAATATAAGTCATGGTTCAAGTATTATAGCTTATTAATTAAATAACTTGGTAAATTAATTAAACTATACATTATAAGAATTTAATTAAAAATACATGTTTTAATTAAATTAAGCTAAGTCAAATACTTTAGGTTATACATGAAATATTAATTTTAATATTTAACCTAAGTCATGCATTTAATTAAATTAAATATTCTATTTAATTAAAAATATTATATGATATTTTTAATACTTTCCCGAAACCCGAACCCGTGATTTAATATTAACCCGAGCCCGTACCCGTGTTCCACATATAAACCGAGACAAACACCCTCGACAGTGGCTACCTGGCCTAGCCGGTTGCCACTGTCCGAGCCGTTTACCCACTGCCGAGCCACGGCTAGCCGCTGTCGGGCTCGGTTCCCACCGGTTCGCCATCGGTTCACACCGATTCAACACCGGTTCCCACTAGTTCATCACCGGTTCCCACTGTTCTTGTTATACCGAGCCTCACCGAGACCCTAGTGGTCTTGGTTAGCCTCAAAACCCAATCAAAACCATACCCCGACTCGCGGTTAGGGTCCCTTGCCTACGTCCGAGCCAAACCAACCCAAGCCGAGACCTTTAATGGTCTCGGTGGTGGTGTTGTAGCCACACCGAGAGCTTCAGCTCTCGTTTTATGGGTCTCGGCCGAACTACAAACACCAAACACCCCCTTTAATCATTGATTTAATTAATCCCACATGTTTTATAACTTGTTTTTAAGATTAATTAAAATAATAACATGAATTCATAAGTATTAATAAGAAAAAGAAAGGTTTGATTATACCGAACACGTGGAAGAAAAGGTTATGATCACGAACACGTACACACAAAGAATCAAGTAGCAAAATTGTCCTGAATGTTCTTGGTGGTGACCTTGGTCGGCGGCAAGAAGGAAAAAAGGAGGCAGGGTTTTGTTTTTCTGTAACCTAAAATTATGAGAAGAACTCCATGTGTTTTTCTAATCATTTGGTTAATCATGGGTCATGGGCCAAAAGGCCCACTCCCTTTCTTTCTTGTCTCTTAGCCGCGGTAGGCCCACGAGTGAAACCGAAGTTTTTCTCGAGCTAAATTATATGTCGTGCATGTTCGTGTTTATTTATCGTGAATTTAATTATTGTGATCGTAACACATTTATAATATATATATGTAAGTACACGTTATTAATTATCGTGACACGTGAAATATTTTATAAATGGAAATTTTTAAATTTTACCGTATTTTCGTGTATATACTGTTCATGTTTACTGTTCATGGTATTTTAATGCGAGTTTTACACATAGTGAAGAGGGGGTTTGACTAAGAGACTCTTGATGTAATTCAACTCTTCATAGATGTGAGTCATGGCAAGATGTTGATATTGACAACAATGACAATATGTTCCATGATGCATGACATTATCATGTGAAGGAGGAAGAACACTAAAGGCTAGTGGTGGAAGATAAGAAGTTCCACAATCAACATTCTTTGAAGAAGAAGAGATGTGATTTTGAGTGTTCTTGGGTGAATTAGGATTGAAAGCAATTGGAGAAAATGGAGGAGAATCAAAGCTTTTATTTGGGGAATAAGACATTTTTATTTGAGAAAGGATGCAAAATGCTTAAGGTTAAATAGAGAAATCCCAAGATATTTTGGGGGTGGTCAAAGGGTTGAAACAAAGATTCCAAAAAGTGTTGGAACAAATTTGGAGTTTCAGGAATACCCGAAAATGAAGGTACTGGGCGCGGTTCCTTATCTCCACAGGCAGTTCCTTATCGCTAAGGAGCCGCGGTCTCAATTGAGAACCGCCCACAGTGGGTTTAATTTGGTGATGAGTGAGGATTTTCCAATTCAGCAAATCCTATTTTTCTAGTCTAACTAATCATGGAGATATGCTAAGAATCAAAGATAGACAAAGAAAACACACAAGATGTAAAACCCGCGTGCTTTTACCATGAACAGTACATTTATAATCGTACGTACATGATTAAAACTTTCCTTTTATAACATGAATACGTTTCACGAATATAGATTACAAGAACTACGTACGTGTTATTACACGATAAGTATTAAGTATGTATAAATGCACGATAATTATTATCAATAATAATTAAATCACGAACATGAAATCATGAACGTAAGAATCACGAACGTATATTATGTATTTACGTAATTATTATTACGACTACGTACAAGTATATATAATAACACGAATATTTAATAATAACGTCACGTAAATACTAGCACACGAACACATAATAATTTAGAACACGGAAAAGTTATGGGTTTCTCTTTGTGGGCCCTACTAGCCACGGCACAACAAGAGAAGGAGAGGGGGCCCATCCCATTTGTTGTTACTAAATAACAAAATAAGAAAAACATGTTTTCATTCACAGAAGATTTTTAGAAAAACAAAAACCCTAATCCTCCTCCTTGCTCCTTAGGCCGGCGGCTACATCAATCAAACAAGGGTGATTGGTTGATTTTGATTTAAGAAATCATAAGTACGTGTTCGTGTATTCATCCTCTATTGATTCCACGTGTTTTGGTAATCTGAAAACCTTTCTTTTTATTTTCTTTTTATGTTTTCATGCGTATATAATCATGGGGTTTAAAAACAAGAGAATTAAAACATGTCATGGGTTTATGGGAAAATAATAAAGGGGTGTTTCGGGTTTGCTTGTCTCCGCCGCCACATAAACCAAGAGTCTCACGACTCTCGCCGTTTGGTTCGCATCACTACACGAGACCCATGTCTTGGTGGTGTTGGGTTTCGGTCAACAACAGGGAACAAGGCACCCCGACTCGCGTCGGGGGTATCCTTGTGGTTCGGTTGGTCTTGGCAGCCACCCAACCCCAACCATCGGCTATAGCCGATGGCTATTTTTGGTAAGCAGGGGGAACACGCGCAGGAAGTAGGGGGGTCCACCGACGTGCTGTCGGTGGGAACCCTTTGTGTGTCAGCGGCTGGCCGAGAGGACAAAACCATCGGTTATAGTCGGTGGCAGAATGCCGAAGGCAGGGGCAACCGGTTTAGGTCGGTTTGCCACTGTTTTGGTAGGGTTTGGTTCGACCGGTTCACGGGTTCACGGACCGGTTCACGACATGTTTTTAATAAAAATAATACATAGGTTCGGTTTATTATTTTTACAAGTTTAATAGTTTTACAAGTTTATTTATTTACAGGTTAATTAAATTAATTTAACATGGCATATAATTAATAATTAAAACATGGACTTAGGTTTATTATTAATATTTAATAATACATGATTTTAACCTAAGTATTTGTTAATGTAATTTAGACTATAGTAATTAATTAGTTATTAAAAACATGACATATAATTAATTAATTTTTATTACTTAGGCTATATTAATATAGATATTAATACATGTTTTAACCTAAGTATTATATACACTTTAATTTAGATAAATCATGATTATATTTAATTAAATCGTATAACATATAGTTTATTTAATTAACATGTTATAATTAATAAACTATACTATTAATCACATGACTTAGTATATTTAATCAGTAAAACTTAAGCTTAGCTTATTAGCTTATTAATCCAGCTCATTTCTAATTATGGAAACTTTCTATTTCAGGAAACTTACTATTTTTGGAAACTTTCTATTTTTTGAAACTTATCTATTTTAAGTAGTTAATCTATTTTTGGAAACTTTCTGTTTTTAGAAACTTTCTATTTTAGTAAACCTTCTATTTCTAGAATGTTACTTATTATTACACAACAAGTATAATAATACAAGAAATACAAGTAATACTTAATCAGAATATCTAGAATACATGATAAACACAGTATAACGTTAAAATCAGTAAAACAAGACATGAACATATAAAGCAAGCTAAGACATGATATAAAACCAGTTACGTACTTAGTAATCAGAATACTTATACACGTATACTATTTATGTAGCATTAGTGAGATCGAAGTAGGACTTTCTTTCGTTCGTCTTCTTCGTTCACTGGACATAAGGTACGGATTCTCCATCCTTCAATATGAACATTCTTTTCTTATTAGGATTCCCCGTATGAAGCCAACTGTTTTCCCAGTATATGTTTTATATGTTTTGATTTGCTTATGTATAATTTAAATGCCTAAGCCATATACATGCATTACCAGTTTCACCTAGTTATAGAGGTACCATAACCATAACACTAGAGGGACTACTGTTATGACTTCACCAGGGCGGAGTGATAGCTCGTGGCGTCCCTTTCAGCTTTTGGCCATATTATTATGTTATCATGTGGGGCGTATGGGTGCATCCTAGGTTACATGTTTTTAACAGATTATTCAGGTGAATGTGGTGTGTGGCTTGCATCCTTCACAAGGAGCTGATCCCTCCTACCCAAACTTATATTAATAAGAGGCAACCCTTCTAATTGCATGACGAGGTCACCCTTCCAAGTATTCATACACGTTGATATTTCATGACCTATATTGGCTTAATGGTTAACATGTTAAACAGTTTTTATAAGATAAACATAAGGCTTTTCAAACTATAAAACCAGTTTTACTAAGTTATACCAGGTTTTCCAGGACTTAATCAATTCCGCTGCTATATGTTGTATATGCTTATGTTTTTCATTCTATGCTTGTATATTCTTGCTCTGAGCGTTATGCTAAGATGTTTTCCTTCCATGTTCCCAAAACGGCAGGTACTCAGGGACGCTCGTAGACTCTAAGCGTATGTGCATATGGATTGGAAGCTTTCTAGCCTTCATTACTTTATGCTTATCATCATACATTTTGCTACTTGTTTCTATGGACATTGTTTAGTCCTTTTCCTTTATAGTACTTATGTTTGTGTGTGATGAGCTTGTACTTTGGGGTACCGATGTTTGTTTCCGGTATTTCCTTTATGGTCATGTAATGTTTAAGACATTTATCCTTGTATGCTTTGATGACACGCCATAATCACGCGTGACATTCTATTTACCAAAATAGGGTGTTATAATTATGGTATTAGAGCCAAGGCTTCGACCTGTAGGCTCTCAAAACACGACCTGTGATTAGTGGGTAGCCACTATGGTCTTCCTAGAACTGACAGTCGTTTTCATGCATTCATATATATGTCATTGTCGCAGGTTTATGACTAAGTAATGGTTGGTATAGGACTGGCCCTATTTATTCGCATGTGCTTTTATCGAAACTTTTAACTTTGGGACCGACCCATTGGGTCCCCTCGCCATGTGTTTTGTTTTGAGTGAACTGACCATAGGCGTTCACTCTCGCGCATATAAATTTTTCATAAAACTGCATCATGCATTCATGTACTAGTTTTCCTACATAAAATATTTCTCATGATTTATTGGTATAAATTTTTTTCATGTATATATTTTATATTTTGATCATTTTAATCATGTATTTTTATGTTATACTGTCAGATGGTTCTCACACGCGAGCAAGAACAACTCAATGCAGCAGTCTAAGATGTGATGCAAGCTTTGCTTCCTCAGCTGAGGAACGAAATCAGGGCTGAGGTGCAGGCTGCCAACAATCAGCAACAACACCCAGTACCTCCTCCTCCTCCTCCAGCAACATTGGTCACATGGCTGGAGAGATTCAACAAGCAACGTCCTCGATCCTTCGAGAAAACCGATAGCCCCAGTGAAACTGAAAGTTGGTTGGCTCACATTGAGAAGATATTCGATGTAATGGGCTGTGACCCCGTCTTCAAGTCGAGGTTGGCCTATTACAAGTTCGAAGGTGATGTGCTAGGATGGTGGAAGGCACTCAAGCAGTCCGAGGGAGGTGACGATTGGGTGGTTGGTCTGACTTGGGCTCAGTTCAGGGAGTTAGTAATGTGACAGTTCTTCCCCAAGGCTGAGCAAGACAAGCTGAAGAGGCAGTACCACGGAATCAGGCAGAGAGCTGGGGAGAACAGCAACGAGTTCATGCAGCGCTTTCTCCGTTTGGCTGATTTTCTTGGCGTAGCAGCAGGTACTTGCCGAAGAGCAAGCATACCACTTCCGGTGGGCTCTTCGTACATCGGTCGCCAACAACTTGGTGTGTGCTACGTTCAATACGGTGGCACAAGTTGCCGATGCAACATGTAAGCTGGAGATGCTGCAAGAAAGAGAAGAGTTCGGGGAAGCAGAGAGACCCGAGAAGAGGTAAATGTTCGTTATTCAGCGGTGACCATTCCGAATACTTTCAGTATTATCCAATATTTATATCTCTCTTTAAACTACATCTTTCAGGCAGAAGACTGGGGACCGGTCTCAGCCGGCTACTCAACAACAACATACTCAGCCCAAGGGAAATTGTCAGACTCAAGACCGTTCCGGCTATGGATAGGCGTGGCGGTAATGATAATTACCGTAACAACGCTAGAAACTCCAACGGCAACTGGTCCTTACACTTACTCATTTCCTTATGTTTCATGCGATATTTCGTAATTATGACACATTAGCAATCTTCTACCAGAAATCATGGTAACGGGAGGGACCATAACCAATCACAGCCTAACCGTCCAGCTATCACTGGTATTACATCTTATGATTTTCCGCATTGTCCTTTTGTACCTATAAACCATGTCTCATGTATACTGTTCTTAACAAGCTCCCAGCCAACAAGGGCACCTGCTGTAGGGTATACTCATCCTCTTTGCACTACCTGCAACCGTAGGCACCCAGGGCCATGTCGCCGCGAGAATGTACTAAGCATTTCCACGGCTTTAAGAGACTCTATACGCATAACCTATGTGTACAAGAGCCTTCCCCTAGAGTTTGACGACAAAATTCGTCCTGTCAACGCACTTCCGCTGGACATGAGTGATTTTGACATGATATTGGGCATGGACTGGCTATCCAAACATCATACCACCATTGACTGCCATACATATCGAGTCATCTTCGGTGATGTAAATGCACCAGAGTACATCCACAACGGGTTCGTACCCGGAAGGTCTGTACAAATAATCTCGACTTTGCAAGCACGTGTATTACTTTCACATGGTTGTGAGGGCTATCTAGCTACTATTCATGACATAGATGTTGAATATCCATCAATTCAGAATCAGCCAATAGTGTCAGAATTTCCAGACGTATTTCCAGAAGAACTTCCGGACATACCACCTGCACGTGAAGTAGAATTTAATATTGAGCTCATCCCAGGAGTTGAGCCGATTTCCAAGGCTCCATATCGCATGACTCCCATAGAGTTGAAGGAGCTGAAGGACCAATTGCAAGAACTTCTGGAACGAGGCTTCATTCGACCGAGCGTATGTCCATGGGGCGCACCGGTCTTATTCGTAAAGAAGAAGGATAGCAGTATGCGTCTTTGCATAGATTATCACGAGCTCAACAATATCACCATCAGAAATAGGTATCCTTTACCACGCATTGACGATCTGTTTGACCAACTCCAAGGGGCCAAACATTTCTCCAAAATTGATCTCAGGCCGGGCTATCATCAGTTACGGGTTAAAGAGCAGGACATCGCTAAGACTGCTTTCCGTACACGCTATGGGCACTACGAATTCGTAGTCATGCCATTTGGCCTTACCAATTCTCCAGCTGTTTTCATGGATTTGATGAACAGAATCTTCCATGAATTTTTGGACAAGTTCTTCATTGACGACATCCTGATATTCTCTAAGTCCAAGGAGGAACACGAAGATCATCTTCGTAAAGTATTACAGATTCTTCACCAGAAGCAGCTGTATGCTAAATTCTCCAAGTGTGAGTTCTGGTTAGACAAGGTGGCGTTCTTAGGTCACATTGTATCAACAGAAGGAATCACCATGGATCCAACAAAGGTTGAGGCTATTACCAAGTGGCCAAGACCGACATCAGCGACTGAAGTTCGCAGTTTCCTAGGCTTAGCTGGTTACTACCGTAGGTTCGTAGAGAACTTTTCCCGTTTAGCACTACCACTAACCAAACTGATGCGGAAAGGGGAGAACTTCGTCTAGACTAAAGAAAGAGAGAAAAGCTTTGAAGACCTAAAGCAGAAGTTAGTATCTGCACCGATTCTTACTCTCCCATCTGGTACAGGTAGGTTTCAAATCTACAGTGATGCTCAGGGAAGGGAGTTGGCTGTGTTCTCATGCAACATGGGAAAGTGATCACGTACGCTTCACGACAGCTTAATCCTTATGAGGAAAACTACCCTACGCATGAATTGGAACTTACAACAGTCGTGTTTGCATTGAAGATATGGAGGCACTACTTGTATGGAGAATCATGTGACATCTTCACAGACCACAAGAGCCTGAAGTACATCTTCACTCAACGTGAACCGAACATGAGACAGAGGAGATGGTTAGAGCTGTTGAAGGATTATGACATTAATCTGTAGTATCATTCCAGCAAGGCGAATGTAGTGGCATATGCACTTAGTTGAAAGTCCGGAATGATAAAGGGCATTAAAATTGAGGAGGAATTTATAAGAGACTTAGAGCGACTAGACATCGAGATCATGGTACGTGGGCAACACGGTTACTGGGCTAATCTTAGAGTGGAACCTGAGTTACTCTCTAGGATCAAGGAATCTCAGAAGGATGATGGTGAAATCTGGGCGATAATTCAGAACTTAGGGAAGCAGACAGAATTTCGTGTAGACGAAGACGGTATCTTATGACAGGGCACGAGACTTTGTGTTCCTGATGATCAAGAACTCCGGGAAGCATTGTTAGTTGAGGCTCATAGCTCCCCATTCTCCATTCATCCTGGTTTGACCAAGATGTATCACGACATCAAGCAATACTTTTGGTGGAGTGGTATGAAACAGGATGTTGCGACTTACGTCTCCAAATGTCTTACCTGACAGTAGGTTAAGATCGAGCATCAGCGATCTAGCGGTCTTCTACAACCGTTAGATATTCCAGAGTGGAAGTGGGACAAGATCACCATGGATTTTGTTACCGGTCTTCCGCAGACAAAGAGGAGGCACGATACGATTTGGGTTATCGTTGATCGACTTACTAAGTCAGCTCATTTCTTACCGATCCACAAGGATGATTCGGTCAATAAACTCATCGATACTTACAAGAAGGAGATCATGAGACTTCATGGTGCTCCATCCAGCATCGTCTCGGACAGAGATCCTTGTTTCACTTCGCGATTCTGGAAGAGTCTGCAGAAAGCTTGGGGTACAAAACTTAAGCTTAACACGGCTTTTCATTCTCAAACAGACGGGCAATCGGAGCGAACGATTCAGACATTAGAAGACATGTTGAGGTCATGTGCGTTGGAATGGACAGGAGATTGGGACGATTACATCTGTTTGGTAGAGTTTGCATACAACAACAGTTGGCACGCTAGCATTAAGTGTGCTCCATTTGAGATGTTGTATGGCAGAAAGTGTCGCGCCCCAATTTGTTGGGATCAGGTTAGTGAGCAAACACTTGAAGGACCAGAAATGATAGAGTTAACCAACGAGAAGGTCGATGTAGCTAAGCAGAAATTGCAAGAAGCACGATCACGTTAGAAGAGTTATGCCGACAAGCATCGTAGGGACTTACATTTTAACGTAGGAGATCACGTCTTTCTTAAGGTATCTCCGACACGTGGCGTTAAGCGTTTTTGGAATCAAAGGGAAGCTCGGTCCTTGATTCATCGGTCCGTTTGATGTCATTGAGTGAGTCGGTGAAGTATCTTATCGTTTAGCGTTACCTCCGCAGCTTTCTCACGTTCACGACGTCTTCCATGTGTCCTTCAGAGGGTACAAGTATCATCCCCTTCACATGGTTCAGTATCCACTAGAACAGATTCGTGAAGATCTTACCTTCATAGAGGAACCCGAACGAGTTCTTGACATGAAAGAACAAGTCATGAGGAAGAAGACGATTCCATTCGTCAAAATCCTTTGGAGGGATCATACCGAGCGGGAAGCCACTGGGGAAACCGAGGAGTCTATCCGGACTTCATACCCTCATTTCAAGTTTTGAATTCGGGTATGTTCCTTTTTTTTAGTTTACTTTATCTATAATTCGGGGACGAATTATTCTTTTTAGGGGGGAAGAGTTGTAAAACCCGCATGCTTTTACCATGAACAGTACACTTATAATCGTACGTACATGATTAAAACTTTCCTTTTATAACATGAATACGTTTCACGAACATAGATTACAAGAACTACGTACGTGTTATTACACGGTAAGTATTAAGTATGTATAAATGCACGATAATTATTATCAATAATAATTAAATCACGAACGTATAATTATGTATTTACGTAATTATTATTACGACTACGTACAAGTATATATAATAACACGAATATTTAATAATAACGTCATGTAAATACAAGCACACGAACACGTAATAATTTAGAACACCGAAAAGTTACGGGTTTCCCTTTGTGGGCCCTACTAGCCGCGGCACAACAAGAGAAGGAGAGGGGGCCAAGCCCATTTGTTTTTACTAAATAACAAAATAAGGAAAACATGTTTTCATTCACAAAAGATTTTTAGAAAAACAGAAACCCTAATCCTCCTCCTTGCTCCTTAGGCCGGCAGGTACATCAATCAAACAAGGGTGATTGGTTGATTTTGATTTAAGAAATCACAAGTATGTGTTCGTGTAAAACCCGCATGCTTTTACCATGCATAGTACCCTTAGGATCGTACGTACTAGTTAAAAACTTTCCTAATATAGCATGATTACGACTACGTGTTAGGAGTTTATGTATTACGTACGTGTTAGAACACGATCAGTATTTATTTGCACGATCACGTAACAATTATTTAGCAATAAGTAATCACGAACATACGATCACGAAATCACGAGCGTAATTAAAACACGAGATATTATTAATTACGTATATATATTTAATACGAGCGTAATTAAATATATAAGAGTATGGTATTTACGTAAGGAGAACATTTAAAACACGAACTTAATTAAACATAAACGAGTATTAAATAACAAGACACGAAACGAGGTACGAGAACCCCACGGGAGAGTCCCTACCCGCGGCCAAACAAGGGTAATGGGCCAAGCCCATTACCAATTTTACTAAAAGGGGGTTAAGTAATTTTTACTACTCAAAAATTACTTTACAGAAGATTTCAGGAAAAACCTAAAACCCTCCCTTTTCTCCTTCTTTGTGCCGCCACCTACAAACCACCATAGAAGGTGATTTTGATCTTGGATCTTGTTGATTTATTGGTTGTTCGTGTTTGTTCTTCACCCTCTTGATCTACGAATACGGTAAAACCTTTTTTTAACCTTTTTCTTTTTAATTAATCTTTTATTAATTATGAACACGTGATGTTTTTTATAAAACACATTAATTAAACATAGATCTAACATGTTTTGATCATTAATTAATCAAAGGGTCGATCAAAGGGGTGTTTTGTTTTGGGCCGCAAGGTACAACCGACCCCAAGGGGGTTCGGTTTGTTTTAGCCAACCACCACCAATACCTTTTTGGTCTTGGTTGGTGCGTGTGGGTCCCACGACAGCAAGGGGGTACCTCGATTTGGTTCGGGGTACGATGTTGTTTCATATCCGGTGCATGTTTTTAGGCTTAGATCCGGATCATGATTATGTTAGTTGTTTATGTTATAAACTTATGTTAAAAATTAAATTAATAAAAAGATGAGATTAATTTAATAACATGAGTTAGGTTAATTAATTATTAATAATCATGAAATTATTTTTAACCTAAGTATTTATATTATTAAGACTTATAATTATCTAATTATTTAAAAACCATAGACATAATTAATTAATTAAACATGACTTAGGCTATATTATTAATATTTAATAATACATATTATAACCTAAGTATTTAATATATTTAATTAAAAACATGTCATACTTTAATTAAATATTATAACCTATAGTTTAATTAAATTACATGAAATGTATTAAACTATATAATATATCATATGACTTAGGAAATAATCATGAGAACACTTAGGCTTATTTACTTAGCTTATTTAACCAACTTATTTCTAATTATGGAAACTTTCTATTTTTAGAAACTAATATAAATAAGGCAGCAATTTTATTTATGGAAACCAGTTATTTTTGGAAACTTATTTATTTAAGGTAGTTAATTTATTTATGGAAACTTATTTAATTAAGGCAGCTAATCTATTTATGGAAACTTTCTATTTTTAGAAACTTATCTATTTTAAGCAGTAAATCTATTTTTGGAAACTTTCTATTTTTGGAAACTTTCTATTTTTGGAAACTTTCTATTTTTGGAAACTTTCTATTTTTGGTAACTTTCTATTTTTGGAAACATTCTATTTTTGGTAACTTTCTAGTTTTGGAAACTTTCTATTTTTGGAAACTTTCTATTTTTGGAAACTTTCTATTTAAGGAAACCTGCTATTTTTGGAAAGTTACTTATTATTACACAGTAAGTATAATAACACATGAAATATCAGAAATAATTAATCAGAATGAACATAATATAGGATTTAACACAGTTTAAGGCTTTAAACAGTGTAAAATAGTAAGAACACATAAAATAAGCTAAGACATGATATAAAACCAGCTATGTATGTAATAAGCAGATACTTATTTCATTTACGTATTTATGTAGCACTAGTGTTTCGGAAGTAGGATTCTCGCAGTTCATCGTTCTCGTTCACTGGACATAAGGTACGGATTTCCGTCCTTTCAGTATGCACATTCTTTCCTTATTAGGATTTCCCCGTATGCAGCCAACTGTTTTCCCGTAGTATAAGTATGAGTTTGATTGCTTATGTTTTAAATATGATTACCTATAGCCATATACATGCATGACCAGTTTCACCTAGTTATGGAGGTACCATAACCATAACATTAGAGGCACTGATGTTATGACTTCACCACGGCGGAGTGATTGCTCGTGGCGTCCCTTCAGCTTTTGGCCATTTATTTATATTTATCATGTGGGGCGTATGGGTGCATCCTAGTTACACGTTTTTATTTAGAATTACATGGTGAATGTGGTGTGTGCCTTGCATCCTTCACAAGGAGCTGATCCCTCCTACCCATAAAACCAGTATATTAAATTAGAGGCAGCCCCTCTAATTTGCATGATGAGGTCACTCCTCCAATTATTCATGCACGGTGGATATTCATGACCTATATTGGCTAATGGTAAAATATGACAAACAGTTTTTATAAGATAAACATAAGACTTTCAAACTATAAAACCAGTTTTATTAAGACTTAACCAGGTTACTCGGGACTTAGTTTCTTCCGCTGTTATTATGTTATATGTTTATCCTATTCATGCTTTATTGTACATCCGTGAACTGGGCGTATTGCTCAGCCGTTTTCCTTTTCTATGTTCCCAAAACGGCAGGTACTCAGGGACGCTCGTAGACACTAAGAGTACGTGCATATGGACTAGAAGCTGTCTAGCCTTCTTTACATTATGCATTTATTTTCTTTATGATACTGATGCTTTGGACATTGTTTCGTCCTTATTCCTTACTATACTATGTTTGTGTGTGATGAGCTTTACCTTTGGACTACCGATGTTTGATTCCGGTATTCTCCTTTTTATGGTCAAGTAATGTTTAGACATTTTACCTTGTATGCTTTGATGACACGTCATAGTTACTGTGATATCTCCATTTCCAAAATGGGGTGTTACAATTATGGTATCAGAGCCAAGGCTTCGACCTGTAGGCTCTCAAATATGACCTGTGATTAGTGGGTAGTCACTACAGTCTTCCTAGAACTGACAGTTGTTTTCATGCATTCATCATTTTTAAGCTTACATATACATGTCATTGTTACAGGGCTTTTGACTAAGTAATGGTTGGTACAGGACTGACCCTATTTAGTCGCATGTGTTTTATCGAAACTTTTAGATTTGGGACCGACCCATAGGCGTCCCCTCGATATGTCTTTTGTTTTGAGTGAACTGACCAGAGGCGTTCACTCTCGAGCATACAAATTTTTCATAAAACTGCATCATGCATTCATACAAAGATTTTATTGCATAAAATTTTTCTCGTGAAATTTTTAGTATAAATTTTTTTTCATGTATATATTTTATTTTAATTTTTGAACTGTTTAATCATATGTTTTATGTTATATTGTCAGATGGTTCTCACACGCGAACAGGAGCAGCTCAATGCTGCAATTCAGGCTGCCATGCAAGCCTTGCTTCCTCAACTGAGGAATGACATCCGGGCTGAAGTTCAAGCTGCCAACAATCAGCAGCAGCACAATCAGCCACCTCCTCCTCCTCCTCCTCCAGTGACATTAGCAGTATGGCTGGAGAGATTCAATAAGCTCCGCCCTCGAGCTTTTGAGAAGACAGATAGCCCCAGCGATGCTGAAAGCTGGTTGGCTCACATCGAGAAGATCTTCAACGCTATGGGATGTGACCCCGCATACAAGGCGAGGTTGGCATGCTATCGGTTCGAAGGCGATGTACTCAACTGGTGGTTAGCTTTGATGCAATCTGAAGGTGGTGATGAGTGGGTTGCTGGTTTGACTTGGGCTCAGTTCAAGGACAGGGTGATGGAGCAGTTCTTTCTCAAGGCTGAGCAGGACAAACTCAAGAGAGAGTACCATGGGATCCGTCAGAGAGCTGGGGAGAATAGCAATGAGTTTATGCAGCGCTTTCTTCGCTTGGCTGGTTTCCTTGGTGCGGCAGCAGGTACTCCGGAAGAGCAGGCACATCACTTTAGATGGGCTCTTCGCACATCGGTCGCAAACAATCTGGTATGTGCTACGTTCAATACTGTAGCACAAGTGGCCGATGCAGCACGGAAACTGGAGATGCTGCAGGAGAGGGATGAGTTCGGGGAAGCTGAAAGACCCGACAAGAGGTAAACCTTCATATTCAAGCGGTGACCAATCCGTATACCTTTCATATGTCAATTATTCATCTCTTAAAATGTATCTTCCAGGCAGAAAACTGGGGACCGGTCTCAGCCGGCTACTCAGCAGCAGCCTCATCAGCCCAAGGGAAACGGTCAGACTAATGACCGATCTGCTACGGATAGGCGTGGCGGTAATGACAATTACCGTAACAACGCCGGGCAATCCAGCAACAGCAGGTCCTAATACTTACGAAATTCCTTATGTTTTATGTTATGACTCATATTCTGACACTTTAAGCAAACCTCTACCAGGAACCATGGAAACGGTAGGGACCAGAACCAGAGAGGTTCGCAGCCTAGCCGTCCAGCTATCACTGGTATTCAATCTTACGATTATCTGCTTCGTCCTTTGTACCCAACTATTATGTCTCATGTAAAATGTTTTTATCAGGTCCTCAGCCAGCCAGAGCACCTGCTGGAGGATACACTCATCCTCTTTGCTCTACTTGCCATCGTAGGCACCCAGGACCATGTCGCCGTAATACTGATGCGTGCTTCAAGTGTGGTCTTCCTGGCCATATTATGAAGGATTGCCGTAAGGGCGAGATGGAGGGTACATCGGGACATGCTGATACCAAGCCGCCTCCTACTGCCGGGCGTGTCTACACGACATCTCGAGACCAGGCCAACAAGTTTACAGGTACCATCACTGGAATCTTGTATATGTATGGTCGCGCTGCATGTGTTCTTTTCGATACGGGTGCTACTCACTCGGTTATTTCTACTGCTTATGCTAAGAACATTAGGATGCCTCCCTTGCCACTAGAAAATAGGCTTACTATTTCCACGCCTTTGAGGGACTCTGTATTAATCACCCATGTATACAAGAGTCTTCCCTTAATATTTGATGATAAGGTTCGACCTGTTGACGCACTTCCGCTGGACATGAATGACTTCGACATGATTTTGGGCATGCATTGGCTATCCAAGTATCATGCTACCATAGACTGCCATTCATATCGAGTTATCTTCGGTGATGTCAAGGCACCAGAGTACATTCATAACGGGTTCATACCCGGACGGTCTGTACAAATCATATCCACCCTGCAAGCGCGTGCACTCCTGTCACATGGTTGCGAGGGTTATCTAACTACGGTTCACGACATGGATGCTGAATCTCCATCGATTCAGGATCAACCAATCGTGTCGGAATTCCAAGACGTGTTTCTAGCAGAACTTCCGGGCATACCACCTGCACGAGAAGTGGAATTCAGTATCGAGCTGGTTCCAGGAGCTGAACCAATCTCCAAGGCTCCTTATCGCATGGCTCCCATAGAGCTGAAGGAGCTGAAGGATCAACTGCAAGAACTTCTTGAACGAGGTTTTATTCGACCGAGTGCATCTCCATGGGGCGCACCGGTTTTGTTTGTTAAGAAGAAGGACGGCAGTATGCGTCTTTGCATAGACTATCGCGAGCTCAACAAGATTACCATTCGGAATAGGTATCCACTACCACGCATTGACGATCTGTTTGACCAACTCCAAGGGGCCAAACACTTCTCCAATATCGATCTTAGGTCAGGCTATCATCAGTTATGAGTCAAGGAGCAGGATATTGCTAAGACTGCCTTTCGTACTCGTTATGGCCACTACGAGTTTGTAGTTATGCCATTTGGCCTGACAAATGCTCCAGCAGTGTTCATGGATCTGATGAACATAATCTTCCATGAATTTCTGGACAAGTTCGTCATTGTTTTCATCGATGACATCCTGATTTTCTCTAAGTCCAAGGAGGAACATGATGACCATCTTCGTACAATATTACAAATTCTTCGCCAGAAGCAGCTGTATGCTAAATTCTCCAAGTGTGAGTTCTGGTTAGACAAGGGGGCATTCTTAGGTCACATTGTATCAGCAGAAGGAATCGCTATGGATCCAGCAAAGGTTGAGGCCATTACTAAGTGGCCGAGGCCGACATCAGCGACGGAGGTCCGCAGTTTCTTAGGCTTAGCTGGCTATTACCGTAGGTTCGTAGAGAACTTTTCCCACCTAGCACTACCATTGACCAAACTGATGCGGAAAGGGAAGAAATTCGTCTGGACTGAAGATCAAGAGAAGAGCTTTGAAGACCTGAAGCAGAAGCTAGTATCTGCACCTATTCTTACTCTACCATCTGGTACGGGTGGATTTCAAATCTACAGCGATGCATCGGGGAAGGGACTTGGCTGTGTTCTCATGCAACATGGGAAAGTGATCGCGTATGCTTCACGGCAGCTTAAGCCTTATGAAGAGAATTACCCCACGCACGATCTGGAACTTGCTGCAGTCGTGTTTGCATTGAAGATATGGAGACACTACTTATATGGAGAATCATGTGACATTTTCACGGACCACAAGAGCTTGAAGTATATCTTCACTCAGCGTGAATTGAACATGAGGCAGAGGAGATGGTTAGAGCTGTTGAAGGATTATGACATTAGTCTACAGTATCATCTTGGAAAGGCAAATGTAGTAGCAGATGCCCTTAGCAGGAAGTCCGGAATGATCAACAGCATTAGAATCGAAGAGGAAATCATAAGAGACTTGGAGCGACTAGACATCGAGATCATGGTACGTGGGCAGCACGGTTACTGGGCTAATCTTAGAGTAGAACCCGAGTTACTATCTAAGATTAAGGAAGCTCAGAAAGATGACGGAGAAATTTGGGCGATAGTACAGAATTCGGAGAAGCAGACGGAATTCAGAGTAGATGCAGATGGTATCATATGGCAGGGCACTAGACTTTGTGTTCCTGACGACCAAGAACTCCGGGAAGCTTTGCTAGCAGAAGCTCATAGCTCCCCATTCTCGATACATCCTGGTTCAACTAAAATGTACCATGACATCAAGCAGTACTTTTGGTGGAGTGGTATGAAACAGGATGTGGCCACTTACGTCTCCAAATGTCTTACCTGCCAGCAGGTTAAGATCGAGCATCAGCGATCTGGTGGTCTCCTTCAACCGTTAGATATTCCAGAGTGGAAGTGGGACAAAATCACCATGGATTTTGTTACCGGTCTTCCGCCTACCAAAAGGAAGCATGATGCAATTTGGGTTATCGTTGATCGACTTACCAAATCAGCTCATTTATTACCGATCCGCAAGGAAGATTCGGTAAGTAAACTCGTAGATACGTATAGACGAGAGATCATGAGACTACACAGTGCACCATCCAGCATCGTCTCAGACAGAGATCCTCGATTCACTTCGCTCTTTTGGAAAAGTCTGCAGAAAGCTTGGGGTACACAACTTAAGCTTAGCACGGCTTTTCATCCTCAAACGGACGGACAGTCGGAGCGAACCATTCAGACATTGGAGGATATGTTGAGGTCATGTGCGTTGGAATGGACGGGTGATTGGGATGAATACATCTGTTTGGTGGAGTTTGCGTACAACAACAGCTGGCACGCAAGCATCAAGTGTGCTCCATTTGAGATGTTGTATGGCAGAAAGTGTCGCGCCCCAATCTGCTGGGATCAGGTTGGCGAGCGAACACTCGAAGGACCAGAAATCATAGAGATGACAAACGAGAAGATCGCAGTAGCTAGGCAGAAGATTCAGGAGGCACGGTCACGTCAAAAGAGTTACGCCGACAAGCATCGTAGGGATTTACACTTTAACGTAGGAGATCACGTCTTCCTTAAGGTTTCGCCGGCACGTGGTGTTAGACGCTTCGGGATTAAAGGGAAGCTCAGTCCTCGTTTCATCGGACCGTTTGATATCATTGAACGAGTCGGTGAAGTATCTTACCGATTGGCGTTACCTCCGCAGCGTTCGCATGTGCACAATGTGTTTCATGTGTCCTTACTCAGAGGGTACCAATATCATCCCCTTCACATGGTTCAGTATCCACTGGAACAGATTCGTGAAGATCTCACTTTTATAGAAGAACCCGAACGAGTTCTTGACAGGCAAGAACGAGTCATGAGAAAGAAGACGATTCCATTCGTTAAAATTCTATGGAGGGATCATACCGAGCGGGAAGCCACTTGGGAAACGGAGGAGTCTATCCGGACTTCTTACCCTCATTTCATATTTTGAATTCGGGTATGTTCTTCTTTTCCAGTTTACTTTATCTATAATTCGGGGACGAATTATTCTTTTTAGGGGGGAAGAGTTGTAAAACCCGCATGCTTTTACCATGCATAGTACCCTTAGGATCGTACGTACTAGTTAAAAACTTTCCTAATATAGCATGATTACGACTACGTGTTAGGAGTTTATGTATTACGTACGTGTTAGAACACGATAAGTATTTATTTGCACGATCACGTAAAAATTATTTAGCAATAAGTAATCACGAACATACGATCACGAAATCACGAGCGTAATTAAAACACGAGATATTATTAATTACGTATACATATTTAATACGAGCGTAATTAAATATATAAGAGTATGGTATTTACGTAACGAGAACATTTAAAACACGAACTTAATTAAACATAAATGAGTATTAAATAACAAGACACGAAACGAGGTACGGGAACCCCACGGGGGAGTCCCTACCCGCGGCCAAACAAGGGTAAAGGGCCAAGCCCATTACCAATTTTACTAAAAGGGGGTTAAGTAATTTTTACTACTCAAAAATTACTTTACATAAGATTTCAGGAAAAACCTAAAACCCTCCCTTTTCTCCTTCTTTGTGCCGCCACCTACAAACCACCATAGAAGGTGATTTTGATCTTGGATCTTGTTGATTTATTGGTTGTTCGTGTTTGTTCTTCACCCTCTTGATCCACGAATACGGTAAAACCTTTTTTTAACCTTTTTATTTTTAATTAATCTTTTATTAATTATGAACACGTGATGGTTTTTATAAAAACACATTAATTAAACATAGATCTAACATGTTTTGATCATTAATTAATCAAAGGGTCGATCAAAGGGGTGTTTTGTTTTGGGCCGCAAGGTACAACCGACCCCAAGGGGGTTCGGTTTGTTTTAGCCGACCACCACCAAGACCTTTTTGGTCTTGGTTGGTGCGTGTGGGTCCCACGGCAGCAAGGGGGTACCCCGATTTAGTTCGGGGTACGGTGTTGTTTCATATCCGGTGCATGTTTTTAGGCTTAGATCCGGATCATGATTATGTTAGTTGTTTATGTTATAAACTTATGTTAAAAAATAAATTAATAAAAAGATGAGATTAATTTAATAACATGACTTAGGTTAATTAATTATTAATAATCATGAAATTATTTTTAACCTAAGTATTTATATTATTAAGACTTATAATTAATTAATTATTTAAAAACCATGGATATAATTAATTAATGAAACATGACTTAGGTCATATTATTAATATTTAATAATACATATTATAACCTAAGTATTTAATATATTTAATTAAAAACATGTCATACTTTAATTAAATATTATAACCTATAGTTTAATTAAATTACATGAAATGATTATTAAACTATATATTATATCATATGACTTAGGAAATAATCATGAGAACACTTTGGCTTATTTACTTAGCTTATTTAACCAGCTTATTTCTAATTATGGAAACTTTCTATTTTTAGAAACTTAATTAAATAAGGCAGTTATTTTATTTATGGAAACCCGTTATTTTTAGAAACTTATTTATTTAAGGCAGTTAATTTATTTATAAAAACTTATTTAATTAAGGCAGCTAATCTATTTATGGAAACTTTCTATTTTTAGAAACGTATCTATTTTAAGTAGTAAATCTATTTTTGGAAACTTTCTATTTTTGGAAACTTTCTATTTTTGGAAACTTTCTATTTTTGGAAACTTTCTATTTTTGGTAACTTTCTATTTTTGGAAACTTTCTATTTTTGGTAACTTTCTATTTTTGGAAACTTTCTATTTTTGGAAACTTTCTATTTTTGGAAACTTTCTATTTAAGGAAACCTGCTATTTTTGGAAAGTTACTTATTATTACATAGTAAGTATAATAACACATGAAATATCAGAAATACTTAATCAGAATAAACATAATATAGGATTTAACACAGTTTAAGGCTTTAAACAGTGTAAAATAGTAAGAACACATAAAATAAGCTAAGACATGATACAAAACCAGCTATGTATGTAGTAAGCAGATACTTATTTCATGTACGTATTTATGTAGCACTAGTGTTTCGGAAGTAGGATTCTCGCAGTTCATCGTTCTCGTTCACTGGACATAAGGTACGGATTTCCGTCCTTTCAGTATGGACATTCTTTCCTTATTAGGATTTCCCCATATGCAGCCAACTGTTTTCCCGTAGTATAAGTATGAGTTTGATTGCTTATGTTTTAAATATGATTACCTATAGCCATATACATGCATGACCAGTTTCACCTAGTTATGGAGGTACCATAACCATAATATTAGAGGCACTGATGTTATGACTTCACCACGGCGGAGTGATTGCTCATGGCGTCCCTTCAACTTTTGGCCATTTATTTATATTTATCATGTGGGGCGTATGGGTGCATCCTAGTTACACGTTTTTATTCAGGATTACATGGTGAATGTGGTGTGTGCCTTGCATCCTTCACAAGGAGCTGATCCCTCCTACCCATAAAACCAGTATATTAAATTAGAGGCAGCCCCTCTAATTTGCATGATGAGGTCACCCCTCCAATCATTCATGCACGGTGGATATTCATGACCTATATTGGCTAATGGTAAAATATGACAAACAGTTTTTATAAGATAAACATAAGACTTTCAAACTATAAAACCAGTTTTATTAAGACTTAACCAGGTTACTCGGGACTTAGTTTCTTCCGCTGTTATTATGTTATATGTTTATCCTATTCATGCTTTATTATACATCCGTGCACTGAGCGTATTGCTCAGCCGTTTTCCTTTTCTATGTTCCCAAAACGGCAGGTACTCAGGGACGCTCGTAGACACTAAGAGTACGTAAAAATGGACTGGAAGCTGTCTAGCCTTCTTTACATTATGCATTTCTTTTCTTTATGATACTGATGCTTTGGACATTGTTTCGTCCTTATTCCTTACTATACTATGTTTGTATGTGACGAGCTTTACTTTTGGACTACCGATGTTTGATTCCGGTATTCTCCTTTTTATGGTCAAGTAATGTTTAGACATTTTACCTTGTATGCTTTGATGACACGCCATAATTACTGTGATATTTCCATTTCCAAAATGGGGTGTTACAGTTCGTGTATTCATCCTATATTGATTCCACGTGTTTTGGTAATCCGAAAACCTTTCTTTTTATTTTCTTTTTATGCATATATAATCATGGGGTTTAAAAACAAGAGAATTAAAACATGTCATGGGTTTAATGAAAAATAGTAAAGGGGTGTTTCGGGTTTGCTTGTCTCAGCCGCCACATAAACCGAGAGTCTCACGACTCTTGGCTTTTGGTTCGCATCACCACACGAGACCGATGTCTCGGTGGTGTTGGGTTTCGGTCAACAGCAGGGAACAAGGCACCGCGACTCGCGTCGGGGGTGTCCTTGTGGTTCGATTGGTCTTGGCAGCCACACAGCCCCAACCACCGGCTATAGCCGGTGGCTATTTTTGGTAAGCATGGGGAACTCGCGCAGGCAGCAGGGGGGCCACCGACGTGCTGTCGGTGGGAACCCTTTGTGTGTCAACGGCTGGCCGAGAGGACAAGACCACCGGTTACAGCCGGTTGCAGATTGCCTAAGGCAGGGGCAACCGGCTTAGGCCGGTTTGCCACTGTTTTGGTGGGGTTTGGTTCGACCGGTTCACCGGTTCACGGACCGGTTCACGACATGTTTTTAATAAAAATAATACATGGGTTCGGTTTATTATTTTTACAAGTTTAATAGTTTTACAAGTTTATTTATTTACAAGTTAATTAAATTAATTTAACATGGCATATAATTGATTTAATTAAAACATAGACTTAGGTTTATTATTAATATTTAATAATACATGATTTTAACCTAAGTATTTATTTATGTAATTTAGAATATAGTAATTAATTAGTTATTAAAAACATTACATGTAAAACCGCATTTTTTTAATACGGAAATTTGAATAAAGTACGATATTTGAACATTTTATAAAATTGAGAATTTTATGTAAATTAAATATAGAGATTTTATTTCAATTTTTTAAATTAATTTAAAGTATAGTTTAATTATTTCATAACTATTTAAAAAAAATAAGTCTAGCGGGTCGGTCACATTATTTCGCTATCTACGTACTTTTTTTATTTGATCTAAATATGAAAAACGAAAAATTAATTTTATAGGTGGTAGAATTATAATTATCTTTAAAATCATTTAGACGTAATAAATATGATAACTAAGTCTTTTAAAGATACAAATGAATCATTATCATGTGTGTTATGTTTGACCATTTTTATTGTAAATCATTAATAGTCATAATTGGATGCAAAGAAACGGATCCCAACAAATAAAATGCATGTATAACGTAATACATTTTGTAGAGCAATTAGAAAGCTAACATCATAGTAGTAAATTTATAAGGATCAAGTATTAATTATGTTTGGACTTTCTAATCAGTTAAAAAAAACAATTCATTCGGTGGTCATATTGAGTTTTCAAGCGCTCCATACTTTTGATCAACAAAACCTTAAAATAAATTTAAGAATATTTGGCTAACATTTTTAAGACCATAATAACTGTCATATTAATTTGATTGGCAAATTAAAAGCGTTACTCAAATTAAGAATTTCCTGACATATATATAAACGCATCTACCTACCGTGACTTTCTAATATCCTACTAACCAAAAGAAAAAAAAAGAGAAAAAATGTTCTGCTTCAAAAATAAAATATTAAAACCTGAAAGGGTAGCGAAGTGTGGGTATAGTTCACATTGGGTGAATCGTGATTTAAGGTTGTTCGAGTTTAGATCAATTGTTTCGCATTTGGGCTTCGGGTTCAACCGTACCACGTTGATTTTTGTAAGTGTTCATATTTCGTTCGATTTTGATCTCTTCACTTTTAAAGGTAATTCTTGATAAATCACTTGATACATAATACATGATCCATGAATTTATTTGTTATATCAGTATACTAGTTAGAAGATTTTGAATGTATTTTTACAACATGGAAGTGAACTCCATGATACACATATATATTTAAGTTTTGACGTCAAGATTTTAATATGGAGTTTTGCATCTAAATTGACGTTAAACATAGCCATGAATCCATGATTTTGCATGTTTTGTAAATACATTTATCATATGAGGAAGACTTGCTTAACCACACTAGTTTTTAAATACTGTTATTTTTTTAATCATTGTTATACAAGAGTTCTGAAAAGAAGATATAGTCTTGTTGAAGAACTTGATCTTTGACATTATTTTTTTATTTTTATTTTTAAAGATAACTAGTGTATATCTATATAGTCATTTGAAAGATCTTAAAAAAAACATTAGCCGTAAAATCCATGTGTTGAAGGGAATGGACTTTGGTAATAAATTGTAATCTATCTTTTTCTATAAATTGAAACAATGCTACTACGATAAGTATTATTGATAACTGTATATAACAATGATGTAAGTATACAACTACGAATAAGCTAATATAATTAGTTTACAAAAAAAATATATTAATCTAGGTTTATCATACGTGTAGATTATCTGAAGCGAGAGTGAATTAATTTGATTTTTCAAGTATACGTCAGCTTTATAAGGTACGAATATTCGGTTCTTTATTAAAGAACACTCTTTTACTCTTTCTTACACAACTCTATTTGATAAATCCCTATGCCATTGCTATGTTCCCACATTCTTATTTGTTGTTTTGATATGATCCCTAAATTCCTTTGCCTTGTTATGATTTTGTTATTGTTATGCCTTATTTTGTTCACTATTTGAATACTTATATTTTTCCTAGTTGTTATGTCTTTGAAATGAACCCTTAAGCCCGAGCAATATTTTTGTATCTAGTCATGGGGGTACCATGACCATGTCATACGATGCACCGGTGACATGACACTAACTGGGACGGTGTGATTAGATCCCCGACGTTCCCTTTTGGTGCACATAATTATTATATTATTGTGAGTGCGGGTGCTAATCATGAGCTAGTGCACGTGTTATTGACATTTGTTTTGCACGGAGCATATGGATGCATCCTAGGTATTTGTTTGATATGATATGATATTATTTAATGTGATAGGTTTGTATGTGCAATACACGCCGTCACCTTGGTACATAGGAGTCGCAATCCTAGTACACAGATATGATTATTTGGTTGATTTGGATATGTGATTTGTTATGTATGCTCGTGGGCTATTCTTGTCTTTCGTTAACCCTTTTTATTCATCCACTTAATCATCCTTATGTTCATACCTTGTGATATCTTCATTATTGTTATGTCTTTTGCCTTAAACCATATTTGTTATATCCGTTCGCTAGGCGTTTAGCTCAGCCGTTTCTTTTTTCCATGCGGCAGGTATTAAGCGAGAGACGGGGCATTAAGAGAGTTTGGACTTACCTAGATTTACCCAAGTTTTTAATAAATCCTAAGACATTTTATGATTTGACACTTTGAATTTTGGACCCCGTTGTTTTGGGGATTTCTGTTTATTAAGATATTACTTTAAGTATTTTGGATTTAATAAAGTTTCATTTTAGCCCTTTTAAAATATGATGTATCTGATGTGACACCATAGTAGTAGCACTTTGTCTCTTTTCGGAGCGGGGTGTTACATGACATATAATTAATTAATTTTCATGACTTAGGTTATATTAATATAGATATTAATACATGTTTTAACCTAAGTATTATATACACTTTAATTTAATTAAATCATGATTATATTTAATTAAATCATATGACATATAGTTTATTTAATTAACATGTTACAATTAATAAACTATACTATTAATCACATGACTTAGTATATTTAATCAGTAAAACTTAAGCTTAGCTTATTAGATTATTAATCCAGCTCATTTCTAATTATGGAAACTTTCTATTTCAGGAAACTTACTATTTTTGGAAACTTTTTATTTTTAGAAACTTATCTATTTTAAGCGGTTAATCAATTTTTAGAAACTTTCTATTTTTGGAAACTTTCTATTTTTGGAAACTTTCTATTTTAGGAAACCTGCTATTTCTAGAAAGTTACTTATTATTACACAACAAGTATAATAATACAAGAAATACAAATAATACTTAATCAGAATATCCAGAATACATGATAAACACAGTATAACGTTAAAATCAGTAAAACAAGACATGAACATATAAAACAAGCTAAGACATGATATAAAACCAGTTACTTACTCAGTAATCAGAATACTTATACACGTATACTATTTATGTAGCATTAGTGAGATCGAAGTAGGACTTTCTTCCGTTCGTCTTCTTCGTTCACTGGACATAAGGTACGGATTCTCCGTCCTTCAGTATGGACATTCTTTCCTTATTAGGATTCCCCGTATGCAGCCAATTGTTTTCCTAGTATATGTTTTATATGTTTTGATTTGCTTATGTTTAATTTAAATGCCTAAGCCATATACATGCATGACCAGTTTCACCTAGTTATGGAGGTACCATAACCATAACACTAGAGGCACCAGTGTTATGACTTCACCACGGCGGAGTGATAGCTCCTGGCGCCCCTTTCAGCTTTTAGCCATATTATAATGTTATCATGTGGCGCGTATCGGTGCATCCTAGGTTACATGTTTTTAACAGATTATTTAGGTGAATGTGGTGTGTGCCTTGCATCCTTCACAAGGAGCTGATCCCTCCTACCCAAACTTATATTAATTAGAGGCAACCCATCTAATTGCATGACGAGGTCACCCCTCCAAGTATTCATGCATGTTGATATTTCATGACCTATATTGGCTTAATGGTTAACATGTTAAATAGTTTTTATAAGATAAACATAAGGCTTTTCAAACTATAAAACCTGTTTTACTAAGTTATACTAGGTTTTCCAGGACTTAATCAATTCCACTGCTATATGTTGTATATGCTTATGTTATTAATTCTATGCTTGTATATTCGTGCACTAAGCGTTATGCTCAGCCGTTTTCCTTTCAAGTTCCCAAAACGGCAGGTACTCAGGGACGCTCGTAGACTCTAAGCGTACGTGCATATGGATTGAAAGCTTTCTAGCCTTCATTACTTTATGCTTATCATCATACATTTTGCTACTTGTTTCTATGGACATTGTTTAGTCCTTTTCCTTTACAATACTTATGTTTCTATGGTGAACTCACGTCAGAATTCCCCCAACTATTTCGGTCTTGCGTTTGATGAGGTTGTGCAGCGAGTCATTGCTGCGCTAATTCCAGTCCTCACTGCTGAAATTACCAACCAGATTCACCAGAATGACCAATATCCTACTATGCATACATGGTTGGAAAGGTTTGGCAAGCAAAACCTCGTTCCTTTAGCATTGCTTCTAATCCAGTCGATGCTGAGAACTGGATTGCACACATTGAGAAGTTGTTCGAAGTGTTGGATTGTGGAGATGAGTATAAGGCTAGGTTAGCTAGCTACAAGTTAGAAGGTGACGCTCTGAACTGGTGGAAGGCCTACAAGCAGGCCAAGGGAGGTGATGACTATGTGCTAACTATGTCTTGGGCAAACTTCCGAGATGCCTTTTTCTTGCAATACTTCCCTAAGTCAGAGCAACAGAGATACGAGCGGGAATACCACAATATTAGGCAGAAGGAGGGAGAGCTTACTGGGGACTTTATGAAGCGGTTCTTGAGGCCGGCAAGCTTCTTGGGGACAAAGGCGGGCAGACAAGAGGAGCAGGCACATAGGTTCAAATGGGATCTCAACGATCAAGTTGGGGACAACCTTGTAAACCTTGATTTCACGGATGTGGTGGCGGTGGCTGATGCCATAAGAAATTATGAAATTCATCAAGAAAGGTCAGGGCTGAATAAGAGGAACCGCGAGGGGGATCGCATCTGACCTGTGACTCATAATAGAAACAACCACAACAACAATAACCAACGAGGTTATGACTCTAGAAGGAATGATGGTCGTGGCTATGATAGGCAGTCGGGCAACAACAATAATTACCATAGGCCATATCAGCAGAATCGGGGACAACAGTACAACAACAACCGGGTTGCGGGATCCTCAAGCCAGAAAAGTCACATGGATCATGCTCCTATTCCTTTATGCAACTCATGTGGGAAGAGCCATCCGGGAAAGCAATGTTACCGTGCAACTAGCGCTTGCTTTGAGTGTGGTGAAATTGGGCATCGGGTTAGAGACTGTCCTAAGAAGGTTGGGTATGGAGGTAGTAGTTCTGGTAATGGTGAGTCTACACTCACCAAAGGGCACGTGTTCACTGCTACTAGGGAGCAAGCCTCAAACTCTTCAGGTAACGTTTCAGGAACCATCTTTTTGAATGATCGTGCTATATTCGTTTTATTTGATACGGGGGCTACCCATTCTGTGATAGAGGTATAGTTAGCTAAGCATATTAATATTTCTCCGACGCAACTCGATTATACGTTATCATTATCCACTCCTATGAAAGGCGTAGCTATGATTAATCATGAATATTTAAGTTGCCCTCTACGTTTTAACAATAAAATTCGTGCTGCAAATTTGTACCCGTTAGATATGACCGATTTCGACGTAATTTTGGGCATGGATTGGCTTTCTGTGCACCATGCTACTATTGTATGTCCTTCTAAGCGTGTTGTTTTTGGCGATTTTAACCAACCTGAATTCGTTTACCAAGGTTCGCAGCCTAGTAAACCTCTTAAAATAATTTCTGCTTTGAATGCCCGTACTTTGATCTCCTATGGTTGTGAAGGCTTCTTAGCTTCCATAAAAGATGTTTTGATGGATGGTCCTCGCCTTGAAAATCATCCGGTGGTTCGAGATTTTGCGGATGTATTTCCTTAAGTACTCCCGGGAATTCCACCGGAGCGTGAAGTCGAATTTGGCATTGAATTAGCTCCGGGAACAGGACCCATTTCTAAAGCTCCTTATCGTATGGCACAGATTGAATTGAAGGAATTAAAGGGTCAGCTTCAAGAACTTCTTGATCTTGGTTTCATTCGTCCTAGTGTTTCGCCGTGGGGTGCTCCGGTGTTGTTTGTCAAGAAGAAGGATGGATCTATGCGGCTATGTATTGATTATCGGGAGTTAAATCGTGCTACTATTCGTAATCGTTATCCGCTACCCCGCATCGATGATTTATTCAATCAACTACAAGGTGTAAAATTCTTCTCTAAGATCGATTTACGATCTGGTTATCATCAACTACGGGTGAAAGGGGAGGACGTCGCTAAGACTGCTTTCCGTACTCGTTATGGTAATTATGAATTCCTTGTTATGCCGTTTGGATTGACTAATGCACCGGCTGTATTCATGGATTTAATGAACCGGGTTTTTCACGAATGCTTGGATAAATTTGTCATTGTCTTCATCGATGATATTCTGGTCTTTTCGAAGACAAAGAGGGACCATGAGGATCATCTCCGCATCGTTTTGGAAACTCTATGTCAAAAAAAGCTATACGCTAAATTTTCAAAGTGTGAATTCTGGTTGGAGAAGGTGGCATTTCTGGGACATGTTGTGTCGGCGGATGGAATTATGATGGATCCCGCGAAGGTTGAGGCTATCACTAAATGGCCAAGACCGACGACAGTGACAGAGGTTCGCAGCTTTTTGGGTCTTGCGGGTTATTATCGGCGATTTGTAGAAGGGTTCTCATGTTTAGCATTACCATTGGCTAAACTTATGCGAAAAGGTGAGAAATTTGAGTGGGATGAAGAACGGGAGAAGAGTTTTGAGGAGTTGAAGACGAGACTCTTTTCGGCTCTGATACTTACTCTTCCTTCTGGCACCGGCGGTTACCAAGTTTATAGTGATGCTTCGAAGAAAGGTCTAGGGTGTGTACTTATGCAGCACGGCAAGGTTATTGCGTATGTATCGCGACAACGAAAAACGTATGAAGCTAATTATCCTACACATGACTTAGAACTGGCGGCGGTTGTGTTTGCCTTGAAAATTTGGAGGCATTATCTGTACGGGGAAACTTGTGACATTTTCACCGATCACAAGAGTCTTAAGTACATTTTCACTTAGAAGGAATTGAATATGAGGCAGAGGCGCTGGTTGGAACTTCTCAAGGATTATGATGCAAACATCCAGTATCATCCAGGAAAGGCTAACGTAGTAGCCGATGCACTTAGCAGAAAGACGGGAATCTTATCAGGAATCGAAATGGGACGTGAACTCATCACCGATTTGGAGAGTTTGGATGTTGAGTTTTGTGTTCACGGTACTAACGGTTTCTGGGCTAGTATGAAGGTTGAGCCTAATCTTATACTACAAATTAAAGAAGCTCAGAAAGATGATGGCGAATTATGGGCTGTGTTGTAGAAAGCTAATGAGAATGAGCATACGAAGTTTCGGGTGGACGACGAAGGTGTAATCTGGTATGGGGATAGATTGTGCGTTCTAGAGGACCCTACTCTTCGTGAGGCCTTGTTGACGGAAGCACACAGTTCCCCTTTCTCTATTCATCCGGGTTCCACTAAAATATACGGTGATCTAAAACAAAATTTCTGGTGGAATGGCATGAAGCAAGATGTGGCTACGTTTGTATCTTGGTGTATGATTTACAACAGGTAACAATTGAGCATCAGCGTGCTAGCGGTCTCCTACAATCCTTGGATATTCCCGTTTGGAAATGGGATGAGATATCCATGGATTTTGTGACTAGACTCCCTAATACGAAGAAGAACATGATGCTATCTGGGTTATAGTGGATCGATTGACCAAATCGGCTCACTTTCTTCCCATTCGGAAGGATTATTCTGTGAGTAAATTGGCAGATATCTTTCGGCAAGAGATTATTCTTTTGCATGGTACTCCAGTAGAAATTGTATCCGATAGGGATCCGTGCTTTACATCTCGATTCTGGAAAGGTTTGCAGAAAGCTTGGAGTACTACACTCAGATTTTGGTATGACATTTCATCCACAGACTGATGGTCAGACCGAACGAACCATTCAGACTTTGGAGGACATGTTGAGGTCTTGTGCTTTGGAGTGGACAGGTAATTGGGACGAATATCTATGTCTTGTGGAGTTTGCGTACAACAATAGTTGGCATACTAGCATTAAGGCAGCACCGTTTGAGCTTTTGTATGGACGTAAGTGTCGTGCTCCTATTTGTTGGAATGAGGTAGGTGAACGCATTATCGAGGGTCCGGAACTTATCGAGGTGACTAACGAAAAGGTTTTCATTGCTAAGGAAAAGCTTAAGGAAGCTAGGTCCTAACAAAAGAGTTATGTTGATCGTCATAGGAGAGAGTTATCTTTTAGTCCCGGAGATCGTGTTTTTCTGAAAGTTTCTCCATGTCGCGGTGTTCGTTGTTTCGGTATTAAGGGGAAACTTGGTCCACGTTTTATTGGCCCTTTTGAGATTCTAGATCGTGTTGGGGAGGTTTCTTATCGTTTGTCTCTACCTCCACAATTATCTCACGTGCATAATGTGATCCATGTATCACTTTTGAGGGGATACAAGTATCACCCTCTGCATGTCGTTTCATATCCTTTGGATAAAATCCAAGAAGACTTATCTCTAGCCGAGGAGCCTGAGGCTATCTTGGATCGTCAAGAACGTGTTATGAGAAACAAGACCATTCCTTTTGTTAAGATTCTTTGGAAGAATCATCCTGAGCGCGAGGCTACTTGGGAAACCGAGGAGTCAATGCGCTCTAGCTATCCTCATTTCATCGCATAGTTTGGTACGTTTCATTCCATTTACTTCGTTTTCCTTGTTGATTATTCTATTTCAATTTCGAGGCCGAATTTTTTTTAGAGAGGAGGGATTATAAAACCCTTAACCACTACTTTAATTTCGAGGACGAAATTTTCTTTTTAGAAGGGAAGAGTTGTAAAACCCGCATTTTTTAATACGAAAATTTGAATAAAGTACGATATTTGAACATTTTATATAATTGAGAATTTTGTGTAAATTAAATATAGAGATTTTATTTCAATTTTTTAAATTAATTTAAAGTATAGTTTAATTATTTCATAACTATTTAAAAAAAAGTCTAGCGGGTCGGTCACATTATTTCGCTATCTACGTACTTTTTTTATTTGATCTATATATGAAAAACGAAAAATTAATTTTATAGGTGGTAGAATAATAATTATCTTTAAAATCATTTAGACATAATAAATATGATAACTAAGTCTTTTAAAGATACAAATGAATCATTATCATGTGTGTTATGTTTGACAATTTTTATTGTAGATCATTAATAGTCATAACTGGATGCAAAGAAACGGATCCCAACAAATAATATGCAGGTATAACGTAATACATTTTGTATAGCAATTAGAAAGCTAACATCCTAGTAGTAAATTTATAAGGATCAAATATTAATTATGTTTGGACTTTCTAATCAGTAAAAAAAAAACAATTCATTCGATGGTCATATTGAGTTTTCAAGCGCTCCATACTTTTGATCAACAAAATCTTAAAATAAATTTAAGAATATTTGGCTAACATTTTTAAGACCATAATAACTGTCATATTAATTTGATTGGCAAATTAAAAGCGTTACTCAAATTAAGCATTTCCTGACATATATATAAACGCATGTACCCTACCGTGACTTTCTAATATCCTACTAACTAAAAGAAAAAAAAAGCAAAAAAAAAACGTTCTGCGTCAAAAATAAAATATTAAAACCTAAAAGGGTAGCGAAGTGCGGGTATAGTTCACATTGGGTGAATCGTGATTTAAGGTTGTTCGATTTTAGATCAATCGTTTCGCATTTGGGCTTCGGGTTCGACCGTACCACGTTGATTTTTTTAAGTGTTCATATTTCGTTCGATTTCGATCTCTTCACTTTTAGAGGTAATTCTTGATAAATCACTTGATACATAATACATGATCCATGAATTTATTTGTTATATCAGTATACTAGTTAGAAGATTTTGAATGTATTTTTACAACATGCAAGTGACCCACATGATACACATATATTTAAGTTTTGACGTCAAGATTTTAATATGGAGTTTTGCATCTAAATTGACGTTAAACATAGCCATGAATCCATGATTTTGCATGTTCTGTAAATACATTTATCATATGAGGAAGACTTGCTTAACCACACTAGTGTTTAAATACTGTTATTTTTTTAATCATTGTTATACATGAGTTCTAAAAAGAAGATATAGTCTTGTTGAAGAACTTGATCTTTGACATTATTTTTTTATTTTTATTTTTAAAGATAACTAATGTATATCTATATAGTCATTTGAAAGATCTTAAAAAAAAGGAATATTAGCCGTAAAACCCATGTGCTGAAGGGAATGGACTTTGGTAATAAATTGTAATCTATCTTTTTCTATAAATTTAAACAATGCTACTACGATAAGTATTATTGATAACTGTATATAACAATGATGTAAGTATACAACTACGAATAAGCTAATATAATTAGTTTACAAAAAAAATATTAATCTAGGTTTATCATACGTGTAGATTATCTGAAGCGAGAGTAAATTAATTTGTTTTTTAAGTATACGTCTGTTTTATAAGGTACGGATATTCGGTTCTTTATTAAAGAACACTCTTTTACTCTTTCTTACACAACTCCATTTGATAAATCCCTATGCCATTGCTATGTTCCCAAATCCTTATTTGTTGTTTTGATATGATCCCTAAATTCCTTTGTCTTGTTATGATTACGTTATTGTTATGCCTTATTTTGTTCCCTATTTGAATACTTATATTTTTCCTAGTTGTTATGTCTTTGAAATGAACCCTTAAGCCCGAGCAATATTTTTGTATCTAGTCATGGGGGTATCATGACCATGTCATACGATTCACCGGTGACATGACACTAACTGGGGCGGTGTGATTAGATCCCCGACGTTCCCTTTTGGTGCACATAATTATTATATTATTGTGAGTGCGGGTGCTAGTCATGAGCTAGTGCACGTGCTATTGACATTTGTTTTGCAGGGAGCATATGGATGCATCCTAGGTATTTCTTTGATATGATATGATGTGATTTAATGTGATAGGTTTGTGTGTGCAATACACACCGTCACCTTGGTACATAGGAGTCGCAATCCTAGTACACAGATATGATTATTTGGTTGATTTGGATATGTGATTTGTTATGCATGCTCGTGGGCTATTCTTGTCTTTCATTAACCCTTTTTATTCATCCACTTAATCATCCTTATGTTCATACCTTGTGATATCTTCATTATTGTTATTTCTTTTGCCTTAAACCATATTTGTTATATCCGTTCGCTGGGCGTTTTACTAAGCAGTTTCTTTTTTCCATGCGACACGTATTAAGCGGGAGACGGGGCATTGAGAAAGTTTGGAGTTACCTAGATTCACCCAAGTTTTTAATAAATCCTAAGACATTTTATGATTTGATACTTTACATTTTGGACCCTGTTGTTTTGGGGATTTCTGTTTATTAAGATATTACTTTAAGTATTTTGGATTTAATAAAAGTTTCATTTTAGCCCTTTTAAAATATGATGTATCTGATGTGACACCATAGTAGTAGCACTTTGTCTCTTTTCGGAGCGGGGTGTTACATGACATATAATTAATTAATTTTCATGACTTAGGTTATATTAATATTGATATTAATACATGTTTTAACCTAAGTATTATATACACTTTAATTTAATTAAATCATGATTATATTTAATTAAATCATATAACATAAAGTTTATTTAATTAACATGTTATAATTAATAAACTATACTATTAATCACATGACTTAGTATATTTAATCAGTAAAACTTAAGCTTAGCTTATTAGCTTATTAATACAGCTCATTTCTAATTATGGAAACTTTCTATTTCAGGAAACTTACTATTTTTGAAAACTTTTTATTTTTAGAAACTTATCTATTTTAAGCAGTTAATATATTTTTAGAAACTTTCTATTTTTGGAAACTTTCTATTTTAGGAAACCTGCTATTTCTATAAAGTTACTTGATATAACACAACAAGTATAATAATACAAGAAATACAAGTAATACTTAATCAGAATATCCAGAATACATGATAAACACAGTATAACGTTAAAATCAGTAAAACAAGATATGAACAAATAAAACAAGCTAAGACATGATATAAAACCAGTTACTTACTCAGTAATCAGAATATTTATACATGTATACTATTTATGTAGCATTAGTGAGATCGAAGTAGGACTTTCTCCCGTTCGTCTTCTTCGTTCACTGGACATAAGGTACGGATTCTCCGTCCTTCAATATGGACATTCTTTCCTTATTAGGATTCCCCGTATGCAGCCAACTGTTTTCCCAGTATATGTTTTGTATGTTTTGATTTGCTTATGTTTAATTTAAATGCCTAAGCCATATACATGCATGACCAGTTTCACCTAGTTATGGAGGTACCATAACCATAACACTGGAGGCACCAGTGTTATGACTTCACCACAACGGAGTGATAGCTCGTGGCGTCCCTTTCAGCTTTTGGCCATATTATTATGTTATCATGTGCGGCGTATCGGTGCATCCTAGGTTACATGTTTTAACAGATTATTCAGGTGAATGTGGTGTATGCCTTGCATCCTTCACAAGGAGCTGATCCCTCCTACCCAAACTTATATTAATTAGAGGCAACCCCTCTAATTGCATGACGAGGTCACCCGTCCAAGTATTCATGCACGTTGATATTTCATGACCTATATTGGCTTAATGGTTAACATGTTAAACAGTTTTTCTAAGATAAATATAAGGTTTTCAAACTATAAAACCAGTTTACTAAGTTATACTAGGTTTTTCAGGACTTAATCAATTTCGCTGCTATATGTTGTATATGCTTATGTTATTCATTCTATGCTTGTATATTCGTGCACTGAGCGTTATGCTCAGTCGTTTTCCTTTCATGTTCCCAAAACGGCAGGTACATGGACGCTCGTAGACTCTAAGCGTACGTGCATATGGATTGAAAGCTTTCTAGCCTTCATTACTTTATGCTTATCATCATACATTTTGCTACTTGTTTCTATGGACATTTTTTAGTCCTTTTCCTTTACAGTACTTATGTTTGTGTGTGATGAGCTTATACTTTGGGGTACCGATGTTTGTTTCCGGTATTTCCTTTATGGTCATGTAATGTTTAAGACATTTATTGTAACACCCCCAAATTTACACAATTCAATACAGCGGAAGACTCGTTGGTGTTACGGGATAGCACATTACTCACATCATAGACAACGCTTAAAATTCGCGTCGTTTAGTAATAAAGCATTTCCATTCATAAATATCAGATTTACATAGGTCCCAAGTCATCATATTTCATACAAGTTTTACAAAACATTTGAATGGAAATTATTATTTAAGTGCGGGCCATGAATTCTTGTTGTCTTCCCGAGAATTACCTTCAAGTACCTGAGATAAAACATGTTAAAAGAAAAGGTCAGCGAAAACACCAAGTGAATTCATAGAGTTTAATAAAATCCATCAATATAACATCGGTATAAAATTATTACCGAAAATCATTTTGTACAAATCATTGTAATAGGCTATAAAATAGCCAAAGTTATTTTATACAAATCCTTATCAAAATCATAATATAGGCTTTCGCCTTCAAAATCATTATACGAACCATTGTCGTTAAAAACATCATACAATACGTTTTATAACGTTGTATAGATAAAATAAAAATCGTTATATGAATATGGTTATATAAAACCAAAACACGAACATAATATCAATAATAAGACCCTGTATTGCTAGTTAGGCAATATATCGTAATTCAATGCATAAAGCAGTATTTCGTTATTTGGATTATTATAAGCCGCATGACATTGTTACCTTACTACAACAAACAACGGGTAGCTAGCCCGAAACTCAATTTTACCATCTAAATTAGCGTGTCGTCACAATAATCACGCTTGTGTAAATCTTCTCATACATAAATTCGCTTACCAATCAATGTGGAACGACGGGGATCAACCGTCAAGGCGCGAACTGGGGTGATCGTCCCCAAATAGTACTATTATATGCATAAGCGTCTACCAAATCCCGGTAGTTCACATGTCATGCTAATGGGAATTTTAGTGACATAACCTAACTTTAATAATCCATTTCATTTCATCTGTCGGGTCATTTAATCATTCATCGGGTCATACAATCATTCGGGTCCAAATCAATAAACAAACAATCGGGACAACTAGTGTCCTGTTTCATAAAAACTAACATGTTATCTCCCTCGCGGGTTTATAAAATATTTCATAAAAACATTTAAAAGAGTGCGGGGCTATGAACTCACGTTGATTGGGAAAGGCGGGTTATCGGCGATTCGGATGTACGGTACGTGCTTCAATCACGGAAACCTAGACAAATAATACTCGTCTTAGAATCTTGTCCAATGACTTTATAAAAATCATAACTATGTAAATATATGATGATTTTATAAATATGATGATGATCAAGTGGGATTGTACATCTTTATTCACTCATTATAGCGTTATGTGTTGGTAAATTTTCATACTAGTCTCACTAGTTTTAACTTATTTACTTGTCAAGGCCCAATAAGCACATTATAGGCCCACTACCTTATATTAGTCCATATTTATACTTTTAACCTCAGCCTTATGCTTACATATTGGGCCCAAGTGGGTTAAGCCCAATGAGTAAGCCCATTAGAGTTAAGCCAAACTAGTCGGGTTAATAGTCTAATAAGGCTACTTTGTCCCGTTAATGTCTACATGTTATAACGCTCGGGTTTTATCGGTTTTTACTTGTTATATAAGTTTATATATCAGTATATGACTTTTAAAAAGTTTACATTAGACGGGTCCGATTGTCTAAGTTTTAATTGACGAAAAACGTTAATTTTACGGTACTAGCCGAAAAGACGTAAAACTTAGTATAGAGTTTTATAACTTGGAAAAACATTTATACTTGTAATTTATATAACATGTCTTATTTTAATATCAATATATATATATACCTCTTTTATTATAATTATTATCCACTAGTGGGTTTTATATATTTATATATATATTATATATTATTTATACAAAATCAGTCCTAAAAATATAGTTTACTAAAATGGTCATATCTAGAGTTCTACATGGAGATAGAACCCCAAATTTTATCACAGAAACTACATGATATGTTCTTCATTTTATTCCTTTATAGCTACTGATGAATCAACCTCTAAATATTTTAATAAATTCGTCCAAAACAGTATAGGCAGATTTACACTCTAAACTTATTTTGATCATATCTCACTCATTTTGATGATTCCATTGCATGGCCAACTCTCACATGTGTATAACACCTAATACTCACTGTATATTGATTCCACTTTACCATTTAATCAGTTTAACATTTGGTTACTTACTGTTTTTATACAGCCATCACATTAAGCAATATTTTAACCATTTTACATGTGGTTTTCTATATTTTTACCCATGTTTATCAACACCAAATCCCCACATAATATTTTTATCATCATTCATCATCATATACATATACATAAATAAAGAAAATACAAGATTACATAATCAAAATAACAAGAGGATAGGAAGAACAATCTTTATACCACCAAAGTGATGAAATGATGAGTTTTTTTATGAACAAGACTTGGTTTTGGGTAACCAATCTTATGAGATATCAACACCACTTCTAGGATCACCAAATATTTGAAGACTTCTTCAAAAATCATCCCTAAACCTTCTTGAAAATCATCCCAAAGACCTCCATGAAAACTCCTTTTTATATGTTAAAATCACCTCCAATCTTCATCTTTTCAAATGGGAATCAACATATGTAGATTGTATGTAAAGTTAAATTTGATGATGAAGATGGTGATTTAGGTGGTGTTGGACGTTCATAGAGAGAAGAGGAAGATAGATTGGGATGGTTTTGCATGTGTGTGAAAGTGGGAAGAAAAGTTGGATGGTTTTTAGCTAGTTGTTTGTAAAGGTATAGGACAAGTGTCCTTAACCTTTGTAGAAAGGTGACACCAAGGATGGTTTTGGCTAGTTATTGGCCACCCATAGTGGAGGTGGGACAAGTGTCCCACTTGTCTCATCTCCACTAATTTACGGATACTCCTCGATTCTAGTTTCCTCGATTTATGTGCCCTCGGGTCGTTTTACGAAAAATGTTTTTATAAATTATGAATCAATGGCACAAAACGAATCTAATAAAAATTGTCTCATCAAAAACGGAGTTCCAAAACGTAAATACGTAATCCTAAGGTTTCCGGTTTAGTCGCAAAGGACGTTAAATTATTCACCTAAGTCATAATCTCTTCTCGTAAATTTGTGATTTTATGAACCAACTCAAATTTAAAATCCCAAAATAATATTCACGGATAAATTTATTTTCTGAAATGTCGGATTGTCACCAAAACGGTGTATGTAAACGTAAGCACGTAACGTAGAATCCTCCGGTTTAGACGTAGTCGATGCTACTTCTGTTCAAGACGTAAACCCAAATTTCTTCCCAAAAATATGTGAGTTCATAATATAACATTAAAATAATGTTTTTAAATAATACTTGAGAATAAAATATCAACCATAAATTGACGGATTGTCACAGCATTTACCCCTAAGAAGGATCTTTGTCCTCAAAGATCAATTTATCTTACTACTCGCTTCTTATAGAGTTAAATCCAGTGGGTATTTCCTCCACATTCGATCTTTTCTCACAAGTGTAATCCATTACAATACGCGAGTTTCATCAAACATAACTACGGGAATAAGATCAGGTTTAATGTTGACTTACTTTCTCTATCCATGATGTTCACGGGTTTTTGATGAATGAAACTTTTCGCCGATCTAAACTTTACTAAGAGACAATCAGATTCTCACTTGATAGACATTTCATCAAGTTCGATATACGAAACATAATTCACGCAGCTCTTGAAGTCCTAGGGTAGATCCAGCTTATATGCCTTTCAAACCAACTTTTACATCATCTCAATGGTCCCATACAACGGGGACTTATATCCCATGATCTTTCAGATCATCAATTCATTTTTCCATAGTTAAAATTTTTGGCATAACTTTTCTACCCATCTGACACTTCAAGATCTACATTTCATATTCAAATAACCTCCTGCCCACTACCGGCAGTCAATAATCAAATCCTAATTTCAACAATCATTTTAGGTCTCGCGGGTCGAGTATTTTGTAAGGTTAGGTTCGCCATCATAGGAAACCTTAAACCTAAAAGACATGTCCAACTCACAATGAGTGTATGTCGGGTGTCTTCATCCCAACTCCTGCTTACAGATGCTCTAATATTTAAATCTTAACAAGATTCGATCTCGATCCTAACACGACAATTATCAATGATAATCTCTCCAAAGGAAAACGATTTTACAGTTTATTACCAAAGGTCAATCATTCAAACATAGAACAACACTTATAGTATTTTGTATCGTTACTTTACCTCGTCCCTTCGATTGGGGTGGTACACAGTACTCTCATCAAGATTCGTTCTTAATGACTTCTGAGTAAATCTCTAGAAATTCAATGCGAAGCGAGGATCTTGATAGAGATGATCGATACAGGCACACCATGTTTACGCAACTCCTTTAAATACAAACGAGTCAATTTCTTCATCAAGAATCTATCATTAACAGGAATGATATTAACAGATTTGGTCAGTCTATCGACGATGACCCAAATCGAATCAAAGTCAGATGATGACCTTTGCAATAGCTAGACGTTTACTAATGTATGAGGCAATGTCCGCCTTCATAATTTGCCATCAGTACAACTTCTTCAGATAAGATACATTAAATCAGAAATGGCATGAATAGAATACTTATACTTACGAGATTCCAACATAACTATATCTCACAGTCCTCCATATTTAGACAATCACAAGTGGCCTTTTATACATTTAATGCCATCGGCTTCTTAATTCTAATGGTTCACATTAGCCGCAAACCCCTTTTATTATCTATATTATCCTTGTTACAAGCATCGGCTATTTTAAATTGTTCGACAATTTATTTTGCACAGTCATTATTAAGGAACACATCCTAATTGATTCTTTATCCTTTCTATATAATGTATCAATATCTACATTCACTTTTCCTGATGAAACAATTATCAGGACCGTATTTATTCAAAAATTCTTTCTTCATATTTTCTAAGTTTTAGTTTCGTCTCCACTATCATTTTTATCAGTTTTACTTAATCTAACGTTTAGAGCGTTGATAATTATTACAAGTAATTAAATAATAAATATTTAATTTTTATGAAACGTAAACGCAAAAAGTCTTTAAATTTTCTCAGTTTTTCCAACTATATAAAAATGTTCAAAATAAATTTGAATTTTACTAACAAGATTTTTGTTGATTTATCGAAAATATTAAGAAGATTCGTAAATGTTTAAAAAATCTTTGTTTATACTTTGTTCAAAATTTTCTTAGTTGAAAAGCAAAAAGTGTCGTTTCAAATTTCAAGTCATGGTTTAAATGGTTTCCTCAATCACTCTTAGGTTGTCTTGAGGTATACACGAACATTTACCCCTAAACAGGAGTTTAGTTAAATGTTCTGGGTATAAGGGAATAATCCCTTAAAAATCCTTTGTTAAAACATATTTGCACCTCCTTTTTGGTATAACCCTAAGCCTTAATGGCTCTAATTTTTTAAGAGTCAATATATATATATATATATATATATATATATATATATATATATATATATATATATATATATATATATATATATATATATATATATATATCTTACCATCATTAATCAAACGATCATTTTATGTAAAGGGTCAAGCCTTAAACCACACGTTATATATTCAAGGTACAGGTTTTCGTTGTTCGGCCAATTTAGGAAAGTCTATAAATAATTATTAACTCATTCTTATTCTTATAAACAAACAGATGGTCCTTAATGATCACAAGCATGAATTTATCAAATTACAGCCTACACACGTGATTCACCAAATTTATGAATGCTACATGTGTATTGGTCAATCCAAACGACATCACATGAAACTCATAATGTTCATTATAAGTTCTGGATGTAGTGATTGGAATAGATAATCTTTTTCGCGGACGCGAAGTTGATGATAACCATGTCGTGGATCAAATCTTTAGAACATACGCTAGTACCTTGTAAATGATCGAACAAATCTATCATCTTGGGTAGTGGATATAGATTTTTAATCGTCAATTTACCTAGTTCACGGTAATTAATAAATAAAAGGAATAATAACACCATAGTTCTTCATGATGACGAGCTCGGTAGAATAAAATCTTTCTCCGACAACTCTCTCAGTTGTATGATAATTCTTTTAATTCAGATTCTGCTGAAGTACAGTGCATAAGCCACAGGTGCAACACCAGGAATATAATCAATACCAAATTCAACTTGCCTTAATGGCGAAAGTCTAGGTAATTCACCAGCAATTACCTCCTAAAGTTTCAGATAACATTAACATCTTTTATTACATTTATTTTAAGTTCTTTCTAGATTATAATATCTATGACTAATTCACAACCATTCATGGTATAATTTCAAGTCTAAATGCGTGATATGGTCATCCATCAAGAATTAGTTAGATCACTTTTGATAATCAACATCTTATCTTTTAGGGGAATTCTACTCGAGTTCCCATCAATTAAGACAATGTCGTCATGTCATAATCAATCAATTCATTCTACTGGCACTATCAACTTTCCAGTTTCATCACCGTTGATAAGATGTGATCTTCTCAAAAGACTAATAATAACTCATAATCCTTCACAAATTCAAGGATATCAGGAGACATAACTAACCTTAAAAGAGTAAGGCCAACGCATAATCTACGCGAGAGAATTTCAAATAAGATACAGGCGAAAACATTTACGAATATGAATATATCCCATGTTTTCATGAATTGAGTACGCATTCGAAAGCTCCTCGGATCGTTACCAAGGTCATTCAAATGAATCTAATCAAAAGAAATGATAGGAACGTCGATACATCCAGTCGGGTATCAACACTCGGTAATCATATACTTTTCCTAAGAATCTCACCACGGGAGAATTGGACAAGAAGGGAATATCAATTGTCAAATAAGACAAGTTCCACAGATGAGTAAATTCGACTCAGAAGAATAAATATTACGGGCACATATGTAGGTGTCCCTATCAATATGTCCCTAATTTGCACTTCTTGCAGATCTCATAAAATTTAATCTTTCACTATCTTCAAAGAAAATTTAGTGTTTATTAATAATTTCATGGTGACTACTAATCAGCCTTGCATGGTCACTTCCAAATTGTATGTAGGCGCACAACTATATACAATTTCAAGATTAACGATGCAATACTCAGTTCGTCAAAATTTTATCATCATGTTTATAATAAAAACATTTTCATGCTTAATTCTTAAATAAGAATCAAAAATAAATTTACAAAGATTTTCCTTGTTATGAAAACAATTAAGTTTTCCAAGGTGTTTATAAACAACTTCATTTCGATAATGATTATTTATAAATCTCACTTTAAATAATCCTTATGGTGATGAAAATTCAATTTTTCTCAAGGGATACTGTTTTATCTTGTAAAAACAATGAGTGATCTGCAAAAGAGTGATGAAAAGTTGTTCACCAAGAACTAACTACAATATAATAGGAAATGAGCTTAGCCAAATAATCATGAGGTTCATGACCTCGATGGCACTCAAAAAGAATAATCCACAACGGAACTCAAACCGAGATGAGTACTTGTTCAATGGTTGCATCACTAATGCGAACATTAGGATGAAGCGAGAAAGGATAGATAACATCGATACATGTAGAATTTAGCAATCAAATGTAGTCTTCTTATTAATCACAAACAATTCAAAATTGTACCGTAACACATTATGTGTCACTATGTCATACAATTCCAAGAACTCATCCTACCAACTGATGTCTCAGTTAAGTTATGGATTATTTTTAAAAGATACCATAATGAATACTAATCTACAAGAGTCATTAGGTGTTCCACATGTCCCAAAACATCCATCAGTCTCAATTCAGAAGAAGATTTCTTCAATTTATTTCTTGGACATTGGGCATCCTCGTTAGTGGACAATGGCCTAGGAACAACCCCTAACACGAATCAACAATCAATTAAAACCTTATAATTCAATCACAGAACTTAACGACTTCCTCTTAACAACTTCATATATTCCATACAAGTTAAATTTTACTTTTGTTCAAGTTTCAGCCAACTTATACTCAATTCGATATCCTACTTGATTCTCCAATACTTTCAACCTTATTCTTAAACCTTAAAAGGGCAATAAAAGCTCGATATGAACAACACTTAGTTTCCAATCCTATAGCTCTTACAACAATAGTTATCAAATAAGTCACTAGTATAAAATGACTCATACATTCAATTAGACTTCTCGGAAAGGTACTTGTGGCATGGGGCTTTTGGGTAGTGGTTCCAATGACAGCCTCAAGTGCAACATTCACCCTTTCGATTTCAATTTAAGAATTGGGTGACAACGAATCATATGACATCTTTCTAGGTGGTAATGGTTTTTTCCAACTCCATTCTATAAGTAAAGATCGTCATGACATCAATATCAGATTTAATCTCACCAATTCTTCTTCAATATCACAATCAACTAATATCAACATTTCTAAGAATATCAACCATTTGTTGAGATCATAAATATCCACAACTTAGTTTAGATCTGGAATAGCTAGAATTTCCTACAGAAATAGCTTCGATTAATTTACTAGGGGATTTAGGGTTTCTTGTGACAATCTACGTTGTATAAATACCTCGTATAAATATCAAAATAATCATCAAACAATCATGTAATCAAATTACATCATATATATATAATCCAAGTTATATATATTAAAATAACACTTCTCAGTCTAGCCTTGTCGGTAACTCGGGAATTCTTCGGCACCGTTATAGTCAAAAGATTTTTAGACATTTTGTGAAAAATGTTTATAGTTAAAATATTTTGAAATGTTTTAATCAAAACCTTGGTTTTAAAAATCTTTCGTTCTCTATAACGAGAGCTCTGGTACCAAACTGTAACACCCCCAAATTTACACAATTCAATACAGCGGAAGACTCGTTGGTGTTACGGGATAGCACATTACTCACATCTTAGACAACGCTTAAAAATCGCGTCGTTTAATAATAATGCATTTCCATTCATAAATATCATATTTACATAGGTCTCAAGTCATCATATTTCATACAAGTTTTACAAAACATTTGAATGGAAATTATTATTTAAGTGCGGGCCATGAATTCTTGTTGTCTTCCCGAGAATTACCTTCAAGTACCTGAGATAAAACATGTTAAAAGAAAAGGTCAGCGAAAACACCAAGTGAATTCATAGAGTTTAATAAAATCCATCAATATAACATCGGTATAAAATTATTACCGAAAATCATTTTGTACAAATCATTGTAATAGGCCATAAAATAGCCAAAGTTATTTTATACAAATCCTTATCAAAATCATAATATAGGCTTTCGCCTTCAAAATCATTATACGAACCATTGTCGTTAAAAACATCATACAATACGTTTTATAACGTTGTATAGATAAAATAAAAACCGTTATATGAATATGGTTATATAAAACCAAAACACGAACATAATATCAATAATAAGACCCTGTATTGCTAGTTAGGCAATATATCGTAATTCAATGCATAAAGCAGTATTTCGTTATTTGGATTATTATAAGCCGCATGACATTGTTACCTTACTACAACAAACAACGGGTAGCTAGCCCGAAACTCAATTTTACCATCTAAATTAGCGTGTCGTCACAATAATCACGCTTGTGTAAATCTTCTCATACATAAATTCGCTTACCAATCAATGTGGAACGACGGGGATCAACCGTCAAGGCGCGAACTGGGGTGATCGTCCCCAAATAGTACTATTATATGCATAAGCGTCTACCAAATCCCGGTAGTTCACATGTCATGCTAATGGGAATTTTAGTGACATAACCTAACTTTAATAATCCATTTCATTTCATCTATCGGGTCATTTAATCATTCATCGGGTCATACAATCATTCGGGTCCAAATCAATAAACAAACAATCGGGACAACTAGTGTCCTGTTTCATAAAAACTAACATGTTATCTCCCTCGCGGGTTTATAAAATATTTCATAAAAACATTTAAAAGAGTGCGGGGCTATGAACTCACGTTGATTGGGAAAGGCGGGTTATCGGCGATTCGGATGTACGGTACGTGCTTCAATCACGGAAACCTAGACAAATAATACTCGTCTTAGAATCTTGTCCAATGACTATATAAAAATCATAACTATGTAAATATATGATGATTTTATAAATATGATGATGATCAAGTGGGATTGTACATCTTTATTCACTCATTATAGCGTTATGTGTTGGTAAATTTTCATACTAGTCTCACTAGTTTTAGCTTATTTACTTGTCAAGGCCCAATAAGCCCATTATAGGCCCACTACCTTATATTAGTACATCTTTATACTTTTAACCTCAGCCTTATGCTTACATATTGGGCCCAAGTGGGTTAAGCCCAATGAGTAAGCCCATTAGAGTTAAGGCAAACTAGTCGGGTTAATAGTCTAATAAGGCTACTTTGGCCCGTTAATGTCTACATGTTATAATGCTCGGATTTTATCGGTTTTTACTTGTTATATAAGTTTATATATCAGTATATGAATTTTAAAAAGTTTACATTAGACGGGTCCGATCGTCTAAGTTTTAATTGACGAAAAACGTTAATTTTACGGTACTAGCCGAAAAGACGTAAAACTTAGTATAGAGTTTTATAACTTGGAAAAACATTTATACTTGTAATTTATATAACATGTCTTATTTTAATATCAATATATATATATATACCTCTTTTATTATAATTATTATCCACTAGTGGGTTTTATATATTTATATATATATTATATATTATTTATACAAAATCAGTCCTAAAAATATAGTTTACTAAAATGGTCATATCTAGAGTTCTACATGGAGATAGAACCCCAAATTTTTATCACAGAAACTAAATGATATGTGCTTCATTTTATTCCTTTATAGCTACTGATGAATCAAACTCTAAATATTTTAATAAATTCGTCCAAAACAGTAAAGGCAGATTTGCACTCTAAACTTGTTTTGATCATATCTCACTCATTTTGATGATTCCATTGCATGGCCAACTCTCACATGTGTATAACACATAATACTTACTGTATATTGATTCCACTTTACCATTTTATCAGTTTAACATTTGGTTACTTACTGTTTTTATACAGCCATCACATTAAGCAATATTTTAACCATTTTACATGTGGTTTTCCATATTTTTACCCATGTTTATCAACACCAAATCCCCACATAATATTTTATCATCATTCATCATCATATACATATACATAAATAAAGAAAATACAAGATTACATAATCAAAATAACAAGAGGATAGGAAGAACAATCTTTATACCACCAAAGTGATGAAATGATGAGTTTTTTTATGAACAAGACTTGGTTTTGGGTAACCAATATTATGAGATATCAACACCACTTCTAGGATCACCAAATATTTGAAGACTTCTTCAAATATCATCCCTAAACCTTCTTGAAAATCAGCCCAAAGACCTCCATGAAAACTCCTTTTTATATGTTAAAATCACCTCCAATCTTCATCTTTTCAAATGGGAATCAACATATGTAGATTTTATGTAAAGTTCATGGTTAAATTTGATGATGAAGATGGTGATTTAGGTGGTGTTGGACGTTCATAGAGAGAAGAGGAAGATAGATTGGGATGGTTTTGCATGTGTGTGAAAGTGGGAAGAAAAGTTGGATGGTTTTTAGCTAGTTGTTTTAAAGGTATAGGACAAGTGTCCTTAAACTTTGTAGAAAGGTGACACCAAGGATGGTTTTGGCTAGTTTTTGGCCACCCATAGTGGGGGTGGGACAAGTGTCCCACTTGTCTCATCTCCACTAATTTACGGGCACTCCTCGATTCTAGTTTCCTCGATTTACGTGCCCTCGGGTCATTTTACGAAAAACATTTTTATAAATTATGAATCAACGGCACAAAACGAATCTAATAAAAATTGTCTCATCAAAAACGGAGTTCCAAAACGTAAATACGTAATCCTAAGGTTTCTGGTTTAGTCGTAAAGGACGTTAAATTATTCACGTAAGTCATAATCTCTTCTCGTAAATTTGTGATTTTATGAACCAACTCAAATTTAAAATCCCAAAATAATATTCACGGATAAATTTATTTTTTGAAATGTCGGACTGTCACCAAAACGGTGTATGTAAACGTAAGCACGTAACGTAGAATCCTCCGGTTTATACGTAGTCGATGATACTTCTGTTCAAGACGTAAACCCAAATTTCTTCCCAAAAATATGTGAGTTCATAATATAACATTAAAATAATGTTTTTAAATAATACTTGAGAATAAAATATCAACCATAAATTGACGGATTGTCACAGCATTTACCCCTAAACAGGATCTTTGTCCTCAAAGATCAATTTATCTTACTACTCGCTTCTTATAGAGTTAAAGCCAGTGGGTATTTCCTCCACATTCGATCTTTTCTCACAAGTGTAATCCATTACAATATGCGAGTTTCATCAAACATAACTACGGAATAAGATCAGGCTTAATGTTGACTTACTTTCTTGATCCATGATGTTCACGGGTTTTTTGATGAATGCAACTTTTTGCCGATCTAAACTTTTACGCAACTCCTCTAAATGTATAGTGCCCTTAATGTATCGGAAGATACGCTTAACCGCTTCAAGGTGAGAGGTTTTGGGAGCCTCTTGGAAGCGAGCACAAAGGCAAACACTAAACATGATAACCGGTCGACTTGCCGTTAGGTACAACAAACTACCAATCATACCCCTATATTTGGTATTGTCTACCGACTCACAATCATCATCTACGGTTAGTTTAGTATCCGAGGCCATAGGGGTCTTCATTGGTCTAGAGTCTTCTAATCCAAATTTCTTTAACATACTTGGATTGATTAAAGAAAATACCATCGTCCATTTGTTTAATTTGGAGTCCTAAAAAGAAGTTAAGTTCTCCCATCATACTCATTTCAAACTCGTCATGCATGATTTTGGCAAAGTCATCACACAATGATTGACAAGTTGAACCAAATATAATGTCATCAACATATATTTGTACGATAATGAGGTGAGAACCTTTCTTCTTTGTAAAGAGCGTATTGTCTACCATCCCCATGGTATACTCATGTTTTACAAGAAACGCTTTAAGTCTATCATACCAAGATTTTGGTTCTTGTTTAAGACCATAAAGAGCTTTCTTAAGCTTGTAAACATGATCCGGTTTCTCAAAGTCAATGAAGTCGGGAGGTTGAGCCACATATACCTCCCCACTGATCAAACCGTTAAGAAATGCACTCTATACATCCATTTGTTGAAGCTTAAAGTCTAAGGCACAATCGTAAGCTAAAAGGATTCTAATGGATTCTAATCTTTCTACGGGTGCGTATGTCTCATCATAATCAATACCTTCTTGTTGATTATAGCCTTGAGCTACAAGTCTAGCCTTGTTATGAGACACAACACCATTCTCGTCTAACTTATTCCTATATACCCATTTGGTTCCTATGATGGTAGAACTTCTAGGTAGAGGAACAAGTTCCCAAATGTCATTAGCAATGAATTGATTCAATTATTCTTGCATAGTGATGACCCAAATCTCATCCATCAAAGATTCTTTAACATTCTTTGGTTCAATCAAGGAGAAGAAACAAAAGAAGTTACTTTGATTTTGGACTTGAGATCTTAGGGTCCTTTGATTTAATTCGCCTATGATGTTATCGAGAGCATGATCATTTGACTCCTTAATGTTTACTCCCTTTTCAACACTAAGGTCTTCAACTCCTATGTTTCTAACATCTTTGGCATTAACTATGTATATTTCATCCAAGTCATCATCTACCAAAGGTGGTGTCTTAGATGAAGGAGGGGTTTCATCAAATGTCACGTTAAGTGATTCTTCAATTACACCCGAGGTTCTATTGAGGACTATGTAAGCTTTGCTAGTTTGAGAATAACCTAAAGAGATACCTTCGTATGACTTTGGGTTGAACTTAGTGAGGTAATCTTTGGTGTTGAGAATGAAGCACTTGCTTCCAAACACCCTAAACTATTCCAATGAGGGCTTCTTACCTTTAAGAATCTCATAGGGGGTCATTCCTAGAAAAGGTCGAATAAGAATTCATTTGATAATATGGGTCGATGTGTCCACGGCATTGCACCAAAAAGTTTTAGGCAAAGATTGCTCATTTAACATCGTCCAACTCATCTCTTGGATGGTCCTATTCTTTCTTTCAACTACCCCATTTTATTGTGGAGTGCGAGAAGCCGAGAAGTTATGGGTAATACCATGAGCTTCACAAAAGGCACCGAGTTGCACTTCATTATCAAATTCCCTACCATGATTCGTCCTAATAGAGACAATTGAACATCATAGTTGATTTTGAATTCTTTGACTAAAGGTTTCGAAGTGATCGAAAGCTTCATTCTTAGACGCCAAAAATCTAGTCCAAGTGAATCTAGAATAGTCATCAACTATAACTAGGTATAAAGGTTACCTCCATAACTCCGTATGGCGGAAGGTCCAAAGAGATCCATATGTGGGAGCTCTAAGCACCGAGAGGTCGAAACCAAATTCTTGGCTTTGTGACTTGAGTGAACTTGCTTCCCAATTTTGCAAGCATCACAAAATTGAATATCAAACTTCATCTTGGGGAGATGTCTTACTAACTCCTTAGAGACTAAAGATTGAATAAAACGCATATTAGCGTGACCTAATCTCCTATGCCAAAGAGTATAACTATCATCTAAAGTAGCTAGACACAAGTTGTCCTTTGACTTCCTATTGACCTTCATGACATAAAGCCCATGCTTTCTAACACCTTTTCCAATGACCTTTCCATCTTTTACGATTTCACTGTCATATTCCGAAAAGATGACCTTACACTTATTGTCAAAAATTTGACCTATACTTAGAAGGTTAAAACCTAAGTTATCTACGTGCTCTACGTTTTCTATAGTCATAGAGTCAAGAGAGACCGTACCTTTGCCAATGATATTACCACGTCAATTACTTGCGAATGTTACGTTACCTCCATCATATGCTTTGTAGTGCGAGAATAAATTTCGATTACTCGTCATGTGTTTAGAACAACCACTATCCTTAATCTACTCGGCGGGCTCTATATCGATTCCCAAGCATATCTAGGTAATAACACACAAGATCAAACATTTGGTCCCCAATATCTCATGGGTCCAAAGTTGTTAGTTCCAAACATCCCTTGCATTTGGTTGGGATGCATGAATGAAGGAGACATTCCCCATGCGGAAAAGTATTGTTGTTGAAAATTATTCCAATTCATATGGCCATTTTGTTGTCCATAGTGTAGGCCCACTATTTCTTAGGATTGTACAAGTGTTTGATTGATATAAAAGAGGGAGAGGGATGAATAACTAGAGATGGAAAGTTAGAGAGAAAAGGAGAGAATGAGAGAAAGATGGAATGAATAAGTGAAATTTGAATTGAACAACTACCCTTCCTAACATGCTAGGAAGGGTATATATATAGCCCACCCTACATGTGGGCTTTATGAGTTATACTTACATAACTAGATCACGAGTCCAATCTACGTATATATCGTTGGAGTGACCGATCATTTCTAAATACGTAAAAACGTATTTCCAACAATCTCCCCCTAAGGGAGGTCACTCCAAGTTACAATGTCTTAAATAGTCTATAGCTCGTGAACTATGCTAACAATGATGTGACCGAGACTTTCTTTGGAAAAACGTATTTCCAACAATCTCCCCCTAAGGGAGGTCACACCATTTTACAAAGTTTTAAACCTAGCATACTATGCTTGAGTCTTCGATCTTGTTCTTATGAATATGCAGATGAGATCTTTGACTTTAGTCTTGATCATGTTTCCTTGCCTTGACCTTGTGCATTCATCACTTGTGATATTCACCTCCTCGTGACTTCATGTTCCACATACTTATATCTTGATGAATTCGTGAAAGCTTCAGAGTTTGATACAGCGGAAGACTTGACTTTTAGACTTTCTTGAATTTGTTGAAGTACAAAGTGCAAAACGTATAAGCATGCAGGGACGACTTCTTTTGGATTGTACACCGCAATGCCACCTTCTTGTTACGCTGCATGAGACAGTTAGCAAAAAAACATATACACGGATGAAATGGCCTTGAACATTTCATTCTAATTCGGTAGCATTTTACCTCCGATCGGTTAAGACCGTTGTACGATATAAAATATCGTACTTGTGGCAGGTAGTTTCAATTAAGAACCTCCTTTACAAGATTTCGCGGGTAAACCCGTTCTCTTTACTCGATCGTCCAAATCTGACTACGAACATAAAGATTGAATCATTTGGATAATATTATCCGCATGATTTGAAGCCGTCAAATCTGATTCCTGGAACAAGTTCGATTCATTAAAGAATCGCACCATCGTTGCTTTCCAGTTGTCACGAGCTTGATTCGTATAGAATCTTGCAAGTTACCTACCAAGTGTTGTTTGAGGTTAACACTAGAAGGATTTCCACTCATCACTGTGAACACTATAGAGTGTCACTCTGAGTGTTCTGGCAAGATCACTAAGATATTGCGTAGAGGCCTGGAACGTGTTTAAGTTCAGTTAAGAATCAAACCACTGTTGCTTTCTAGTTATCACAAGCTTGATTCATAAAGAATCGCACATGTCACCTACCATGAGCTTTTTGATATTCGCTCAAGAAGGATTTCCATCTTCATTGTAAATATTTTCGTATTACCCGGATGTTCAGGCAAGATCATGAAGATTTTATGTAAGAATCTTATGATCTTTCTTACTTTTCACAGTGTGTGAAGAAGCAAGGAATTATGAAAGTGTGTCCTAATGAGACATTTGATGATCTCAAACGGCTCTAGACTCGATCGTGCATTTTGGATTTTTAGTGGTCGGAGGCTGGAGAGGAGTGCCACCATTTCAATATCAATATATTCGGAGTGAATAAATCGATAGATAATGTGTTGTGTCCGTGTGATTAAAACAAATATCTGTTGAGAGATATCTGAGTTAGCTGAGATGGGTTGTGCATTGCATCACTAGGTCCATGATGTCTATCTTCAATATCGAGCATCATTAAAATGATCTCAATAGCATATGTGTTGACCCGGTTTTTGCCTAAGGTTGTAAGGAGGGCTTCTTTCTTTTCACCCTTTATCTTTACAATTCTTTTTCATTCTTCAACCCCTTCAATGCTTACCAATACGTCATAACTAGCACCTTGTTGTGATTCTTCCAGTGCTAACTTAAGTACTTGGTCGGCATTCAGCTACGTTCACAAACTTTCTCCATTTTTCCTAAGGACTACTATTTTTAGCTATGGAATGTCCTTGGGAAGATTCCTCCGTTTCTAGAGGAATCATTGGACTTTAACCTATCCTACCATCCTTATGTCACCACAATCTTCACCGTCGTGAATAGAGATGTTTTAGGTAAATGTATGTCACCATGAAATCCATTTTGATATCCAAATCCATTTTGCTCCCTCTTAACATATGCCACGATATTCGAAAACATTTCGCACATGTCGGGATGAGCTATCACGTTAAGTCAAACCAGTTGTGATTAATCATTTCCCATATTAAATCACATTTTCTCCCCCATATTAAAAATATTAACCCAATCGATGTTTTTAATTTTAATTGAATTAATAGCATTTTTAGAAAGTTTGGGAAGAAAAATGCAAATCTAATTATCTTCATGATTTTCACAAGCTCTCCCTCGAATTAATGAGGGTGTACTTGAAACGTAAATTAAATACCTTCTAAACACAAGTGTAAGGTACTTATCACGTGCAAAGATCATATATGATAATGTATTCACAAGATTAGCAATTTACGAGGTTGGACTTGAATGATGGAGAACATCATATGATAGAATCACATGGTTCTTGTACACGAATGTTGGTCCCCTCGTCACGTCGGAAATTATCTCTTGACACCATGTTTACGATTGATATCGTTGTCTTGACACCAATTTGTGAGCTTGGCACTTTCGACATCAAAGAACCTGAATGCTGGACAATTTCTCCCCCTCAATTGTTGACCCGTGTTCTATTGAAAGAGTTGGAGTCGCTTTTTGAGTAGTCACTGTAGAAATGTAAATCTTGCTTATGTTTTTAGAGAGAGAGAGAGATAGTGGTGGATTACACACACTTCTAGAGAGAGAAAACCAATGTTTACTATGTGAAAAAGTGAATAACCACACACCCTCTCCATCAAAGGAGAGGGTTTATATACCCAAGCCTTGTAATGGGCTTGGGCTTACATGTTTGGGCCGGCCTACACATGTTGTAGGCTAGGCTTGGACTTGTTTGTTAAATAAAGACGTCTAGACTACGAGTTACTACTTAGTATATTGTCGGAGTGACCGAATCTTCCTAAATACGTAAAAACGTATTTCCAACCATCTCCCCCTAAGGGAGGTCACTCCAAACAAGGGCGTTACCCGAGTTACAATAATGAAATAAACCTAGCATACTATGCTTGTCTTGATCTCGTAGTCTTCGTCTTTCTTTTCCTTTTCCTTTTCTGGTGAACATGCTGATGTGATCTTTGATATCAATCTTGAGCATTAATCTCTTGCCTTGATCTCGTGCATCCATCACTTGTGATCTTCGCCTCTTTGTGACGCCATGTTCCACATACTTATACCTTCGTAATTCTTGAAAGCTTCAGAGTTCGATACAGCGGAAGACTTAACTTCTAGGCTTTCTTGAATTAGATGAGATATTAAGTGCATAAAGTATAAGCATGCGGGGACGACTTCTTCTTGGATTCCGCAACGCCACCGTCTTTAAATGCCGCAACATAAGTAGACACGAACAAAATGGCTTTGAACATTTCATTCTAAATCGGTAGCATTTTACCTCCGATCGGTGAAGACCGTTGGACGATATTAGATATCGTACCCGTGACGGATAGTTTCAATTAAGTAACTTCCTGACAGGATTTCGCGGGTAAACCCGTTCTCTTTATTCGACCGTCCAAAGCTGACTGCGAACATAAAGAGTGAATCATTTGGATAATAATATCCGCATGATTTGAAGCCGTCAATTCATGTTCCTGGAACAAGTGAAATTCAATTAAGAACCGCACCATCGTTGCTTTCCAGTTGTCACGAGCTTGATCCGTACAGAATCTTGCAAGTTACCTACCAAGTGCTGTTTGAGGTTAACACTAGATGGATTTCCACTCATCACTGTGAACACTAAGCTATCACTCTGAGTGTTCTGGAAAGATCACTAAGATATTGCGTAGAGGCCTGGAACGTGTTTAAATTCAGTTAAGAATTAAACAGCTGTTGCTTTCCAGTTATCACAAGTTCGATTCATAAAGAATCTCACAAGTCACCTACCATGAGCTTTTTGATATTCGCTCAAGAAGGATTTCCATCTTCATTGTAAATACTTTCGTATTACTCGGATGTTCAGGCAAGATCATGAAGATTTTGCGTAGGACTCTTAAAATCTTTCTTACTTTTCACAGTGTATGAAGAAGCAAGGAATTATGAAAGTGTGTCCTAATGAGATATTTGATGATCTCAAATGGCTCTAGACTCGATCGTGCACTTTGGATTTTAGTGATCGGAGGCTGAAGAGGAGTGCCACCATTTCAATACCAATTTATTCGGAGTGAATAAATCAATAGATAATGTGTTGTCTCCGTGTGATTAAAACAAATACCTTTTCAGAGATATCTGAGTTAGCTGGGATGGGTTGTGCATTGCATCACTGGGTCCATGATGTCTATCTTCAATATCGAGCATCATTAAAATGATCTCAATAGCATATGTGTTGACCCGGTTTCTGCCTAAAGTTGTAAGGAGGGCTTCTTTCTTTACACCCTTTATCTTTACAATTCTTTTTCATTCTTCAACCCCTTCAATGCTTACCAATAAGTCATAACTAGCACCTTGTTGTGATTGTTCCAGTGCTAACTTAAGTACTTGGTCGGCATTCAGCTACGTTCACAATCTTTCTCCATCTTTCCTAAGGACTACTATTTCTAGCTATGGAATGTCCTTGGGAAGATTCCTCCGGTTCTAGAATAATCATTGGACTTAACCTATCCTACCATCCTTATGTCACCACAATCTTCATCCTCGTGAAATAAATGGGTTTTGGGTAAGTATATGTCACCATGAAAATCTATTTTGATATGCAAATCCGTTTTGCTCCCCCTTAACATATGCCACGATATTTGAAAACATTTCGCATATGTTGGGATGAGCCAGCACATTAAGTCAAACTATTTGTGATAATATCCCATATTAAATCACATTTTCTCCCCCCATATTAAAAATATTAACCCAATCGATGTTTTTAATATCAATTGATATAATGAAGTTTTAACAAAGGTTTTGGGAAGAAAAATGCAAGTCCATTTTATCTTCATGATATCAAACGTATGAGATATGATACAGATTTGTAACATGATCACATATTCACCATATTAGAAAAGGATTGACAAGGTTGGACATGATTGATGAGAACATCATATGATAAGATCAAATGGTTCTTGGCAGCATATGTTGGTCGCCTCGTCATGTCTGAAGTCATCACTTGACACCACGTGTACGATTGGTATTGTTGTCTTGACACCAATTAGTGAACTTGGCACGTTCGGCATTGAAGATTCTGAATGCTTGACAATTGCTCCCCCTCAATGTTTGACCCGTGTTCTATCGAAAGAGCTGTAGTCGTCGGTTGAGTAGTCGCATCGTCGAGTATGTAGATACCAATTGTAGATAGCTATGGTTGTAGAGATGATAGCTTCATAAAAACAAGACTTCTCTTGTTTTAACAAATAAATGCACTGAAACGTACATAAATTTGTGTTAGACCAAGTTATAAAGTAAACTTGATCCCTTACAAGGTTTTAAAGTAAACCTTTCCCGAGAAAATTAATTCCCGTTGTGAGCCAAAGCTTTCATAAGAAATACTTGACTTTAATATGAAAACCGGGTTGCAGTCAGAAATAACTACAAGCCATAAGGCATGTTTTATGAAATATTTACAACTTTTGTACGAACTCTATTTATGGCGCCGTGTCGATATTAATCAACATTTCTAAGGCCGTAAATATTATCGTACCAAAAGACATGCCTTTGAAAAATAAAGTAAACATATTTTTGGATTTTTATGAATTTTTCAATTTTTATGGTTTTTATATGGTTTTATATTTTTGTATTTTGCTTTTGTGGATAAAGATATAAATAATATATACAAATGATCACCAAGGATACGGAGAATAGTTTTACCACCACTATTATTTCGCTTCATCTGCGAGTTCCTTTAGAGTCTCAGGCGAGAAAGTTCTCATCCTAGCTTGTCGGCCAAAAATTCAATTCGAGCGCGATCTAAAGCCTTCGTGAAAATATCCGCCAATTGATACTCAGATCGGACAAAGTAAAGCTCGATTACTCCATTTTCCACTTGCTCCTTGATGAAGTGGTAGCGAATGTCAATAGGCTTCGACCGGGAGAATTGAACGTTGTTGCAGCATAAGGCAATTGCACTCTTGTTGTCACAGTACATCGGAATTTTGTTGAAACCTAGACCATAGTCGGTTAATTGCGATCTCATCCAAAGAATTTGGGCACAACAACCGGACATAGCTATGTATTCTGCTTCCGTACTTGAGATTGCAGCGCTTTTCTACCTTTTCGATGCCCAACTGATTAGTCGATCTCCTAGTAGTTGCAAAGTTCCACTCGTGCTACGCCTTGTATTTTGACAACCCGCGTGATCCGCATCTGCATATGCCATAAGTGCAATCGAAGAGTCCTTCGAATACCAAAGTCCCCGATTAATGGTTCCTTTAAGATATCGAATGATCCGTTTCACAGTAGCTAAGTGTAACTCAGTAGGTCGAGTTTGATACCGAGCACACATACATATGGCAAACTGAAGATCAGGTCGACTAGCTGTGAGATACAGAAGAGTACCGATCATTCCACGATAAAGTGTCGGATCAACGGCAACTCCATGTGGATCTGCATCAAGCTTAGATTTTTCCACCATTGGAGTATCCACAGGGTCGCAAGATGCCATCTTATATTTCTTTAGCGATTCAAGGGCATACTTGGATTGATTGATAAAGATGCCTCTGGGACTCTGAGATATCTGAAGACCTAAGAAGAATGATACCTTACCCATCATTGACATCTTAAACTTGGAAGACATGAGTGTCCCAAACTCATCCGCTAAGGTTTGGGTCGAGGCTGCAAATATAATATCATCAACATATATTTGTACCATAATCATATCTTTACCTCGTTTCTGAATGAACAACGTGGGATCCACCTTGCCTTTAGCGAAGCCTTGCGTAATGAGGAATTGTGACAATAGATCATACCATGCGCGAGGAGCTTGTTTCAACCCATAGAGAGCCTTCTTAAGCTTGTACACATGATTAGGATAATTAGGATTCACAAAACCATCCGGCTGTTGAACATAGACCTCTTTTTTGATTTCACCATTAAGAAATGCCGTCTTCACATCCATTTGATAGACATTCATATTCATGTGGGCTGCATAAACGAGGAATAGTCTAATAGCTTCCAAACGGGCAACAGGTGCAAAGGATTCCATGAAGTCGATGCCTAATAATTGCTTGTATCCACGAGCTACTAGTCGAGCTTTGTTCTTCAATATTCCGCCTAACTCATCGAGTTTCACCTTGTAAACCCATTTCAAAGTGAGTAACTGCACTTGATCCGGGCATGGGACAAGTTCCCATACTTCAAGACGTATAAATTCATTAAGTTCTTCTTGCATAGCTTCTATCCAACAGGATTGAGTAAAAGCATGTTGCCATGTCTTAGGTTCAACTTCAGTGAGAAAAGCATCAAAATGACAAAACATTGCATTTTCTTGTAACTGACTTCGTGTGGATACCGAACGATTAGGGTCACCAATAATAGAATCTATAGGATGATCCTTTGTCCACTTGTTGTCATGTTCACGAATCCGTGGATTGGAGTAAACTGTAGTTGGAGCTTCCTCTGAGGTGGATGACCCGGCTTGATTAGGGTCGGGAATTGGTACAACAAAGAATGGAAGTTCACGCATTTGAGCGAATTCTAAATCGTGATCATCATCGTCCTCTTCATCATCAATAGGCATGACATGGGTACTTGGAGCGATTACCGGAGCTATTACCTCAGGTTCTGGAGCGACAATACTTGGAGGAGTAAAGAATTCATCAAAGAACGGTTGAAACAACGTATCCCATTCAGTCCTAGAAGGTGGTGTAAATGATGATGAAGTAGGGTTGTTTGGGACAAGACCAGAACTAATGTTACTGGGTCCCATTTCATGAAGTGCGGGTTCAGAGCTGCTTTGCTCAGAAGCCATTGCTGTCAACTCATCAAAATCAACATTCATAGTTTCGAGGATCTTGCGAGAGTTACGGTTGTAGATTCGGTATGCCTTCTTTGTGGGTGCGTAACCAATGAAAATACCAATATCAGCCTTTGGTTGAAGTTTTCCCAAATTGTCACCATCATTATTTGGATAGCAAAGAGAACCAAATACATGAAGATATGATAAATCTGGTACTTTTCCATGGAGAAGCTCATAAGGTGTTTTACCATGGCGTTTACGAATTAGTGACCGGTTTTGGGTGTACACTGCGGTAGATACTGCTTCTGCCCATAAAAACAATGGAGCCTTTGCGTAAATTAACATCGTTCGAGCAGCTTCCATAAGTGTGCGATTTCGCCTTTCAACGACACCGTTTTGTTGTGGAGTGCGAGCAACGGATGTTTCATGAGAAATGCCAACTTCTTCATAATAATCACGCAAAATTTGATTCACAAATTCGGTTTCATTATCTGTACGAATGCGTCGAACAGTAGTGTTGAGACGCACTTGAAACATCTTGAGAAATCCGATGATGAATTTAGGTGCCTCATTTTTTTCTTTAAGAAATTTCACCCATGTAAACCGAGAGTAATCATCGACAATGACGAGGATGTACTTTTTGCCACTAAGACTTTCAACACGCATTGGCCCACAAAGATCCATATGCAACAAATAAAGTTTCTCTTGGTTGGTGTCTTCAGTCTTGGGTTTGTAAGACTTCTTAGTGCTTTTCCCCATTGTACACGCGAAACACAAATGATCCTTGTGAAATGATAGTTTAGGAAGACCACGAACAAGGTCGTTTTTCGCCAAGTGATTAATAGCGTCAAAGTTAAGATGAGATAACCGTCGATGCCATAACCATGACTTAGTCTTTGATGCTTTGGAGAGAATACATACGGGAGAAGCGACCATCATGTCTTGTAGAGACAAAGTGTACAAATTATTTCCTCGAGTACCTTTCAATAAATCAACCCCTTCCAAATTACGAATGAAGCAGGTATGCTCTCAAAAAGCAACTTCTAGGTTTGCATCACAAAATTGTCCCACAGAAAATAAGTTGTGACCGAGACCTTCCACATAATACACTCTTGAAATTATAACATTCCCAATATGATATTCACCATAGCCCATTATCTTTGCAATATGATCATTTCCAAATCGAACCGTACCAAGAAACTTGCTGACGAAATTTCTGAGCTGAGAGCGATCTCTGGTCATATGCTTGGAGCAACCAGAGTCCAAATACCAAAGAACAATTTGGACCACCTGTTTTCAATAACAACACTAGACAATGCATTGGAAACTATTGGTTCCGGAGTGTTAGCAGATACAGATATAGAATTATTAGAATTGCTAACATTTTTGAGACCCTTAGATTTCCTGCGTTTTCTAATGTAAGTTTTAGCACTAACAGGTTTTACTGTTCCAACTTTATTAGGTTTTGGATTATTCGCGGGCACTATAGTGGGAGTAGACCTATTTAAAGGGCACTTGGTTCCTACGGTAGTGTCGGTGTTCCTAGTTAAAGGACACGCTTGTGTTTTGGTAGCCTTGGTACTCCTAGTTAAAGGGCACGCTTTCTTCGCTTTAGTGGGAGTGATCCTAGTCAAAGGGCACATATTTCCTACTATAGTGAAAGTTCTACCAGTGGGGCGCCACATCCAACCAACTTGGGTTAACATTTTCCCAGTCGGTTTCCATTCTAATCCATTTTTCCGGGCATACATCTCATTCACATGGTCAATAAGGCAAGAATCATGACAACTAGAAAACATACATTCATTGCAATTCCAACATTTCAAATTAGAATTCACAGCAGGCTTAGAACGCTGCACAACCGCAGAGCCTTTAGGTTTAGCTACATGATTCTTTTTATTCAAAACAGAAATAACATTCCTAGGATGGGCTTCTACTTTCTTCTTCACGTGACTACTAGATGGGGGCAAGATCATATCTTTATTCTTGTTTCTTTTAAGCTTAGATCTTTGAGCCTTAGTAGTGGTGCTTACTCCTGTAGAAGGCAACACGGGAATATTAGAAGCTGGTTTTGATTCCGCCTTATCTTTAGTGACCAAAGTTTGAGATGGTTTAGTCCTAGGGCCCTTATTAAATGGTGTGACGGCTATAAGGTTCCTTTTGATTGCACTAGAGGACGATGCTGAGACAGTGGCTGCGTTATCCACAACATTCTTACCTTTTAGAGTACGAAGTGTTTCCTTTAACTCAGCCAAGACAAGATTCTTATCACAAATTTGTTCCCTCAAATCAGATATTTCCATCGACTTTCGATTCAATTGTTCAATCAATGATTGATTCTGTGCAGTGGTATCAACACATGCGGGCTTTACTGAATCGAAGAGTCGTGTATTTTTCTGTTTTAAGTTATCAACTTTGGACAAAATCTTGGAAACTCGATTATCTAGATCAAGTTTAAAATTCTCAGCAGCCTCAAGTACGTTCACACAGTTAAGCTCCTTAGATTTCTCTATTTCTATCGGCAAAGATTTAGCAACTTTGTCACTTGGCTGACGCTGTTTTGATTGTAAATTCAATCGAAAATTCTTTTCAAAATTTGCATCATCGATATTAACACCTTCGAATGACGTTTCAAAGATTTCTTGAATAAATTGTTGCTTGCATTCAAGCGAAATACAATGTGTTTGAATCTCATCAAAACGTTTTGAAAGCGATGAATATGAATCTTGAAGCTTTAAAAATTCAGCGACAGATTCGTGACAAGTACTATCTATCACAGTATCCACAGATTCAACATTATGCACAATAGAATCATTATCAACACTTTTATTCACACAGACAGAAACTATATCATGAGACATCACTTGCTTCAGAAGCAGATCATTTTGGCGTGAAACCCGTTCTATTTCAAGTAAACTGTTTTCATAGGCATCATCCATTTCATTGAAAACACGTCTAACTTCTTCTATTTCCAAAAGCAAATCTTGATCAAGAGTACTAAGACAAGCTTTAACATTGTCTACAAACGGAACAATCTCGTTTCGGAACACAGCTCTAGTGTGCTCAAAGTTCCATTCACCTTCCGTTATGGCCGAAGCCGTCGTACGTTCCAAAATGACCTTGTCAAAATCGGCTAAGTGTTGGTGTACCGCATTTAAGTTAACGAACGCCTTACTTACCGGTGGAATTAACTTCGTTAAATCCGTTTTAACAAGTGTAGGAGACGTACTAGGAAGGTTTTCATTTGACAAACTTTGGGGCACAAGAACTGTCAATTCAGCTAATTCCTTTTGTAAGCGAATGCGTGTCTTTTTCGAAAATTGATCTTTGTTATGTTGATCATAATCAATTGTATGGAATTTTGAAATCATTTTAGAATGAGTTTCATCCGCAAGTGACTGTGTCTCCTCAGTACTACGAACAAAAGGTGCTTCTTTCGATTTGCCAATTATGGTCATATCATAAAGACCGGGAATATGTTCCTGAGCTTGTTTTGCATAACCTGGATTAGGTGGTAAATCTTGAAGACGCTTAAGTTCGAGTTCTTTAAATGATTTAGTTAAAAGATGAACCTTTTCTGTGGAAGCGTATTGTTTTAAAAGCTGTTTTTCTTTAAATTTAAGAAGTTTGGTAGCATTAATTTCCGATTCAACCTTTTTAGACTCGAGAGTTTCGAAATCCATTTTAAGTTTCTGAAAATCATTGACAACCGACTCTTTTGCTTTTAATTCATTGGAAAGATTAGCTTTTAATGATTCTATTTCTTTCAAGTGTTAAATCTTTCCAAAACGAAATTGGTCAAATTCAGAACATGTTATTTTCTCTGCTTGAGGGACCATTTCAAAAGTTTTGACCTTTTCTTTATGCAACGCAAGCTCAGCAGTTAGGGTGGAATTCGTATATACGGATTGTCTGAGTGCCATATGCATTTAATCAATAATATGTTTAGGCACCATGACCAAATCATGTTGAGCATAAGATTCCATACCCGTCGTAGCATTTGGTTGAGGTTCACTCAAATGTGTAGGTTTGGGTACCACATCATTTGAATTACTAGTTCCCGAATGCTGTTCGAGGTTGTCATTTTCATGCCCAACTTGATGTTTGTTATCATCAATATTATTAGATGTGGTTGGTACCTCACTGATGACATCAGAACCGTAGTGAGAGAGATTAGCAACGAGAGTAGCTTGGGCAGAGTGAATGTCATCACAATCCGAATCATATGCGTCAAGATCATCTGCTTGATAAGCTGCATTAGAAGTGGAAATGACTAAAATGCCTTCAGTATCTGCTGCCCCTGGGTCTGTAAGAAATGCTAACTCCTCTGAATCCAAAATCTTCCCCTTAGACTGAGCATCAACCAAATACATCTTCTCACAAAACCATGCATCATCCCTCCTCCTTTTCGGCTGAGTGCATTCCCTAGCCATATGACATTGTCCTCGGCAATTGTAGCAAGTCACAACCTTCTTAGGACCAATAGGACTCCCATTTCCACTAGCTTGAGAATTCACAGCTTCATTGTTCCCAGTCCTTGTAGGAGGTCCATATGAATTTTGCCTTCCCTGAATAGGTTGCACCGTCACTTGACCATCTTGAACAGTGGCTTGTTGTCGAGGATTTGATGAGGTGCGGAGCTGATTGTTTGTTGGTGGAAATCCTCTAGTTGCAACAAGTTTTGACAAGTAGGTTGTGAGATGGTTTAGAACATCAGCTGGCGTATCATTTGGAGTAAAGACCGGTGCTTGGATTGGTGGAAGTTCATTAGAGTAGAAAGCTTGTGCTGGTTGTGCTTCTATTGGAAAAAATCCTTGCTGAGGAGTATAGCCCATTGGAGAAGTGTTGGCTTGTGATGGTGATGTCTGATATGGTGGTTACTGTGGAAAAGATTGTTGATGAACACTTTGTTGAAATGCTTGCTGTGGCATCATTGGTGGTTGATAAGATGGTTGCTATGGTTGCTGATAGATGTGTGGTGGTGGCTGCTGCAAGTATGATGGTTGTTGATAAGTATAAGCCATGTTTTGTTGAGAAGCATACATTGCAAGTGGATCATGAACTTGAGGTGTAGACAACCGAGCCTCGATCACATGGCATTCGTGTTGTTGAAGAAAAGCTTGAAGTTGATCCACATTGGTGTTATGCAAGTCCTTAGCCAATTTAACATCCGTCACGTATTTTTTCCATTCTGGAGGAAGAGTGTTCAAATACTTGGTGTTCAATTGAAAGGTAGGGATTGCCATGCCATAGATATTAAGCTCATTCAACAATAGGGTAAATCTCAGATAGTAATCATTGAGAGTCTCCCCTGGCACATAGGCAAACTTATCAAAAGTATCAGAAAGCTTACACTCTTGTTCTTGTTTAGTTAACGAGGTGCCTTGCATTAGAACACGAATTCTATCCCATAACTATTTGGAAACTTTATGTTTGCTGACGAGTTTGTAGACATCTGGAGGAAGGGCTTGGAGAATGATGTTTGTAGCATACTTATCACATTTGTCTTGAATCTTCATATCTCTAGTCAACTCACCCGTTGTTCGAGGACGAGTAGTCGTACCTTCCGTCACTGTACCATAATCTAATGGTCCATTGAGCACCGATGCCCAAATGAGATGTCCATTCTCTTTGTTCAACATGTAAAGTTCCATTCGGGAAGTCCAATCCTCGTACATAGATTTCTCCAACATTGGTGGACGATTATCCGTACCCGAGAGGATGAACTTATTCGTAAGAGATGTGTACTCCATTTCAATAAGTTAAGATTTAAAAGTTGATCGAACAATGAAATAAGGTTAAGTATTTTTGTGTTGTTGTGAGTTAAAATCGAGAAACAATGTTAAAATCCCCTAAAATATGTTCTCGATAAACCAAAAATTCCAAGTCAAAATTACACACGATTCGAAATTTTTTAAAGAATAATTTTTGGATTGTCGGAATGTCTAGATCGGAATGCCAGATCGGAATGTCACACTATCTGAATGTCCAGATCGGAATGTCAGATCGGAATGTCCAGATCGTAATATAACCCTGTCGAAATGTTGTTGGTATCGAAATGCCTAGATCGCAATGCAAAGCTGTCGAAATGATTCAGATCGCAAAGACCTATCGGAATGCTCAGATCGCAAAGCAAAGCTGTCGAAATGTTCAGATCGCAATGTCCTATCGGAATGCTCAGATCGCAAAGTGTTGTCGGAATGATTCAGATCGGAATATAGCTGATAAAATTTAGGCAGAGTAACGACTTAAAACTTCCTTATAACCGTCGGAATCCCAGATCGCAAAGAACGATCGGAATGTCCAGATCGGAATAAGTATCGAAATCCAAGTATCGCAATGTGGAACCAGTCACTTTCCGATGGTGATGGTTATTGCGATGGAGACCCCTTTGCACTTGTACTTTCCGATGGTGATGGTTGCTTGAAATTCGGAATGAAGAAACAAGAACTTTTTGAACTTTTGATCCAAGAAAAATTGTGTTTTAACCAAAACCAAGATACCAAAAACACTATAACACGAATCACTACGTTATATTACTTGATATCACGATCAAACACAAAAAAAAATTTGATGATTCGGCAAGAAATACTCAACAACCTACGAAATGTTTATAAAACATACGCAACACTAAAACAAACCTATATTTCATCCCAAGCTCTTGATACCATTTGTAGAAATGTAAATCTTGCTTATGTTTTTAGAGAGAGAGAGAGATAGAGAGATGGTGGATTACACACACTTCTAGAGAGAGAAAACCAATGTTTACTATGTGAAAAAGTGAATAACCACACACCCTCTCCATCAAAGGAGAGGGTTTATGTACCCAAGCCTTGTAATGGGCTTGGGCTTACATGTTTGGGCCGGCCTACACATGTTGTAGGCTAGGCTTGGACTTGTTTGTTAAATAAAGACGTCTAGACTACGAGCTACTACTTAGTATATTGTCGGAGTGACCGAATCTTCCTAAATACGTAAAAACGTATTTCCAACAGTCACATCGTCGAGTATGTAGATATCAATAGTAAATTGTTATGGGTCGTGGAGATGATAACTTCATAATAACAAGATTTCTCTTGTTTAAACAAATAAATGCACCAACACGTACATAAATTCGTGTTAGATTGTGTTATTCCGTAAACACAATCCTTACATGGTTATAAAGTAAACCATGCCCGAGAAAATTAATTCCCGTTGTTGAGTCGAAGCTTTCCGGTGAAATGCTTGACTTAAATATGAAAAGCGGGTTACTATCAGAAATAATAGCAAGCCTATTGGAAATACGTTTTTACGTATTTAGAAAGGATCGGTCACTCCAACGATATATACGAATATGGGCTCGTGATCTAATATGTAAACATATAATCCATAAAGCCCACATGTAGGGTGGGCTATATATTTACCCCCTCCTAGCATGTTAGGAGGGGTTGGTCATTAGTTGTTTCACACATTTCACTTAATAAATCTTTCTTTCTCTCATTCTTTCCTTTCTCTCTCTAACTCTCTCTCTTTATTTCTTCATCTCTGTCACACCCCACCATGGCGGAATATGGGGCGCGACGTATGGATATCATCACAACAACAGCGTGTCTATAGAGAGAACTAAATGAAATTGAAATATCATAGATGGCGACACAAATGTCGTGACAATATCTCAACAAGCAGGCGTCTAGGTAAGTAGGTAACAGGCCTACCTCTTACCAAAGACATACAAATAAACAAACATCAAACATATAGGTACCACAAAGTTCACTTAATCAAAACACAAAATAAAATCTAAGAGGAAAGGGGATTCCTCCGAATGCAATCCTAGCAGCCTCTATACTCTAGCCACTTCTAACATCATCTTGCACAACTACCTCACCTAAAAATGACACTAAAATCTGTCAACATAAAGTTGGTGAGAACATAGGTTTAAGTTATCTAGAACATCATAAGAAACCTTGACATCCGCTGTAAATAAGTTGAAGAAAAACAATTTATAGTAATGGACCATAATGTGATAATCATGCTACATGCATCCACAACAAAACTCAAGCCAAGTACCAATCACATCTACAATTCACAAAGCACATTATAACAATCAAGAAGTATCTCGTCACACGCACAAGAACACACACCACACTATCCGGATCTTTCCCACACCACCTGTGGAAGATGAACTATATCCCCGTCGAGATACCTTGCCTCCGAAGAGACGATGCACAAGTACTCAGGACGGATCGTGCCCCACGCTCCACACACATCACAACTGGTCCCATAGACGCCCATACATCTATGTACCAAAGCCAATCACAATCCAAACAAGATTCACATAGCAGAACACGTACCAAAGCACATATGAGAACACATAAGCACGCAAGTCACACAATAACACATTTATGTCCACACATTTTATAACATAGTACTAAATCATGTTAAAGAACATTTCAAGTGTCATCTCCATCCCATACTGGAAAAAAACATTTAAAAACGTAGTAAAATGGGACTATGAACTCACCTGATTGCTTCTCCAAAGTCCTTGCTCTAGCCCCAAGCTAATAATCCAAAAACACATTAATCAATACATGAACCAACCTCTAAAATGGTTCATCAATCTATGATGGACATCTAACCTCCTCTCATATAAATACCCCATTTATAACTCTAAACACCCCATTACCCTTCCCTAACAAGTCCTTAACTTGGTTAAGTTTAATAGCTATCCCGTTCACAATTTCACACAAAACAGTCCCAGTTTTAGGTCTCAAAACTTTAAGTCAAACGTCCACTTAAACATACCCATGGTTTCTGTAAAAGGAATATTCATACCCTTAAATATGTTGGCTAACACCTCCCACTTGCCCTAACCTTAAAGATACTGTTAAGGCCCGATATATATATATATACTTTTGTCATTCCAGTTTTCCTGATTTTAAACGTATGAAAAGTTCATTACCATTAGAGGGTCTTACCCTAAACCACAATCTTAGCCCAAGTGCAGATCCTTATTAAAATATATAAACCATCTCTCATGTTCGTGAGAAGATCCCAATGCAACCCTAAGTACCCCAAACAACCCAAAACTTAAAAAGAAAACAGGCTGAATTTAAAACTATTTTGACCTCCGACTGTTGTAACCTATTTTTGACCCACTTCCCGACCTCCAATTTATCTCTAGTTTCTTGCATTGGAAATCCACTTCAAATACCTTTTCAGGGGTATGTGGATCGTAAGATAAGAGTTTGTAGAACTCCCAATATGATCAAAACAATTGACTCAAAAATCTGCCCAGTTTTTAAAAACGGGTTTAACAAAATCAACCACATTAATTAACCCTAATTCCTCTAATTACAAGCCCTAACCCATGTAATCCTTATATTATGATTATTACAACATTAATTTACTGTTTATATATAAACCCTAACCCTTAATCCATCATAAGAATGATTAATTAAACATAAAAACAATTAATATGAAAAGGGTTATGAAGATTTTACCTTTTATTTAATGGAATATGAAGAAAACCTAATTTTATGAAGAACCCTAATTTTCCTCTTCTTTTAGTCGACTATAACTCCAGGGAAAGAAAAAAAAATGCGTTTGATTTAGTGTTAGGGGTTCCTTATATAGCCAAAACAATCCTTGTCCAACCCAATTACCACTTACCATAAATCTTTTCCTTTTTCCTTTTTTTTCTCTTCTAAACCGACCTAAACACCCCTAATTTCGTTTTTTTCTTTATTTTTTTTTCTTTTTATTGTTAATTAATATCTTATTAATATTACCTTAATTTACCTTAATTTATTTCAGCTCCTAAAACTCCCAAAACCTCAAAACCGTAAAACTAGTCAAATTTACGCGTTTTACCGTAAAAGACGTAAAATATACACTTTAAAAAAAATATCAAATTCTTAAATAAACTTTATAACTAAGTCCTAAATGACTTAAAACCATCCCGAAAAATATTCTTTTGGATAATTACCTCACCCGAGACCTCTAAACGCTAAACCATAAATCCAAAAAAAAATACTATTACTATAATACTTATACGTATACGTAAACACCACAATATCACCATTTTCATTTCATAGTCACCACTTGTGAGCTCATGAACATGAAATAACCGTTCCTCGATTTACTTATGAGTACTCTATACTCATAAACGATAACCACACCAACCTCGTTCACACAAAATAAACACGTAAACACACAATTCAAGTAAGCACACATAAAATAACCTAAAAGTAAGACCAAGTGACAAACCCAAAACCACAGTTGTCACATCACTCCCTCCTAATAAAAATCTCGTCCCGAGATTTACTCCCAAACTCAAACTTATTCTCAGCAAACAAACGAGGATACATATCCTTGATAAAACCTTCACGTTCAAACGTGAACTCAGTTTACACGAAAATAATCTCAACCAACAACACATGAGCCTTAACCGTCCGCGAGGAAACTTATCAAAACCATAAATCAAAACTCATCAAAATATAACCACGTATAATAAGGTCTAAAGAACTCTCAAATTCCTTCCCAACTCATTTCTATGTTAACCCTCCAAGTGTTCATTACCGAAATATACCCAAAACACGAGTTTAAACCATGTTGTCCGAAAATTAACCTTGAACTCAACACTTGTACAATTAATTCGACCAAGCTACTGACTTCCAATTACGAAACTTTCTGAATATTTGAAAAGTATGTTCCGAGTACATAATTTGAAAAGTATGTTCCGAGTACATAATTTTAGGCTTTTGAATCACCCAAAAACCTTTCAAAACGAATAAGTTATGACCAAAACGATTTTTCTCAAAATCTGCCTAGGCATTAGCGACAGTTTCTCACAGTTAGCGACATATTTTGACAGTTTAGCGACAGTTTCTGCCTACTCCGATTTATACCAAATAAAAAAAAACGATTTTTATACCCTAAAAAAAAACCCGTTATTAATTACAAAATTCAAGGTCTAATTTATTTTAATTCTAGAAAATTTAAACTCTCACCCATCATATGATTAATACATGATTTAACATATTTAAGTTAATAAGAACAAGAATTCTAACTAAAGAACAATAACTTTAGGTGATCAAAACCAAAATATTTTAGAATAAAAAGGCCATGCTTATATGTTAAAAAAAAGATTATATTCCACCTTATTTCAAACACGTTTTCGACACTTCCTTATTTCATCGACTACCAACAACTATTTTTTTTTCAATTTGCAAGTTCTATATTTTTTTTACCATGTATAACTCGAAACAAAAGACATCGTTACCCCAAAAATAAATCTCCACCATCTCAAAATCCTTCACGCCAAAAGTACCGTACAAACAAACACGTGAAATGAGGACCCGAGAAATGCACTACTACAGAAGTTGAACATCTCAAAGAGAAACGAGCTAGCAACCATCCCAAGAATACAACCGGTAAGTAGAAAATAATTTTACATACATAGGCATAAGCATACATACACTCAAATCCATCCAACATATACTATTACAAGCATGTATTAACCCTCTTTCATGCAACCATACTTAGGAATCCATTGGTGTTGTGGCACATGTATAATTATGTAGGCCTCCATAATTATACATGTTCCTTTTCACCAATGTACTCCCTCCTATGATGACACTTATAAGAAATTAATACTACACATAACACATAATCCAACAACTCACAAGCACATAACCACACAAGATAAGATCCAAAACCCCATGTATTAAAATAACATAGCCAATGCACGAAACACATAAACTCGTAGTCCAGCTGAACCAGCATAGACAAAATTCAAAATGTATAAAGAACATGAAAACATAATTAAGCGAAATCCAACAATGACTAGCGTATACGACCATGGTTCCACCCGCACTAATCAAAACTCGTAAAGAAAATAACATGTAGTTAAGTATGAACCATAGTAGTTCATAACCAAACAAATTCTGCGAAAATAATATTCAAACACATCAACTACTATAAAATGCACACATACTCCTTTGACGCCTATATGCAGGGACCCTTAAGCTATAGACTAGGCTACACGACTAGGCAACCTAATTATCTATAACCATTGGCTCTGATACCATTCTGTCACACCCCACCATGGCGGAATATGGGGCGCGACGTATGGATATCATCACAACAACAGCGTGTCTATAGAGAGAACTAAATGAAATTGAAATATCATAGATGGCGACACAAATGTCGTGACAATATCTCAACAAGCAGGCATCTAGGTAAGTAGGTAACAGGCCTACCTCTTACCAAAGACATACAAATAAACAAACATCAAACATATAGGTACCACAAAGTTCACTTAATCAAAACACAAAATAAAATCTAAGAGGAAAGGGGATTCCTCCGAATGCAATCCTAGCAGCCTCTATACTCTAGCCACTTCTAACATCATCTTGCACAACTACCTCACCTGAAAATGACACTAAAATCTGTCAACATAAAGTTGGTGAGAACATAGGTTTAAGTTATCTAGAACATCATAAGAAACCTTGACATCCGCTGTAAATAAGTTGAAGAAAAACAATTTATAGTAATGGACCATAATGTGATAATCATGCTACATGCATCCACAACAAAACTCAAGACAAGTACCAATCACATCTACAATTCACAAAGCACATTATAACAATCAAGAAGTATCTCGTCACACGCACAAGAACACACACCACACTATCCGGATCTTTCCCACACCACCTGTGGAAGATGAACTATATCCCCGTCGAGATATCTTGCCTCCGAAGAGACGATGCACAAGTACTCAGGACGGATCGTGCCCCACGCTTCACACACATCACAACTGGTCCCATAGACGTCCATACATCTATGTACCAAAGCCAATCACAATCCAAACAAGATTCACATAGCAGAACACGTACCAAAGCACATATGAGAACACATAAGCACGCAAGTCACACAATAACACATTTATGTCCACACATTTTATAACATAGTACTAAATCATGTTAAAGAACATTTCAAGTGTCATCTCCATCCCATACTGGAAAAAAACATTTAAAAACGTAGTAAAATGGGACTATGAACTCGCCTGATTGCTTCTCCAAAGTCCTTGCTCTAGCCCCAAGCTAATAATCCAAAAACACATAAATCAATACATGAACCAACCTCTAAAATGGTTCATCAACCTATGATGGACATCTAACCTCCTCTCATATAAATACCCCATTTATAACTCTAAACACCCCATTACCCTTCCCTAACAAGTCCTTAACTTGGTTAAGTTTAATAGCTATCCCGTTCACAATTTCACACAAAACAGTCCCAGTTTTAGGTCTCAAAACTTTAAGTCAAACGTCCACTTAAACATACCTATGGTTTCTGTAAAAGGAATATTCATACCCTTAAATATGTTGGCTAACACCTCCCACTTGCCCTAACCTTAAAGATACTGTTAAGGCCCTGATATATACATATATACTTTTGTCATTCCAGTTTTCCTGATTTTAAACGTATGAAAAGTTCATTACCATTAGAGGGTCTTACCCTAAACCACAATCTTAACCCAAGTGCAGATCCTTATTACAATATATAAACCATCTCTCATGTTCGTGAGAAGATCCCAATGCAACCCTAAGTACCCCAAACAACCCAAAACTTAAAAAGAAAACAGGCTGAATTTAAAACTGTTTTGACCTCCGACTGTTGTAACCTATTTTTGACCCACTTCCCGACGTCCAATTTAGTTCTAGTTTCTTGCATTGGAAAGTCACTTCAAATACCTTTTCAGGGGTATGTGGATCGTAAGATAAGAGTTTGTAGAACTCCCAATATGATCAAAACAATTGACTCAAAAATCTGCCCAGTTTTTAAAAACGGGTTTAACAAAATCAACCACATTAATTAACCCTAATTCCTCTAATTACAAGCCCTAACCCATGTAATCCTTATATTATGATTATTACAACATTAATTTACTGTTTATATATAAACCCTAACCCTTAATCCATCATAAGAATGATTAATTAAACATAAAAACAATTAATATGAAAAGGGTTATGAAGATTTTACCTTTTATTTAATGGAATATGAAGAAAACCTAATTTTATGAAGAACCCTAATTTTCCTCTTCTTTTAGTCGACTATAACTCCAGGGAAAGAAAAAAAAAATGCGTTTGATTTAGTGTTGGGGGTTCCTTATATAGCCAAAACAATCCTTGTCCAACCCAATTACCACTTACCATAAATCTTTTCCTTTTTCCTTTTTTTTCTCTTCTAAACCGACCTAAACACCCCTAATTTCGTTTTTTTCTTTATTTTTTTTTCTTTTTATTGTTAATTAATATCTTATTAATATTACCTTAATTTACCTTAATTTATTTCAGCTCCTAAAACTCCCAAAACCTCAAAACCGTAAAACTAGTCAAATTTACGCGTTTTACCGTAAAAGACGTAAAATATACACTTTAAAAAAAATATCAAATTCTTAAATAAACTTTATAACTAAGTCCTAAATGACTTAAAACCATCCCGAAAAATATTCTTTTGGATAATTACCTCACCCGAGACCTCTAAACGCTAAACCATAAATCCAAAAAAAAATACTATTACTATAATACTTATACGTATACGTAAACACCACAATATCACCATTTTCATTTCATAGTCACCACTTGTGAGCTCATGAACATGAAATAACCGTTCCTCGATTTACTTATGAGTACTCTATACTCATAAACGATAACCACACCAACCTCGTTCACACAAAATAAACACGTAAACACACAATTCAAGTAAGCACACATAAAATAACCTAAAAGTAAGACCAAGTGACAAACCCAAAACCACGGTTGTCACAATCTCCCTCCCTCTCTTTAGATCATAACAACACTTGTACAATCATAAGAAAACGTGGACCTACAATTGGTATCAAGAGCCATGGTTGATTGAGTTGTTCTTGTGTTTGTTTTGATTGATTTTGGTGGGTTTCGATTTAATCAAGCTTAAATCTTGAAATTTTTTGCATTTTTGTTGTTTAAGTTTATAGAAAAATCGACTACATAGTTGTGGTAGTGATTTGGGCTAATTGATTTGGTCAAAATTGCAAAATTTTTGGTTATTTGGGTGATTTTCGGGGTATTTTTCGATTAACAGTGAGTTAGATCCATATTTCAGCATGTGTCGTCTTATCATTTTTGAACTTTCGTAAGAGGGTTTTCAAAATATTCCAAAAGTTAAAACTTTCGTAACAGGGTTTTTAACAAGTTCCGAAAGTATTATTTTTTTGGGGTTTGTTCCGAATGTTTGGCAAGATTCACGAAAGTAACTGTTGATATTTCTACGAAAGTTAAAGTTTAAATTTAAATTTGTTACGAAAGTTTTCAATTGTTCCGAAAATCAACAACTTCCTCTTTCACTTTCAAATTTGTTACGAAAGTTTTCAATTGTTCTCTACGAGAGTTTTGTTTTCTACGAAACTTCGATTCCTATGAAAGTTCTATTTCTACGAAAGTTTGTTCCTGCGAAAGTTTCTGCAAAAGGTTCTACGAAAGCTTGTTTCTGCGAAAGTCTTTTGTCCTGCGAAAGTTTATTTCTACGAGAGTATTTTTCTACGAGAGTATTTTTCTGCGAGAGTATCGTTCTCCGAAAGTGTTTTATTCAAAAAGTTTAATATTGGTATTTCATTTTATCAGCAAGTTTTAGTAGAACAGTGTAAAGATTTACACTACATTCTCGAATCGACCCAACAAACACAACAATCTCAACATTAACCAAAACCATTTAGTCTCGACAAACACAACCTTCACTCAACATAAAGACTCGATTTTTTCAACAAAAACTCGAGCTCTCGACACTAAACTCTCACTCTCGTTCAAACCAACCAACTACTTTCGACACAAACTCTTTCTTGATCCATAATCGACTCCACCAAGCCTCGACCCACAAAACTCAGACACCCACAGACACCCACAAAAACTCTTTCGACACACCTACACTACACTCGAATACACCAACAACCAGCATCAAAGACTCACGACAAACCTCAACCTCGACAAAAACAACCTCGACAAGACTCCAACTTTTTAACACTGATTCTACTCCCATATCAACCCAAACCTCAGAAAGATTAAAACACACCCAAAAATCAAACCAAAAAATACATAGATCTCAGTCCGAAAAACCCTCATCGATCCAAAAATTAAAATACCTACCCGAGACTTCTCTTTCGAGAAATCTTGAAGACCAATAACCCTTGTGCCTCTGCTTTAACTATTAAGAACACATTCAGTTTGGTTTTTTGATGTATACGCAGCCTATGTGATATTGGCTTTTCTGTGGGTTTGATTCGGATGTGATCAGTTTTTGGCTTGATAAGTTTTATTTTGAGAATTAAGATTGGACAAAGGTGATCTGGTCTTCCGATTTAGTTTGGGACGGAGGTGAGACAGATATACATGTGACTAGATATGAGATTTGACTAGATATGGTTTAATTTTTGGTGGCTAGGATTTAGGTGAGATGGGAGAGAAGAAGCAAAAATAGGTTGTGTGTTTTTTACTATTAGGTTTAGGTGTGAGAAAAGGACACAGATATTGGTATATAGTGGGGCGGAGTAAACTAGGAGGATAGTATTATTTTATATTTTAGTATTGGATCTTGCTGGAAGCCACGTTGACGTGTTATCCACATGTGTTGATTTGGGCCCTATCTTGCACCGGTTTGTGTGTTAATCAAATAGATCGGGTATCATAATTTTTTGATGGGCCGACTGTTTTGGTTATGATTAAGGAATGAAACACGTTTTTGGTATAGTTGTCATTTGGGCTAGTCAAATGTTATTGGGCCATGTAGTAGAAAGCATTTACACATTCATCGACTGGAGTTTTGGATTCGTTTGATTTCAAATTTTAGTATACTAATTGATTTTTGGTTTATTTTTATTCGGGCTTCGAAACAAACAAAGTTACGGGACAAAGTAACGAAACAAGGTGACGAGAAAGATTTACATCTCACCAACAACGAATTAGAGTCATCTACGGATTTTTCGTTGGTTCGTCGAATTATACTCTCCCGTGTTGCTCTTATTTATCATCGATTAACAATGGATTGGTTGAATTCGACGTTTCAAGAGGGGGAATTGCATCAAATGCAAGACAAAGTTACAGAAAGTGGCATCAATTCATTTCGACTACTTCAGTCTCATCTTGTGAACATTTAATGGCTTCAAGGAGGAAGCGAATTTGTGACACTGTTTAGTAAAAATCGTCATATATTCATGGAATCGATGTTCATCTTCTTGAACCAACTAGCAGAACAACTCCACAATGAAGACTTTAATCACTCTGCATCAGTACTTGCATATAAGGCTCTTGTGACACAACTCACGGCTTTCCTTCAATTCAATATCGTCAAGTCTGAAAGCTCAGTGATTTGCCAGTCATTCCTTTGAGATACACATACCGAGATTCAAAATTTCCGTGGTATAATATTGAAACTCATGACATCGGTCTCGTCTTCGATTTATGAAAGATCTCGACTTCAGAAAGCGTATGATAATGGAGTGCAAGAATCTACGATGCAAGAGGAAAATGGTCATACGATTGACGCATTAGAGGCTGCTAAAGATTACAAGGACATGGAATCAATAGTTCAGCATGACATCAGCAACACGTCAGGGAGTGTTACAGACATCTCTTATGATGACACCATTCCCGTTTATGACAAATAGCCTACACATATGGTACAATGTAATGTTGTATATGATGTCTATGTCGATGAACTACCGCATGTTGAGCATTCTGAACCTATTTATGACAAACATGGGAAGGAAAAGGGTGATAGCTTTACCACTTTAGATTCATCCGATGTGCGTCATAATGGGGGAGAGATTGTTCAGAATGTAATAGTACATCTTGATAAACGCTTTATGACTGCTTCGTTAACTGATTCCGATTCCAAGATTAAAGAGCTCGAAACGATCGTAGCTCAGCAATCAAAAGATCTTGAGGATGCCAAACTTGCATTTTCGAAGAAAACGAACAAATTTGAAACATATTTTGAAAAACTTGAAAAGTCAAACTTTGTTCTTGAACGAAAATTGGATCAAAAAGTTCTAGATTCTAAAGCTGAAAAGGATAATCTTTTGAAACAAATTAAGTTGCTAGAATCTAAAGTGACATCCCAAGATAACTTGCTCAAATAGAATGAGACTTTAAAGGCTCAGGTTCAAGAAAAGGTTTTTGCTATAGCTGCTTTGAGAAATGAATTAAGTAAAACCAAAGAAACTAATGTGGACACTAAGCTTGAAAAACCATCAATCTTAGGGAAACCGCCTCAAATTCAGTCTATTAGACAACCGTGCATTTAGATCCGAGCGACCACAATCCTCGAGACCGCGGTTTGCCTCCCAAGTTGATATGGTTCATATTTCTAGACCAGTCACTCCACCATCTAGGCCCAATGTGACTAAAACGGCTTTTGCAAGACCTAATCACATGATTGCCTCTAGTCTCCCTAGACATAGTCCAAAGAACATGTCTCAAACTAGTTCAAATGACGTTCGCCATAATTTTAATCTAAGGGATGCTAAGAAAAAGACACAAGTGAGAGATAGAATTTTCAAACCTAGTCAGATGCCTTCTAGATTATCCAACACTGCTAACTGTAGCATGTCATATCCTAGGAGCATCAATCAATCTTCTAGGGATTCTAGATCTTACTCGGACATTAAATATGCTACTTGTAAAACATGTAGGAAATGTGTCTTTAAGGCAAATCATGACTTTTGTGTCAAGAAATACCTTCATGCGGTGAACTCCCATGCTAGAATTAAATCCCAATGGCTAGATAAAATCAAACCCATTGGTAAAGTTTGGCGCCCCACTGGTAGAACCTTCAATCTTTTAGGAAACGAGTGCCCTTTAACTAGGATAGTCTCCGATTCTACTAAGACTACTAGGGAGGAAATTGAAAAGGATGATACATCACTTAAGCCTGAACTTAAGATTTTCTATAAAAGGAAACGTTTGCCAGCTAAGATAAGTGAATCATCTCCTCCAGTCACCTCTGGCACAAGAAAAGAAAATTGTGAATCCCCGCAGGGTTCTAAGATAGATATCGCTAACCCATATAAAAGCATACAAACTTCAACTGAGATTGGAATTACCAAAGTCAAGGATCAACAAAAACAAACCGGTCCAATCTTTATATACCGTTCAACTAAGGACACTCTCAGAGTTTGGTTACTAAAGAAGCTGATATCAGAGAAACAAGTGTCTCAGGGGATTTGCAGTTAACCTTACAACGTAAAGGCTTATAGACAAATCACAGTCTGTGACCCGTTCATCAAAGAAAGGAAAGTTTATCGCCGGTGATAAAATTATCCTCACAAACGAGAAATTAATTTTTCTCGGACACGAGTTAAAATTAAAACTATTCCAAGGTTTTAAGCTCGTGTATATGGCTCATCGTCAAATTTCAGATGATGACCCGTACTTCAAATAAAGAAAAGTTTATCGCCGATGATAAACTTATCCTCAAAAACGAGAAATTAAATTTTGTCGGACACGAGTTTACTTTAAAACTATTCAAAGGTTTTAAACTCGTGTATATGGCTCATCGTTAAATTTCAGACGATGACCCGTACTTCAAATAAAGGAAAGTTTATCGCCGATGATAAACTTATCCTCAAAAACGAGAAATTAAATTTTCTCGGACACGAGTTTACTTTAAATCTGTTCAAAGGTTTCAAACTCGTGTATATGGCTCATCGTTAAATATCAGACGATGACCTGATCTTCAAATAAAGGAATGTTTATCGCCGATGATAACTTATCCTCAAAAACGAGAAATTAAATTTTTCTCCGACACGGGCTTACATTTAAACTATTCAAAGGTTTTAAGCTGGTGTAAATGGTTCATTGTTATATGTCAGACAATGACCCAAACTTCAAATAAAGGGAAGTTTATCTTGTCAACGATAACTTACCCTCACAACGAGAAATTATTTATTCTCGGGCATGAGCTTATGTAAAACATTCAAAGTTTTTAAGCTCATGCACAATGGCGTATAATCACATTTCAGATTATGCTCCAGACTTCAAAGAGAGGAAAGTTTATCGCTGATGATAAACTTATCCTTACAACGAGAAATTACTTTTTCTCGGGCATGAGCTAATATTAAAAATATTTGAAGTTTTTAAGCTCATGTACAATGACTTACAGTTAAATATCAGACTGTAACTCAGACTTCAACTTTATGAAAGCTTATCTTTAATGATAACTTATCCTCTTAACGAGAAATTCATTTTTCTCGGTCATGAGCTTGTATTAAAACATTCCAAGTTTTAAGCTCATAAAGAAAAGTGTATCTTTTAAATAAGAGAACTTTTCTTCACAACGAGAAATTCATCTTTCTCGGTCATGAGCTTTACGTTAAAACATTCAAAAGTTTTCAAGCTCATGAAAACGACTTCTAAGTAAATGTCAACTTAGGACTCGTTCTTCAGTTAAAAGGAAAGTTTATCGCCGATGATAAACTTATCCTTAACAACGGGAAGTTTACAACTTCTCGGACTTAAGCTCGTTTTGTAAGATATTAAACATCTTAAGCTCAAGTAATTGGTTTTCAAAACTTTGAACACAATTTTTCGAGAATTTCTCAAAAGGTTTTTCTAAATCTTTCAAAATTGTGTGTTCAAAAATGTTTTGATAAAAAGAGCATGTCTTCCAGAATCGATAATATTTACGATACTAGAAATGTCATTCAATAATGACACGGGGTTGTAAATATAGTTCGAGCAGAAGTTCAAATGTTTTAAAGCATGCTCAAAATGATTTGCTATTATTTCAGATAGTAACCCGGTTTTCATATTAAAATCAAGCATTTCACCGGAAAGCTTTGAATCAACAACGGGAATTAATTTTCTCGGGCATGGTTTACTTTATAACCATGTAAGGGATTGTGTTTACGTAATAACACAATCTAACACGAATATATGTACGGGTCAGTGCATTTATTTGTTAAAACAAGAGAAATCTTGTTTTTATGAAGTTATCATCTCCACAATCATAGCAATTTACATTTGATATCTACATACTCGACGATGTGACTACTCAAACGGCGACTATAGCTCTTTTAATAGAACACGGGTCAACAATTGAGGGGGAGCAATTGTCAAGCATTCAGACTCTTTGATGCCGAAAGTGCCAAGGTTACTAATTGATGTCAAGACAATGATATCAATCGTACACATGGTGTCAAGAGATAACTTCAGACGTGACGAGGCGACCAACATTCTTGAACAAGAACCATGTGAGTCTATCATATGATGTTCTCCATCATTTAGGTCCAACCTCGTAAATTGCTAATCTTGTGAATACATTATCATATATGATCTTTGCACGTGATAAATACCTTACACTTGTGTTTAAAAGGTATTAAACTTACGTTTCAAGTACACCCTCATTAATTTGAGGGGGAGCTTGTGAAATCATGAAGATAATTGGATCATGCATTTTTCTTCCCAAATTTTTCTTAAAATGCTATTAAATCAATTGATATTAAAAACGTCGATTGGGTTAATATATTTAATATGGGGGAGAAAATGTAGTTTAATATTAAGATCAATAATGGTTTGATTTAATGTGTTGGCTCATCCCGACATGTGCGAAATGTTTTCGAATATCGTGGCATATGTTAAGGGGGAGCAAAATGGATTTGAATATCAAAATGGATTTCATGGTGACATATACTTACCCACAACCCATTTATTTCACGACGATAAAGATTGTGGTGACATAAGGATGGTAGGATAGGTTAAAGTCTAATGATTCTTCTAAAATTAGAGGAATCTTCCCAAGGACGTTTCATAGCTAGAAATAGTAGTCCTTAGGAAAGATGGAGAAAGATTGTGAATGTAGCTGAATGCCGACCAAGTACTTAAGTTAGCACTAGAACAATCACAACAAGGTGCTAGTTATGACGTATTGGTAAGAATTGAAGGGGTTGAAGAATGAAAAAGAATTGTAAAGATAAAGAGTGTAAATAAAGTAGCCCTCCTTACAACTTAGGCAGAAACCGGGTCAATTCATATGCTATTGAGATCGTTTTTAATGATGCTCAATATTGAAGATAGACATCATGGACCCAGTGCTGCAATGCACAACCCATCCCAGCTAACTCAGATATCTCTCAAAAGGTATTTGTTTTAATCACACGAAGACAACGCATTATCTATTGATTTATTCACTCTGGATAAATTGGTACTGAAATGGTGGCACTCCTCTCCAGCCTCCGATCACTAAAATCCAAAATGAACGATCGAGTCTAGAGCCATTCGAGATCATCAAATATCTCATTAGGACACACTTTCATAATTCACACACTGTGAAAAGTAAGAAAGATCTTAAAAGTCCAACGCAAAATCTTCATGATCTTGCCTGAACATCCGAGTAATACGAAAGTATTTACAATGAAGATGGAAATCCTTCTTGAGCGAATATCAAAAAGCTCATGGTAGGTGACTTTTGAGATTCTTTAAGAATCAAGCTCGTGATAACTGGAAAGCAACAGTGGTTTAATTCTTAACTGAACTTAAACACGTTCCAGGCCTCTACGCAATATCTGAGTGATCTTGCCAGAACACTCAGAGTGACCACTCTATAGTGTTCACAGTGATGAGTGGAAATCATTCTAGTGTTAACTTCAAACATCACTTGGTAGGTAACTATCAAGATTCTATATGAATCAAGCTCGTGACAACTGGAAACAAACGATGGTGCGGTTCTTAATTGAACTTCACTTGTTCCAGGAACATGAATTGACAGCTTCAAATCATACGGATAATATCATCCAAATGATTCACTCTTTATGTTCGCAGTCAGCTTTGGACGTTCGAATAAAGAGAACAGGTTTACCCGTGAAATCTTGTCAAGGAGCTTCTTAATTGAAACTACCTGCCACAAGTACGATATTTTATATCGTCCAACGGTCTTCACCGACTGGAGGTAAAATGCTACCAAATTAGAATGAAATTTTCAAGGCCATTTCATCCGTGTATATGTTTTGTTGCTAACTGTCTTATGCAGCGTAACAAGAAGGTGGCATTGCGGTGTACAATCCAGAAGAAGTCGTCCCCACATGCTTATGTTTTTTGCACTTAATACTTCAACAAATTCAAGAAAGCCTAAAAGTCAAGTCTCCCGCTGTATCAAACTCTGAAGCTTTCAAGAATTTATAAAGGTGTAAGTATGTGGAATATGAAGTCACGAGGAGGCAAATTTCACAAGTGATGAATGCACAAGGTCAAGGCAAGGAAACATGCTCAAGACTAAAGTCAAAGATCTCATCAGCATATTCACAAGAACAAGATTGAAGACTCAAGCATAGTATGCTAGGTTTAAGATTTTGTAAAAATGGTGTGACCTCCCTTAGGGGGAGATTGTTGGAAATACGTTTTTCCAAAGAAAGTCTCTGTCACATATTGTTAGCATAGGTCACGAGCTATAGACTATTTAGGAAATTGTAACTTGGAGTGACCTCCCTTAGGGGGGAATGTTGGAAATAGGTTTTTACGTATTTAGAAAGGATTGGTCACTCTAACGATATATACGAAGTATGGGCTCGTGATCTAATATGTAAACATATAACCCATAAAGCCCACATGCAGGGTGGGCTGTATATTTACCCCCTCCTAGCATGTTAGGAGGGGTGGTCATTAGTTGTTTCACACATTTCACTTAATAAATCTTTCTTTCTCTCCTTCTTTCCTTTCTCACTCTAACTCTCTCTCTCTCTAGTTCTTCATCTCCCTCCCTCTCTTTAGATCATAACAACACTTGTACAATCATAAGAAAACGTGGACCTACAAAGCCATTTTGAGCATGTTTTAAAACATTTGAACTTCTGATCGAACTTTATTTACAACCCTGTTTCATTATTGAATGACATTTCTAGCATCGTAAATATTTTCGATTCCAGAAGACATGGTCTTTTTATCAAAATATTTTTGAACACACAGTTCTGAAAGATTTAGAATAAACTTTTGAGAAATTCTCGAAAAATTGTGTTCAATGTTTTGAAAACCAATTACTTGAGCTTAAGATGTTGAATATCTTACAAAATGAGCTCAAGTCCGAGAAGTTGTAAACTTCCCGTTGTGAGGATAAGTTTATCATCAGCGGTAAACTTTCCTTTTAACTGAAGAACGAGTTCTAAGTTGACATTTACTTAGAAGTCGTTTTCATGAGCTTGAAAAACTTTTGAATGTTTTAACGTAAATCTCATGACCGAGAAAGATGAATTTCTCGTTATGAGGAAAAGTTCTCTTATTTAAAAGATACACTTTCCTTTTTGAGCTTAAAACTTGGAATGTCTTAATACAAGCTCGTGACCGAGAAAAATGAATTTCCCGTTAAGAGGATAAGTTATCATTAAAGATAAGCTTTCCTAAAATTGAAATCCGAGTTACAATATGATATTTAACTGTAAGTCATTGTGCATAAGCTTAAAAACTTCGAATGTTTTTAATATTAGCTCATGCCCGAGAAAAATTAATTTCTCGTTGTAAGGATAAGTTTATCATCGGTGATAAACTTTCCTTTCTTTGAAGTCCGGGGCATAATCTGAAATGTGATTATACGTCATTTACACGAGCTTAAAAACCTTTGAATAGTTTTAATGTAAGCTCGTGTCCAAGAAAATTTAATTTCTCGTTAATGAGGATAAGTTTATCATCGGTGATAAACTTTCCTTTGTTAGAATCGCGGGTTACAATCTGACATGTGACTGCAAGCCGTTGTGCATGAGCTTAAAAAAACTTAGAATGTTTTTAATATAAGCTCATACCCGAGAAAAATTAATTTCTCGTTGTGAGGATAAGTGTATCATCGGCGATAAACTTTCCTTTATTTGAAGATCGGGTCATCGTCTGATATTTAACGATGAGCCATATACACGAGCTTAAAACCGTTGAATAGTTTTAAAGTAAGCTCGTGTCCGAGATAATTTAATTTCTCGTTTTGAGGGTAATTTATCGTTGAATAGATAAGCTTCCTTTTCTTTGAAGTTCGGGTCACAATCTGTGATATGACTATAAGCCATCTACAGCTTAACTGCGAGTCCCCTTTGACACTTGTTTCTTAGATATCAGCTTCTTCAGCAACCAAACTCTGAGAGTGTCCTTAGTTGTACGGTATACAAATATTGGACTGCTGTGTTCTTGTTGAACGTTAACTTTTGTACCTGTATTCTCATTAGAAAGTTGTATGATTTTATGTGGGTTAGCGATATCTATCTTAGAACCATGCGGGGATTCACAGTTTTCTTTTCTTGTGCCAGAGGTGACCTGAGGAGATGATTCACTTGTGTTAGCTGGCAAACGTTTCCTTTTATAGAAAACCTTAAGTTCAGGCTTAAGTGATGTATCATCCTTTTCAATTTCCTCCCTAGTAGACTTAGTAGAATCAGAGACTATCCTAGTTAAAGGGCACTCGTTTCCTACAACAGTGAAACTTCTACCCGTGGGTCGCCAAACTTTACCAATAGGTTTGATTTTAGCTAACCACTGGGATTTAAGTCTAGCATGGGAGTTCACCTCCTTAAGTAATTTCTTAACACAATAATCATGATTGGCTTTAAAGACACATTTCCTACATGTTTTACAAGTAGCATATTTAATGTCCGAGTAAGATCTAGAATTCCTAGATGATTGATTGATGCTCCTAGTGTATGATATGCTACGGTTAGCAGTGTTGGGTAACCTAGAAGGCATCTGACTAGGTTTAAAATTCCTATCCCTTACTTGTGTCTTTTGCTTAGCTTCCCTCAGACCAAATTTATGGCAAACGTCATTTGAACTAGTTCTAGACGTGTTCTTTGAACTATTCTTAAAGAGGCTAGATGCAATCATGTGATTAGGTCTTGATAAAGCTGATTTAGTCACATTAGGCCTAGTTGGTGGAGTGATTGTTCTAGATTTATGAACCATATCAACTTGGGAGGCAAACCGCGGTCTCGAGGATTTTGGTCGCTCGGATCTAAATGCAGTCGGTTGTCTAAAGAACTGATTAGTAGGCGGTTTCCCCAAGATTGATGGTTTTTCAAGCTTAGTGTCCACACTAGTTCCTTTAGTTTTCCTTAATTCATTTCTCAAATCAGCTATAGCAAAAACCTTTCCTGTACTTGAGCCTTTAAGGTCTCATTATATTTAAGCAATCTATCTTGGGATGCCAACTTAGATTCTAGCACCTTAATTTGTTTCAAAAGATTATCTTTTTTAGCTTTAGAATCTAGAACTTTTTGATCCAATTTTCGTTCAAGAACAACGTTTGACTTTTCAAGTTTTACAAAATATGTTTCAAATTTGTCCGTTTTCTTCAAAAATTCAAATTTGGCATCCTCAAGATGTTTAGATTGATGAGCTATGATCATTTCAAGATCTTTAATCTTGGAATCAGAACCAGTTAACAAAGCAGTTATAAAGCAATTATCATGATGTACTATAGCATTCTGAACTATCTCTCCCCCATTTTGACTCACATCGGATGAAAATTGAAGTGGTAAAACTATCACCCTTTTCCATCCCATGTTTGTCATAATTAGGTTCGGAATGCTCAACATGCGATAGTTCATCGGCATAGACATCATATACCACATTCCGCTGTACCGTATTTGTAGGCTCTTCGTCATATACAGGTATGGGGTCATCATGAGAGATGTCTATATCATTTCCTGACATGCTTCTTGTATAATGTTTTCCTCCCGATTCCATGCTCTTGCCATCTTTAGGCTCCAAATTGTCAACCGTATGACCATTCTCCTCTTGCATCTGCATCGTAGATTCTTGCACTCCATTATCATACGCTCGCTGAAGTCAGAATCTTTCATCAACTAAAGACGAGACCAATGTCATGAATTTCAACAGTGTACCATGGAAATCTTGAACCTCGGTATGTGAGTATTGAAAAAATGACTGGCATATCCCTGAATATCAGACTTAGCGATGCTGAAGTGGAAGAAGTGCGTTAGTTGGGTCACGAGAGCTTTATATGCAGATTCTGATGCAGAGTGATTAAAGTCTTCTTTATGAAGTTGCTCAGCTAGTTGGTTCAAGTTGAGGAATATTGAGTAGATGAATATGTTACTATCTTGACCAAAGAGTGTCACAAATTCGCTTCCTCCTTGAAGCCATGAAAGGGTTACAAGATGAGATTGAAGTATTCGAAATAACATTATACCACTTTCTCTAGCTGTGTTTTGCATTAGATGCAATTCTCCCTCTTGAGATGTCGAATTCAACGATCCCATTGAAATTTGATGGAAAATGAAGGTAAGGATTACTTGTCGATCGATCAATGAAAGAAAGTAATTGTGGTTGTTGTTGTAGATTGAATCCCTTTGAGTAGTGAACAAATGACTAAATCCTCTAAATAATTGTTCTCGAGAAACCAAAAATTCCAAGACGAACAAAAACTCACGAATGTTAAAAAATTTCAAAAACACGTTTTTGAAAAATCTTCGAGTACTTGTCGCAATGTCTCAAAAGTCAACCTGTCGCAATGTGAAAATAATGATCTGTCAGAATATATATCGCAATATCTGTCGGACCTATCAGAATGTGATCGCAATACCTATCGAAATGTGACCGCAATACCTATCGGAATGTGATCGCAACACCTATCGGAATGTGATGGCAATACCTATCGGAATGTGATGGCAATACCTATCGGAATGTGATGGCAATACCTATCGGAATGTGATCGCAATACCTATCGGAATGTGATTGCAATACCTATCGGAATGTGATCGCAATACCTATCGGAATGTGATCGCAATACCTATCGGAATGTGGATCCTAATACCTATGGGAATGTGGATCGCAATACCTATCGGAATCCGTATCAGAATATCCATCGGAATGATGAAACCCTATCGCAATGTTGGATCATAATACTGATCGGAATGTTGATCGTAATCCAAAACCCTTAAATATTCCGATGTGCACTTTTCTCGGATGAAACACAACCAAGTCGAGATTTTAAGCCAAAAAATGATCCAAACACCCAAAGATTTTGTGTTTTTAACCAAAGTAACAATACCAAATCACTACCACAACTATGTAGATGATTTGTATCAAGATTAAGCCATAAAAAACACAAAAAAAAATTGGATCGAATGATTTTGAATCAAAATAAACAAATTAATGATGAACAAACACAAGAACAACCCAATCAACCATGGCTCTTGATACCATTTGTAGGTCCACTATTTCTTAGGATTGTACAAGTGTTTGATTGATATAAAAGAGAGGGGGGAATGAAGAACTAGAGAGGGAAAGTTAGAGAGAGAAAGGAGAGAATGAGAGAAAGATGGAATGAATAAGAGAAATGTGAAATGAACAACTACCCTTCCTAACATATGCTAGGAAGGGTATATATATATAGCCCACCCTACATGTGGGTTTTATGGGTTATACTTACATAACTAGATCACGAGCCCAATCTACGTATATATCGTTAGAGTGACCAATACTTTCTAAATACGTAAAAACGTATTTCCAACACATAGTTTCTCCTAGGTATATTTGATCTTGATCTACAATTATTGTTATTCCTCCTAGGTGTTGGAGTTTTACTTCTAGGTCGTGATTTAGCTTGATCATCTCTTTTTGGTGTAGGTGGTCTACTTCTAGGTTTAGACTCATTTCGTACTCTTTGAGGAGTAGATGTTTGTCTAGATAAGTTTCTAGTTCCCATTAGAGGTTTACTCAAGGGCTTGTAGAATTTATCTAGAGTAGGCTTTTCAAGGATAGGTAATTTGACCTTGTTAATGAGAATATGTTTTGGCCCTTCACCTAAAATAGACTTTTCAGAAAGTTCAGGATTTTCACAAAAACCTTCTTCTGTCCGCGGTTCTTTAGCTCCATCCGCGGTTCCATAGCAATAAGGAACCGCACCATATACTGGAGAACCGCGTACAGGGGTGCGTTTTTCTGAAAACCTAACTTGTTTTGGTTCACTAGTTGATGCTTTATTAGTGTTATATCCTAACCCAAGTCTTTCCTTAGAATGAATTTGTTTATTCAACATATCATTAAGAGCACTAGTACCTCTCATGAACTTTTCAAGTCTAATGGAGGTGCTCTGGATATTTTCACTCTCTTGTCTAAGATTTTCACATTTTAAGCAACCTAGATCAACTTCTTTGTTTTTCTCAAGCTTAGCTAGTTTCTCTCTTAGCTTCTTAATATCATTCTCAAGCTTAGTTCTAGTTGATTTTAGTATTTTGTTCTTTCCAATGAATTTAAGGCTAAGCTTATGTAAGTTATTATATTGGCCTTCTAATTCACTATCTCTTGAGAAGAACTATTGTTGCTATAGTAATCGGTTTCGGAATGTACCTCTTTTGAAGTGTGAGCCATGAGACATTTCTCATCTTTGGGGTTGTCATCATCATCTTCATCGCTATCGCTCCATGAACCTCCAACGAACGCCATGTGGTTCTTTTCGTGTGAAGGCTTAGGAAAATCACCGATGAAATGATTCGGATCACCACATCTAAAACATTTCCTATCACCTCTATCATCTTTGGCAAACCGGTTTTTGGAGAAGGGTTTCTTGTCGTTGTTTGGTTGCCTCACGTATTGACCTCGTCTTTTGAAGAACTTCTTAAAGTCTCTAACCGCCATGGCATATCCTCATCATCACTATCCGAGGAGCTTTCATGGTCACTTTGCGCCTTCTTGGCCTTGAGTGCAAGAGACTTTCTTTCACTCTTAATTTTCACCATTTCCGGGTCCTTCCAAATTATCATCTCATGAACTTTCAAGTTACCAATGAGTTCAGTGAGTGATAATTTGGCGAGATCCTTTGATTCTTCAATCATCGTGACTTTATCTCTCCATTTTGGATGCAACGCCCTAAGAAACTTCCTAACATTGTTCTTGCTAGAAAAACCTTCATCAAGTGCTTTTAGACTAGTAATAATAGTGTTAAATCTAGCAAATGCACTATCAATAGTTTCATCTTCTAAGATGACAAATTGTTCATATTGTTGAACAAGAAGATCGATTTTACTTTCTTTGACTTGGCTATTACTTTGTTGGGTTACTAAAAGGGTGTTACAAATATATTTAGCGGTTTCACACATAAAAATCCTTCCGTACTCTTTATTTGGTAAAGCATTATAAATCACCATTTTAGCCTCATTATTTTTAGCAAGTTTCCTTTTAGTATCATCATTAGCTTTGTCAAAAGTGACTATTCTTTACTTTTAGAAACTTCATTATATTAACAAGGCAAAAAATCACCATTGGTAATAACATGCCAAAGATATAAATCTTTTTATTTCACATAAGTCTCAAATCTATTTTTTCCAATAAAAAACTATCAGTTTCAAAAAGAGGTGGTCTTTGCATGGATTGCCCTTCTAGATACTTGTTGGAATCCATAGTTCGATTCAAGTTTTAAAATACAATATATTTTAAAAAGAATTGAGCAACCACGCTGTTATACCAATTGTAGAAACTAGAAGGGGGTTGAATAGTTTCTTAAATTTACTTGTTAAAGGTTGGTTTTTTATAATCTTTTTCAAAAACTTAGGCTTGAGTATTTATGTGAAACCTTCTTATACACAATATGAACAAGGTATAGTGAAACTAAACTAATAATCACAAGTATAAAGAATAATGAATGTAAAGAGATAAGGGAATGAAATATCAAACCAAACACCAAGGATTTATAGTGGTTCAGCAACGAAGCTCACTCCTCGTTCCTACTCCACTCCTCGAGTACCCCTTAGTCGAGAGTTCACTAATCAAAAAGCTCTTTAAGGTGGAGAAACCGTACACAACATCGCTTAACCAACATCTAACTCTAGGCTAAAAGTCGAGCCCTAATCTTAGCTAGGACCAATCTATACCAATATACTTTAAGGACCAAGTATTAACCTTAATACATACACAACTTCCAAATAGACACAACTACTTGGATCTTCACAACAATGAATAAATAAGTTTGGATCTTCAATGGATCTTTGAGGTAGACACAACACTTCAAGCATGATAGTGTTCTTCTCTTTGCACTTTGAGAGGAAAAGATGAGAGGAGAAAGATTCACTTCTAAACAAGTAGTAATCAAACAAATGATCAAGGATTTGAGTGATTTAAGAAGTATGAAAGAATCTGGAAATGTATGTGCAAAAGAAGTGAGTTGAAAGTCTGAGAATGATCCACTATTTATAAGACAAACATCCAACGGCTATATCTACCCGCGGTTCCTTATTGGAGCCCGCGGTTCCTTATCGATAAGGAACCGCTATAGCTGCTAAAAAACCGCCTGCGTAGACTCCGCTCCCTTTTGTCTTTTAGTGGATTGGTTCGAATCTGGGAATTAAAATATCCTGAAAGGATATTCCAAACCAAGATAGAATATGCCATTTTCAAATTTCAAATTTTCAAATAATTAATTTAATAAAACATTTTCTTAAAAAGAAAGTTTAATAAAAACTTGTCACACTTGATAAAAAGTGAGTTTTAAGAAAAGAGTAAATCCTTGATCACTTAATTAGGATGAGTACTTGTTTGTTCATACCTTAAGTGATAATGGTTGAAATGAAAAATACTTGAACTCAAGAATTCGTTTTTCATTGTTTTCGTAAATGCTTGTTTTTACATATTGTCGTAATAAAAAAAAGCGACACCAAAAAATGCAAGTAACGTTTTTAGGCATCATTGCATTAACAACAAGTATGACTACTAATGGGATAGCTCATATAATTTTGTGACGATGATAATAATGATCGCGATATGATAAAGTATTTAAAGAGTAAGAGACTGTTTTCGTCAAAAATGGCGTTTTACAACTTACTTGGCATGATTCAAGACTTATGTCTTATAAGCAAATGATTTCTCCTAAGCTTAAACAAGTTATTATAAGTTCAATGTTTTATCAAATTATCTAAGCGGATTCCTCCAACCAAAGATTCAAAAACCATAGGCATGTTCTTTATAAACGAGCTATAACAACTTGACCCTTTCGGACCCCAAGTTATCATAACCAATCTAGTTTGATAAAGCAAGTTAATAGAACTTAATTAGTATCGTGGTTCTTCAACATTAGCTTAAAATCATTTTAATGAAAGATCATATCATACCATCATCTCTAGTTATATTTACATACCCATGTAGTCACAAATAACTTATTAAACATAGCAAATAAGTATAAGATATCAAATGGAAAAGAGTAAATAGGAATCATACTTAGATTAAGGCGGAATGACGTTTACACAAGAGTATAATAAGATATCACGAAGTAAAATCGTTCCAATAACCCAAGAGTATAATATTCTTATTACAAAGACTTCCTAAGATGGAAAATATACCCAAAACGTTTGCTAAAGGACTAAGAGAATCGGATAGAGATATTTAGAGAAGTATGTTGGAAATGAGAGGAGAAGACCTCTATTTATAGTGTTGGTTGGGTCAAAAGTGCGCCGCAAGGATCCAATTGTGCGTCGCATAATGGATAACTGATTTTTACGTCGCACATTCGAGTTAGTGCGCTGCACATTCGTGCTCCAACGTGTTCTTTCATTAATTCTTCACTTTATTGCATTTTAGGAGTATATCTTTGATATTTTTTACATTAGGCCCTCCAAGTTAACCTGCACATAAAACAGTGTGATTAAGTAAAAAGTTCTTATTTTTACATAGTTTATGGGTCAATAGTGTTAAGTCAAACATGTATAATTTGGGTGTTATCACCATGCCTTCAGAAAACAGCTTCTTATAATGCCTAGCCATATCCGATTTAATTGCTTTAGGATCTTCGAACCAAACCCCATCCAACATAAACCCTAATAAACTGCATTTATTATTCCTCATTTTCACAAAATAGTGAAAAAATTTAGAGTTTTTGTCGCATTTTGCGTCTCATTTAATTCTAGTTTTTTGACAAAGCATCTTGAACTATTCCGTCTCTTTTTCCCCCGACACTTCCTTGCCTCAAGCCAAGCTCCCTTCTCACTATCACTAAGATTTTTAATTTTTGCTTCAAACTCCCATCTCATAGATTCAATTTTTAGCATTTCAGTTTTCTTTTTAGTCCCATCGAATCTTTCTTTACTCCAAACCTTAAGACTTAGTTTCAAATTTTCAACCTATCCTTAAATATACAATCAGGCTGAAGAATCCTCGCCTCTTTCTTCCAAGCCTCTTCCACGACGTGAGCAAAATCCAGCTCTTTCAACCAAACATTAAAAATGCGAAATGGTTTTGGGATGAAATCTAATTCCACATCGTTTATCCCGATCGGAAAATGATCATCCAAAGGATAGACCGATAATTACCCCACATATTATTGAACTCGCCGTTCGACAAAAACCGATCACGCTTACTAAACTTTACGTCCTCATCATTAACTCTAGTGAATTTTCTTCCCCCATAGGTATCTCGACTAATCTCCTATCATTAATAGAATCATTGAATTGAATATATTCCTTGAGAGCCTATCTTCACTACTACCATGCTTAAATCCTCGAAAATACACCACGATCCAATACATTTATTTATCAACCCCGTTAGTCTTTCTCAAAGCGACGTCTTTTGTCTACTCGCATAGGCCCGTAATTACACCCAAGAAATATCTCCTCGTCCTAAATGTTTTTTTTACATATATACAAAAATACAACAAAGATTTGCATAAAAACAATTTAATTATGACTACAAGCTACAAAAAATTATAATAAAACAACAATTTTTATTGTTCTAAGTTAGTTTTAAATATATATTAACTAATGCTAGTTATCAGCGCTTTAACTTTTCGACTAAATTTAAAAAAATTTATAGATAAAAAAATTCTTAAATTCTGAAAGAAAAAGCAAGACCCGGTCACGTTTATTTAACCAGATTAACTTGAGTTAACGAAAAATGAACGGTCTAATTCGATTCTCAAACAAGAAAATACCTGATCACATCTGGTCTGGTCTCTGAACCTGTTTGTAATTCAACCAGTTCAATCGACCGAGTCAACCCAAATATTAAAACTTTATTTTTCTATAACAAATATAGACGTGTTTCCATTTGTCCTCATTTTATCATCTCGATACATTGTCATTTACATGTTCATCAAATTTATAACTAACACTTAAATTCATAGTATTATAGTAATATCTAAAATCAAATATCATCATCATAACACAAAAAGCAGATTCCAAACAAAAAAAAGAAATGAAAACAAATTTATTACATCATTATCTAATTTCTTAAACATGTCTCATCTCATATACACAACGTACAACTCCTTAATGCACAAAAAAGTCATTAAAAGTTAAAAAAACAATGAACAAATCCCCATTTTTCTGCATTTACTTCTTCTTCTAATAATAGCCTATATTAAAGAGAGTTATGCACGATTCATAATTAAGAGATAATGTTCTACTAATACTAGCTATGCTTTAAGCTAGGCCTAATTCTATTTTTGACACTATCATAGTGTTGATACAAACAAACTAAATAATGTAGTGTTATTTTATGCAATAAATAGTTCCATACCCAAGTAGGAGAGATTTTTATTATAGGCAAGGAACAACTTTGACAATAAGAATAAGGGTTTTTTAGACCTCATAAGCAAGAAAACTATTACTCCATTAGGACTTCTACATATGTGTGGTAGGTTGCCCTATTAGATATGAAATGTCAATATAAAAAGATAAACTACATGACTATGCTTTCATAGAAAAAGGATAAACATGATAGTTTACCATCATCTTAAAAGTTACTATTAAGACCATGAATGGTGCTCGATTTTACTTTAGTTTAATAATTGTCATGTCTCGTTATTAAGACATGAACATTAAGTCTTCTACTTGTGAAAAGACATGGAACTTAAAGTAAGATTTATTAGCTTGTAAAGTCTTATTGATTAAGACATGTACATGAAGTCATTGATTGGTTCAATGACTTATAACAAATAGTAAAAAATGGATGGTTATGTATGCTATTTTAGACATACACATTAAGTTTTGATTGGATCAATGACTTATGATTAAGATGATGCATTTGACTTAAAAACAACTATTGGTTCTATTTAGTTTTGAACTTAAGTTGACATAATAGATAAAGTCATGAAGTATAAGTTCATCAAATAAATTATGAGATTATCTCATGAATTTGATCTTGTTGAGATACCATGTATGGTATGTCCAATAAGAGAAATCAATATATACATATATATATATATATATATATATATATATATGATATTTGGTTGTTGATGGATTTAACTTATTACTCCTAAAAGATATACTCAATAAATGGAAGTACAATTAAGAAAATAGTCTTAGATTAATAAGATGGGATGAACCCCATAGAGTCTTAGTTAGATTTTGGACTTTGTTGGAAGTATTGAAAATTATATTAATGAAAGTCTAGTAATACTTAGTGTATTATGTAGGATTCCCAAAGGAAATAGTGGTGGGATAACGCTTCTACATAACCCACACAAGAAGAAAAGGTTTTGTTGCTTGAAGCAAGTGGGAATCCCACACTTACACGAAGCAAGTGAGAGTTTTGAATTATTTCAAGGACATAATCCAAAAGCCTTCTAAACACACTTGTAAAGTCAACTAAAAATAAACATGAAAATGTGGAACCTTATAATGATGTTACTCACATTCATAAATCCACAAGGATTTTTCATGATATGTTCTTGATATCAATATGGAGGTTTATAAGTTAGAAGATCATTGTGAAACTGCTAACCATAAGTGATGTATTATCAAATTTTGGATTTGATGAATAAATCAACATTATGAATGGAAAGATGATGTCCTTAGAAAGATAATCATAATTTAAAATTTGATTGATCTATCACTTATCAATTGTTTGATAGAGTTTTTATAAGAGTTTCTTTGTTAGACAGATTCATTGAGACAATGTTGTATATATACATTTATTGCAAGGTAAATGATATATGTTTTAAATCATACTTAAGAAATTGACTATGATTAAAACTTCTACATTTGCTAACAATAAATATGTAAAGATGTTTATATTGTCATACTTACTTTAAAAGTTAGAGTTATGACAAACTGAATTACAAAACTCTTTGATGGTTGATCACTTTGCGAGGACGATATGTAATCATAAGAAGGTTTAATGAATCCATGAATTGTAAAACTCGTATTAAAATACCATGAACAGTAAATACACGAAAATACGATAAAATTAAAACTTTTCATTTATAATATATTCACGTGTCGCGATAATAAATAACATGTATGTACGTATGTATATATTATAAATGTGTTATGACCACGACATATAAATTCATGATAACTAAACACGAACGATCACAAATATTTTAACTTAACAAAAGTTACGGGTTTCCCTTGTTGGGCTTAAGGGTGTCGTGGCTAAGAGACAAAGAAAGAAAGGGATTGGGCCTTTTGGTCCATGACCCATGATTAACCAAATAATAAGAAAAACACAAGAGTTCTTCTCATAATTTTAGGTTACAGAAAAACAAAACCCTGCCTCCCTTTTTCCTTCTTGCTGCTGGCCATAGCTCACCACCAAGAACAATCTGGACGATTTTGCTACTTGATTCTTTGTGTGTACGTGTTCGTGATCATAACATTTTCTTCCACTTGTTCGTATTATCCGTCAAGGCAGAGCAGGTTCTTCAGCATTTCCGTTAGCTTCTACTGGACACAAGGTACGGATTTCCCGTCCTATTGTAAGGACAATATCTTCCTTTATTAGGATTTCCCGTATGCAGCCAACTGTTTTCTCCAGTAGTTGCATATTAATTGCTTATGTTTTATTAGTTTACCTTAGCCATATACATGCATGCCAGTTTCACCTAGTTATGGAGGTACCATAACCATAACACTAGAGGCACTAGTGTTATGACTTCACCACGGCGGAGTGATAGCTCGTGGCGTCCCTTTCAGTTTATTTAGCCTTTATTATTATATTATCATGTGGGGCGTATGGGTGCATCCTAGTTACAGTGCCTGTCAGGATTTCATGGTGAATGTGATGTGTGCCTTGCATCCTTCACAAGGAGTTGATCCCTCCTACCTATTACCATTTAATTAGAGGCATCCCCTCTAATTTGCATGACGAGGTCACCCCTCCAAGTATTCATGCACGTTGTTGACCTCATGACCTATATTGGCTTTTCGTATATTAAACTAATACAGATTTTTATAAGTAACATAAGCTATGTTTTCAGAACTAAAACCAATAAACATGACATACATCTAGGTTTCCCAGGACTTATTCATTTCCGTTGCTTTCATGCTTTATGTACTCTTTTATGATTTCATTGCTCTATGTTTCTATGATTTATTGTATATCCGTGCACTAGGCGTTATGCTCAGTCGTTTTCTATTTCTATGTTCCCAAACGGTAGGTACCCAAGGTCGCAAGTAAAACTTCAAGAGTATGTGCATTCGGATGGAAGCTATCCAGCCTTCTATGTCTTATGCATTTATTCCTACTTTATCATATTTTACTTAATTTGGACATTGTTTAGTCCTTTCATTTATAGTACTTATATTTGCTTGTATGTGAGTTACTTAGACTACTGATGTTTGATTCCGGTATTTCTATTTATAGTCATGAATGTTTAGACATTTACCTTGCATACTTTGATGACACGCCATATTTTACTGTAGCATTCCATCTTAACAAATGGGGTGTTACATGAATAATATTTATAGGATATACAAAATGCAAGAATCTACACGTAAAAGCACGCATCTAAATGAGATGTCTTATGTTTAATTGTTAAATCAATCATTTGTAGGATTTAATTTATAATTATAAATTAAATGACTCATGAGTGAATCTTAAAGCCACTGTGAGTACTTTGTTCTTTCTCTAAAATTAGATAATTTATTAAACGTATTAGAAATAATATTTGATCGTATGAATTGTTCCTAAGAGTGAAATAAATCTCTTATAAGTATTTTAGAAAATGAAATTTACAACCTTGGAAAATATGTTATGATTAACATATGTGGTGAACTAAGTCTAAATACAATATAAATAATCATTGAGTGAATCTCGAATGATTTGTCTTACATGGTAAGATTTAATGCATGAATGAATGCCTTAAGACCCACTTAAAGATTCATTAAACAGCATTATATATTGTACATGTGATAAGTTTTGTCATTTGCATGAAGGCAAGTTGACTTGACAACATTAAAATCTAATTGAAAGATATTAGAAATAATGTTAGAAACATTAAAGTATAACTGGAAGACATTAGAATGAATGTTGGAAACATTGTAATCTAATTGAAAGACATTAGTAAGAACATTCAAATGAGCGTTGGATTAGGAATTTATTCCTAGAATCAATAATGAAAATACTATGGATATACATAGTGATAATCATAGTAAAATCATTATGGTTGACAAACATGGAGTTTGATTAAATATCCAAACCATTGTTTAAGGAATGTTCAAGATTTATAAAATAGTAGCATAGTTGTATGGTATACACTAGTGCTTATTGAGATGATACTCAATTGCAGTTTTAGCAAGTCTTTGTTTTGGATGATATCATTGTTAAACTGATATGCTTGATTTAAAAGCATAATTTCATTATACATTAAAGAGTTAAAATACTTTTACAGTTAACTGTTTTGATGAATATTTCCAATAAATGTTGCATATATCTTATGAAAAGTAATGTGACCGATTAATGTGATATTATCACTTAAATATTGACTAATCATCATGTTTTCAGAGAATATCATGATTTTTGATTTTGAATAAGTATTCTCAAAGTTTCACATGATCAATAATCTAGTTTGTACGAATTTATGCCTTATCAACAATTTGATTGTTGAGACTAAGATGATAGTATTCAAGATAGGATTATCATCTAGTGATCTTAAATTGGTATTTGGATAAGGGACGGTTAAACAATTGTATTAAACAATGAAATTGACATACGAGGTATGATCGTTTTCATTAAATACTATTGTGTCCTATATTTGCATGTTTAATCCATGAATGTAATGTCTGCACACTTGTTTATTATATATATGATAAATATCTGTTGTTCATCATCAATATGGGAGTATTGTTGTACTAAGACAAATATAAAGGTTGGTTGTATTTTTGTTAAAAGGGTACATAATGAATTTTTCAAACTCATAGGTTATTCAATGTGGTTGAATAATGGATTACCCCAACGTGTAAGTACTTTATGGATCATCGTCATTAAGAGATTACACTAATGGTAAGTAGTGCTAATCCTTAGACTTGAGATGCAAGCGGAACTTCACATGAATGGATATCTTTTCTTGATTTAGCGTAAACACTGTCGTCGATGCATCCGTAAAATGGGCAGTTATAAAACCTATTTTAGAGATGTATTTGACATGTGTAAAAGGTACTTGTAGTCAAAATGGATTTTTTTTCCTCCATTAATGATGGGATACGATACATATTGGACCCCTCGTAGGGATGATCTGATGTTTGCGTGTGCATGCCCAAAGTGTAGTTAAGATGAATATTTTACATTTGGTAACCATGATCAATACAGAAACGATAAACAAAATCGTTAATACATGAAATGACTTTTGATCCATATTCATGATTAACAGTATCAGAAACAAAAAAGATGCAATAACTTATACCATAAGACTGAGATTGTTTACTGAAACCAAACTTATGTATTTTTTTTGGAGCATTGATGGTGTTCCTAGACTATTTGTCAATGTTAGTATAGATTATACTATGACAGAGACTTTCGCAAGTGAGAGCTGTTGGGATGTGTGTAAGTCATAGTTAGTATTTCAAATAGCTGGAAGTACATGGGCCTAAGGGGTCACACACTTAGAAATCAAGACTATCTTTTATTAAGATATATAATATACTATGGTTATATTTATTATGTATACTTAATTTGAAATTTATGAATACTTAACGGTTGTTAGTTAATAAGTTAAAGGGTTTAACGATAATTAATTAAAAGACTTAAGACTTTAGGGTAATTAATGTAATTACTATATGTAATATACTAGAAAGTCAAAAAGTCATAACCAAGGGTCTTTGACCCTATGGTCCGCCTAACTTACGGAGCAAGGCAAAAAGTTTCTAGAAACTAAGTACTAGAAGATTTAATTAGATTATATCTTTTCCTTATTTAGCTTAACTCTTTCACTATACAAACAAATGCTTTTAATAACTGTTTCACAAGTTAGAGAAATCAAATCCTCTCCTTTGTTCTCCTTGTATCCATCGACTTCCATACAAAACCAAGGGGTATTTTGGCTCTTTGTTATTCAAGTATTTGATGCGTGTCCGGTGTATTGGATTGAAAACAAGTTTTAAATTTATGAACACGAATTACCATATTGACTAAAAACACACGGGCAAGTATAACCCTTTCGTTTGTGTATAGATTTTATGTGGTAATACCGAGATCGTTCACGGGGATTTGGAAAATCTATGATCATTCAAAAATTAAACTATAATCGTTGATTGTAGCAATTGTAGACAAACAAGTAACAAGTAATATGATGAGATGAATAATAATATTAAAGGCAACACTTGATAAAGACTAGTTTGGGCATCCGTAGTGGTATGATTGTGATGACACATTTAACATATATGATTATGATAATTAGATGGATAATCCAATCTATTGTTTTCAAAAGCTTCAATCCTCGTCAAGACTTTGGTTAAAGAAAACAAGCATTAGACTCAATCACTCAATTCAAGACTTAATCCAATTTCAACACATTCGATTCACGGTCGTTTCACAAATTTGCTAACACTTATAATTATGTTTCTTGATAATCAAAACTTCTCAAGAAATAACCAATACAAAAGATAGCCAATCATAGACAAACCGGCTATGACTTGTTGATAGAAAATAACCCTTTCGACCTATGAAATCTTTATCAACAAATTAAATGTTGATAAAAATTGTCACATGAAACATAAGTACCAATGGTTCAAAGGAAAGCTTGAAATTTAAATAAACATAAACCACAATCACAACCACTTCTTCATACCACAAACATCATCCTACCAAGTGTAGGATGAGATTTAGCCACTCATGACAAACAATGAAATAAACTCAGAAATAATAGTCTTATAAGTCATAATCAAGAGTCTTACAAAGTGGAAATATGTTGCTAATGGTTAGGGTAATGATCCCTAAGAGTTTCGTGATGTTAACTTTGCTTTTCGGACTCCAAAAGTGACTTTTCTAGCACCACCTTGCTCAAATCCGGAAATGGAGTTTTGGACAAGGTTGAGAGAGTTTATGTATATTAACCAATGTAGTGGTTATGAAAAAATATTATGAGATGATATCAAAAGGTATGTTGTTACATGACCCCAAAGGTCTTATTTATAAGCTAATTCAAGGCTTAGACTTCAATGATTGGCTTGGAGCCAAAGGAAGTCTAGAATCTTCTTGTATGTTCTTGTGTGTTCTCCCTTAAGATTGCATGAATGTGGACATAAAATCTGCCAACACAAATGTGGGTGGCAACTTGTATTTTGTTGGTGGCAACTTCATGCTGAGTGACTTGTATGCTCCTTGGAAACACTTGTTCTTGCACCCGAGATAGATCTTCAAAGGTTTGTAACTTGTACACGGGTCTTGAACTTGACTAGGATTCTTCGTACTCGTACTAATCTTCACATTTGCATTGCTTTACACTTCATTCCTGCAATTGGCTACACAAAGACTTGCAAACACAATTGGGCACAAATATACACAAAAGTATTATAGATATAACCAATATACATGTACAATAGTACGTATAACGCTCCCAAAAACATATTGGATTTGGGCGTTATCAGTATTCAAGTGTCAAGACCTAGCAATCAAGGGTGGTTGATTGAAGTGGTGTATGGACTATCTTGGAGAAGATCATAACTTTGATCTTGAGTTTTAATGGTGAATCGTTTGTATTGATTAAATGGGTTTTCTTGTTTGGTAATCTTCGTTCTTTCCACCATTGTTGCAAGAAAAGGTATGTAATTCTAGATCTTATGTTAATTATTTATGTGCATATGTGATCTATTAATTATCCGTTGCGTTTACTTTTAATGCATATATGTTAGATATATTATGATGTTAAATTCCAACACATAGTCCCATTAGCAATTAAAACTACATCAAGAATAAATTTCCACTTTATAGACGCATTTTGAACTTCCCCTCACACCACGTTTAATCCTTTCGGTTAACAATTTTGCAAAAACTTTAGAGTTGCACCTAATAAGGATAATGTGACAAAAGATCGCCTAATACCTTACAAAAAATGGTTATGAAAGAGGCATTACATCCCCTAGATATCTCCATTTTATCCTAAAACCACCCGTCACACCTAGTAGCTCCAGTCTCCTAAACTTTAAGAATGCAATTAAAATTAAAAACATCAAACCCCGGGGCCTTATCCCCTCCGCATCCTCGAATAGCCTCCCAAACATTCTTCTCTTTTAAAGCTTTCTCTAACCTTTTAGCATCTTCACTTGAGAGTTTTTCAACTTTATTACTACAAAATACTGGACGAGTAACCACGCCTTCAGAAAATAACTTCTTATAATGCCTAGCCATCTTCGCTTTAATTGCTTTAGGATCTTCGCACCAAACCCCATCCAACATAAACCCTCTTAAATTGCATTTATTATTCCTACTTTTCACAAAATAGTGAAAATTTTTATAGTTTTCGTCGCCTTTCGCGTCCCACTTAATTCTAGTTTTTTTTACAATGCATCTTGCACTATACCATATCTTTTTCCCCCGACACTTCCTTGCCTCAAGCCAAGCTCCCTTCTTACTATCACTTAGATTTTTATTTTCCACTTCAAACTCCCATCTCATAGATTCAATTTTCTCTTTAGTCTCATCGAATCTTTCTTTACTCTATACCCTAAGACTTACTTTCACATTTTCAACCTATCTCTAAATATACAATCAGGCCGAAGACTCCTCACCTCTTTCTTCCAAGCCTCTTCCACGACGTGAACAAAATCCAGCTCTTTCAACCAAACATTGAAAATGTGAAACGGTTCTGGGCTGAAATCTAAATCCACATCTTTTATCCCGATCGGGAAATGATCATCCAAAAGGACGACCGATAAACTACCCCACATATTATTGAACTCGTCGTTCAACAAAAATCGGTCAAGCTTACTAAACTTTACGCCGTCATCACTAGCTCTAGTGAATTTTCTTCCCCCATAGGTATCTTGACTAATCTCCTATCATGAACAGAATCATTAAGTTCAATATTTTCCTTGAAAGCCTATCTTTACTACTACCATATTCAAATCCCCGAAAATACACCACGATCCAATCCATCTATTCATCAACCGCGTTAGTCTTTCCCAAAACGACGTCTTTTGTCTACTCACGTGCGACCCGTAATTACACCCAAGAAATATCTCCTCGTCTCAATATTTGATTTTTACATATATACAAAATTACAACAAAGATTTGCAAAAAAAAAAAATAATTATGATTACAAGATACAAAAACATTATTTGATGTTGTAAGTTACTTTTAAATCTATTTTCACTAATATTAGTTATCAGCGCTTTAATTTTTTAATTAAGTTTAAAAATACTTATAGATAAAAAAATTCTTAGATTCTTAAAGAAAAAGCATGATCCTGTCAGGTTTATTTAACCGGATTAACTTGAGTTAACGAAAAATCAACGGTCTAATTCGATTCTCAAAAAAGCAAAACCTGATCACATCTGATCTGATTTCTAAATCTGTTGATAATTCAATCAGTTCAACCAATCGAGTTAACCAAAATATTAAAACATTACTTATTTTTTTATACCAAATGTAGACATGTTTCCACTTGTCCTCACTTTACCATCTCGATACATTGTGATTTCCATGTTCATGAAATTCATAACCAACACTTAAATTCATATATTACAGTAATATCTAAAAATCAGATAACATCATCAAAACATTAAAAGCAGATTCCAAACAAAAAAGAAAGTAACGGAAACAAATTAATTACATGATTATCTAAATTCTTAAACATGTCTCGTCATCAATACACAACGTACAACTCCTTAATGCACAAAAAAGTCGTTAAAAGTTCAAACAATGAACAAATCCCCACTTTCCTGCATTTACTGCTTCTTCTAATAATAGCCTATATATAGTTAGATACAAACACACACATTGCACATTACACATTTCATTTCACATATATATATCTATAAACTATAAATAAAAGAATGCAATCACTAGCTGCTGTTTCATTCCGATCAACACCGTCGTACAACCGTCGTATATCTCCGCCTGCTGTTGTTTCCGGTCGTACTAAAACTAAGGTTTCTTATGTACGATGTGTTCTTCAATCTCCCTCACCATTAGGTACTTACATTTTTTTTTAAATGTGTGATTTGATGTTTACGCGATTTATTTATTTATTTATTTTGTAAAATGCTGAGCTTATTTGGTTTTGGGCGGAGCTGTTTGTTTTAGCTTATATAATGTAAGCCTATTTCGGCTTATATTACATAAGCCTCAATTTGGTGGCTTATTTAGAGACTTATGGGCTTACCTGTAAGCTTAAAAAATTATGGTTTATGAAATATAAGCCGAAATATGGTTTATTTTCGGCTTATATAACGTAAGCCTTAAATTTGTGGCTTATTTTGAGACTTAGGGGCTAAGCTTAAAAAATTATGGTTTATGAAATATAAGCCGGAATATGGTTTATTTTCGGCTTATATAACGTAAGCCTTAAATTTGTGGCTTATTTTGAGACTTTGAGGCTTATATAAATTTATCATTATATAACAATCTTATATAAGCCCATAAACCTCCAAATTAACCACAAAATTGAGGCTTATATTATATAATCGGAAATCGGCTTACAGTATATAAGCCAAACCAAACACCCCTTTAAGCTCACCTTTTTAGATTTTTTTTAAAACTTTTCGGCTTATATAAGCCAAAAATAGTTGAGCTTACGAAACATGAGCCCAAAACAAAATAAGCTTAGAAATAAAAGTTTTTGGAAATAGTATTTGGATTTTTTTTTTAAGTTTGTAATTAAAATTTATAAAAAAAAATTAAAAGATTTCTGTTTTGATCAAAAGAACAATAAAAATTTTATTTCTGCTTAGTAATTCTAAATTACCCTTTGATTTGTTTAGTTGCGGAAGAAAGTGAGTTTGTTAAAGCATCAAAGAAAGGAAATTTGGTGCCTCTTCATAGATGTGTTTTTGCTGACCATTTGACGCCAGTCTTGGCGTATCGGTGTTTGGTTAATGAAGATGATCGAGAAGCTCCTAGTTTTTTGTTTGAGTCGGTTGAGCCTGGTTTTCGGTCTTCGCAAGTTGTAAGATCATTTACCCTTACTAGTTATTAGTAGTTACTATTTTGGGGGAAATATTTTTTTGGTAAAAGTTATTTTGGGAAATTTAGTTAAAACAGTAATGATAAAAACTTTTTTTAGTTGTTTATTGTAAAAGAAGATTTTTGTTATGATATGTTTGTGACACTTCTGGTAGGGTCGATACAGTGTGGTTGGGTCTGATCCGACAATCGAGATTATTGCTAAAGAAAGCAACGTTACTATAGTTGATCATGAGAAGGGGAGCTTGATTGAGAAAGTGGTTGATGATCCTTTGGATATTCCGAAAAGTTTATCGGAAGGGTGGAAACCTCAGCTTCTTGATGGCCTTCCGGATACATTTTGCGGTATGTGTGTTGAATAGAAAGTGAACGTTTGTTTTTTGAAACTTTTATTTGTATTTATGTGTGTTTATGATATGAAGTGTAAGTTGTGTGATTCATTATTGCACCTGGTCTTTTATTAGTACAATAAGATAAGGTCATAAGCATGAGAACTTGCAGAGAATTGAATATAGTTGTTAAAGTTCATAAATGTTGCTACTCATGTCGTGATGAAGGGATTGTATGATTTAAGCATCAAGTGGTCCGGTAGGTGAAAGAAGTACAGGGAATTTGAAAACCTTGTTTCTTAATCGGGATGCAGCTTGTCCTGGGCACAGGGCTTATCTGTTTTATTGCAGATGAATATGTAGATTTCTGTTGGGTGGCTTGTGACCAAGTACAGTGATCTAGTACGTATATAGCTACAAATTTATCATTATGGTAAATTTCTGTATTAGTTGGTAAAGCAGTAATTGCTCCTTTAAAATAAGCTTCCTTATTTAGACCGTAATCCTTGAGGAAGCGTAATTGACCAAAGTATAGATCTTTTGATTCCAGTTTACCTATATTACTGAATTATAATAAGAAACAAGATATCTCCGTGGTTTTTTTCCTTATAGGGGTCGAGTCATCTTAGCATTTATAAGCTTAAATGAAATTCTAACGTGTCTTTTATATGTAAGATACGCGTGAGCACCAGCAGAGAACTGAGTATAGTTGCTATAGCTCATAAATGTTTATTGAAGGGGCAGCATGATTTAGTCATCATGTGGTGCGGTAGTTAAGAATGCGGGATGCAGCCTATCTTGACTTTAGTTACGTTTTCATCTGTCTAAATGCAAATAAATTGTAGACTCTGCATGTAAATTCATGCTGCCATACTTTTGACCAAGTGCAGTACTACAATGTTTGCTATAAGTACATACATAGTCACTATGATAAATTTCAATATGGGCTGTTCAACTTTTAAGAATCTTTTGTAACTTACTGTTATCTGGTAGATGGGCATGTCAACACCTAAAATTTGTTAACTGCTATCATGAAACAGGTGGGTGGGTTGGTTACTTTTCATATGACACAGTTCGCTATGTAGAAAAAAAGAAACTCTTGTTCATAGATGCACCAAAAGATGACAGAAATCTACCAGACGTTCATCTTGGACTATATGAAGACGTGATTGTGTTCGATCACGTGCAGAAGGTACTCATACTTTAATCATATACATTTTTTTTTTCCATAAATCAATTTATCCTGATTATTGTTGTTTTTGGTAAATATTTCTTATTCCAGAAAGCATATATTATTCACTGGGTGAGACTTGATGAATATTCATCTACGGAAGAAGCTTATAAAGATGGAATAAAAAAGTTGGAAACATTGGTGTCTAAAGTACATGATGTTGATTCGTAAGTGGCTGTCTTTAATTTTTAGCATCTAGATGGTTCTAGGTCTACTCTTTATATTCACATCAATATCTGAATTATCAGCCCAAAGTTGCTTCCGGGTTCAGTGGAACTAAGCACCCACCAGTTTGGGACCCCTTTGACCGAGTCAAGCATGACCAGTGAAGAGTATAAGGCGGCAGTTTTAGAAGCTAAAGAACACATTCTTGCTGGTGATATTTTCCAGATTGTTTTAAGTCAACGCTTTGAACGTCGGACATTTGCAGATCCATTTGAGATCTACAGAGCATTAAGAGTTGTAAATCCAAGTCCATACATGTCTTATTTGCAGGTGCTTTATTTAATAATAAACTTTTGCCAATCTATTTTTTTCATATGTATGCTTAACTCATAGTTTTTCACATTGTCAGGCTCGAGGTTGTATCCTGGTTGGTTCAAGCCCAGAAATTCTCACCCGTGTGAAATCGGTATTTTTTTTATTTTACCTTTAAATATCCATTTACTTTTAGAGAACAATCTGATATTTTTTATATCTTTTGACAGAACAAGGTATATAATCGTCCTTTAGCTGGAACAGTAAGAAGAGGAAAGACTCCTCAACAGGATGAAGAGTTAGAGAATCAGCTGTTAAGCGATGAAAAGCAATGTGCAGAACACATCATGCTGGTTGACTTGGGGAGGAATGATGTTGGAAAGGTTCTTTTGACTTCTATAACAACCGACTGCTTCATATTTCATACCTTACGATCTTAATGCCCATGCTGACTTTGTTATCGGATGTAGGTTACAAAATCTGGTTCAGTTAAAGTGGAAAAACTTATGACCGTTGAGCGGTACTCCCATGTGATGCACATCAGTTCCACAGTAAGCACTACGACTTATCTGCTTGTCCAAAAAAATTAATATGTGGCATTTTCAACCAATATATTACGAGTGGATTGCTTCAAGTTGTGTTTTCTCCCGAAACTGGGCTAATAAAAAAGTATCTAAACGGGGGATAGGGTAAATAGGTCAAAGAAGGTGAAAGTCGCTCAAAGCCCTGTAATTAATGCCTACAACGGCCTTAGGTCGGTTTATCTAAACTTTAAGATATTAATTTCAGTATTATCGTATTTAGTTTGATCGACATGGTAAGTATTGATCAAAAAATTAAATGCGGAGGAATGGTCAATTGTCTTTACTTTTATTGCACGAGCAGACAGTTTTGCACAAAAGCTGTTGCTTACAATGTTTTTTTTTCTTTCCTGAACTTATATTAATGTTGAAAGTTATTGTGCGTTGCAATTGTATTATGACAATTTCTAGTACTGATCTTGTGTCATTGTTTCATTTTGGTGCTCGAAGGTGACTGGGGAATTGCAGGATGAGCTCACTAGCTGGGATGCCCTTCGTTCTGCACTTCCTGTTGGAACAGTTAGTGGTGCTCCAAAGGTTTGCTCTTCTCCCTTTTTCACACCATTTTGATGGTACTCCATTGATATTTTATTAGAAAAACAAAATATAAAGAAAATACAATATCAGCCTGTTACGATCCCACATAGGCCAAGTATGGGATTGGTTGATAGTTTATAATGTCTAGGTGTCCCCTCCTCAAACAAGCTAGCTTTTTGAGTGACTTTTACACTTGGGACTTATGAACCGATACGAGCCTAGTATGGGATAGGTTCGTATCAGCCTACTTTCGAAAGACAGTCATCTGTCCAAGATGGCCTGCTTTTATAGAATCCAACATACTTAGCCATCACATAATCTCTGTATACTTGGATACAATAACACCTATATTCTATTTTCGATGTTATTTAGGTGAAGGCCATGGAACTAATCGATAAACTTGAAGTTACAAGACGTGGGCCCTACAGTGGAGGATTCGGGTGGATTTCCTTTTCTGGTGATATGGACATCGCCCTTTCTCTTAGGACCATGGTGTTTCCAACCGGGGCACGTTATGACACAATGTACCAGTACAAGGAAGACACAAAGCGGAAGCAATGGGTGGCTTACCTTCAAGCTGGTGCTGGTATTGTTGCTGATAGTGTACCAGATGATGAGCAACAGGAGTGTGAAAACAAAGCAGCCGGTCTCGCTCGTGCCATTGATCTGGCTGAGTCGGCTTTTTGCAAATAAGTCAACTTGTTTGCGTGTGTTTAGGATATGGAAAGTTGAAAACAGTAGGTAAAATGACATAGGGTTGTATTTTGTTGACTCAGTTGTTGCAAATACAATTATGTTGTTGGTTGTAGAATCAAAAGGTAAGTTATAGATGGTGGTTGGCAAGCTTTGTATCAGATGTTCCAATATTAGATATCAAAATATGCCAATTTCCATTATATGCAACAATCAAGATAAATATCAAATACATATTTATGAACTGAAGTGTATTTCCATATTTGGTGATAATATACTTGAAAATCTGTTCTGCTTTTTTCTTTTTTCACACCATTAAGCTAGTTAACTTTTCTTGGTTCCGAAGATTAAATATTACTATTTCATCTGAAAATCTTATCTGTTGTAGTACTACTAGGGATGCACAACTACGTCAAAGTGACCGAAACGCCAGTCACAAGTCGGGGTGTGTCAAAAATGACGTATGCAATATTTATCCGGTTATCCCATTTATTAAGAATGAATCATAAAACATTTTCCAGGTATCATATACTAACAAAGATTGATTACAGAAGTTAATTGGGTAAACTAGAGACATAAAGCCTTGCAGGTTAAGAGTCTTTTAAACCATGAAGCTATTTCGACTTTCTAGTTCTACAAAACCTATATGTATGTGCGCAGAATCATACTATGCAAACTTAAACATTGACGAAAGATGAATTACAATTACCACCAAATCAAATCAACCAAAGCAACGACGAATCAAGAACATCAAGAACACGTGACACAATAAAGTTTAGCTTCAGGTGTGGTTCCCACTTATCGGATGATAATGGCCCCTTTGTTAAAGAGGGATGAATGGAATAAAGACAGAAGCATATGAACCACAAGAGTGTGATTCTAATAGGATAAGATGCAAAATAAACAATCACTTTCAGAAAAATCTAACATGATGGAACACCATATGAGACGAATACTTGAATCGCCTTCTGGGAAACCATAAAGTTTAAAGATTAAATGTTGCTCCTCCAAGATTGCAATTTGATATTTATACATGGGATGGCAAAAAATGAGACCAAATAAACCTTAAAAGCAATGTCACTCGGATCAAAACAAGAGGTGAACCCCTTAGGATTTAGCAAGCACTTGTGTGCTAACTCATTTGATGTACTTACAGGGCGCAAATTTTAAGGCTATTTGATCATACGACCAACAAGGCAACAAGCATTTGACTTGGCTAAAATTAATCATGACAAGATTATCAAACTTCCATTCTTTACACTAGCTAAGCTAAAACTGACCATTAAAAAAAACCATGTATTTTGGTTGGCATTGCAGGAGGCAGGGAAGACCGAGGACGGTCTATGTAAATTGTAATTACCAAAGAAGAATAAACAGCAAGCAACAGTGAATGATAAAAGTTATAGCATAGAATTGCAGATTTGCAGGAACCAGGAATGACAAACAGGAGACTGGGGCTGTTTATGACCTTACCACTCCTGGAAACTAACTTCAGTTTGCTTTGCTTGATTTCAATTACAGAACATTTTGTTTCAAAAGTACCTGTGATACTCTCAGCTACAGCAAAACATCTAATTTAGCCGAAAAGTGTCAAAGAAGCAGTACAGCTGTAAAGGCATGTATGAAGATCAAAGAAAGCCATTTTTGGCGATTGGAGATTATAAAGGAGTATAAATCTATTAGCAAGTCATAGTGTTAAAACAAGAAATATGTTATGCAATTAGTGGAGTGACTCTACATCATTTTTCATAGATATTCATCAACATCAACAAAAGTACACGATCAGACCATCTTGAAGCGATTAACCTGAGTTACTTCAGCAACACCAACCAGAAAAAAGCAAAATAAAACTTCAATCTCGTCAATTATTGACCAAAACTCAAAATCATAAATTTATTACTCGTCAAACTAAAGAAGCAATTCTTAGAAATAAATTTCTAACTCATCAAATTCAACATTTCATTCCTAACTAAGGTAGACCTCCGGCCTTGCAAGGAGTGAGGATCGAACCCTTCACCTCTATCTCCGGAGAAGGTGATAACCAACTGATCCAACCTTGCTATGACATTTCATTAACTAAGTTTACATAAATAAATAAACTATTTGTTGCTATCATAATAATTGATCTCTATCAAAGCAATTAAATCTAGTTTCTAACTCAGTAAATTCATCATTTGAATTATCCAAAATAAGCTTATAGAAACTTACTTGAAACTTTTCGACTTATAGAAGCTTATTGCAAAAAAGCCGACTCTGCTAAAAAAGTTTATTACTATGACATAATACGGTTATATGTGTAGAAATATTTCAAAATAAGCCGCAAAAAGTGAGCTTATGAAACATAAGCTCAAAACCAAAATAAGTGATAAGCAACTATATAAGCCGAAACAAACACCCCCTTTAATTATAATTCATCAAACAAATAAACATATTCTCAAATTCACATCGAAACAAATAAACACAACAACAAAACACAATCATTAAACAAAAACAATATCCAACAAAAAAACAAAAAAAACTAGGTATGATCATAATCAAGAACCTCATTCCCATGAGATCTAGAACACTGCACAATAGCCCTCCCAATAGAATTAATCCAATCTTCTTTCTCCTTCTCACTATCAGCTATAAAATACATAGTCTCATTCTTAGTACTCAGCTCAAAAGCATACTCTTTATGAATCACATCTTCAGCACCTTTAACAGTCAAACAAGACCCAACAGGAATAACCCCACGTGGGTTTGATCCACGTGTCACTGTTGACTCCTTAAACCAGAATATATGTCCTTGTTTTAATACGAAGTAACGACGACGCCATGTTTTGATGTATTCGCCTTGTTTGGTTAAGAAGCCTGTTCTTTCTGGGTTGGTCCAGAATTCGATGTTGTCGTATTCGTGTTTTGGGGTTGCTTGGGAGCCTGTGATGGTTTGCCATAAGGTGTTCATTGTTTTTGGGAGTGTGATGATTGGGGGAGAAAGATGATGAGTTTGTTGTGACAGATAGTACCTTTTATTATTGTGTTATGTTTTTCTAAAAAATCATTCATTGAATCATGTTTTTTAATCAGGGAAAATGACAAGAATAAAAAAAATATATAAAAAAATAAAAATTTTAAAAATAATAAAATATATCAAAATAAAATGTTAAATTTAAGAGCACAAAGATATAAAATTATATCATAAACAATATACTGATAAAAAAATGTTAGGAAAATAAGATGTTTAGTTTTTCCAAACTTAGATTTAATTCATAATTTTAGCTAAGTAAATGTTAACTCGTCTGAGCTGGGACGTCGACAAGCTTAAAAGTCTCACAGAGGTTGTGACTTTAGGCGATATTTATAAGTCTGCGAGGGAGGAATCGTGAGGGAAAATTAACCGTACCTCACGCGTGAGTGTTGCTAAGAGAATTGCGTTCGCGCGTGACCAAGCCGAAAATCAGCTCACTATGGTGAGCTGATGTTGAGCTGCTCACTACTCGGTATCCGCGTGTGAAATTGGCCCAAACGGTTCCGGCGAATGACAAGAGTGAATTATAAGAAAATGTTAAGGTAAGAGAAAGCTGATGTGGCGCTGATGTGTCCATCGTCGAAGATTACTTGAAGAAATACTTACCAATGTTATGGATAACAACTGACATTCGTCAGGAACTCTGACAGATACCAGGGGTGGCAATACCTTGATATCTCTCTATACCCTTTGGATATCTCATAGTGTTTAGGCGGAAACTAATTGTTAAAGCATCTTGACGGGACAAATAGTGACTTTGAATTAAAGCTCCATAAAGTATGAAATTGTGAAAGAAATGGAACATTGTCAGTATTGTCCATCAAAAACATATATTGTAGCAGTTCCAAGAATTGAAGTGAATTTAATGAATATATACCATTTCACTAGATTATTGACACGTGCTACCTAACCCACTATCAAGTGAACTTCATATCACTATAAATAAAGTCGTACTGTAGAACCCCTGATTTTTATTTTTAGGATAACATCACTGTACACGTCACCTCATGATTTTAATATTTATTACCACCTTTGCATTAGATATTTTTATCTAACATTTACATCATACTTTATATAAGTACCATTTCACATATTTGATCAGGAGAACTCTTCATATTATTTTTATGTAATTATAAGCATACAAGCATTCCACTGATCACTTTGGTGACTTTAAAGCCACATGGAACTCACGAGCATTACATTATACTATTTTTGATTTTATATATCTAAAACCATGATCACAGTTAATTAAATTTACCAAGTACCTAAATTCACTACAAGATATATGTATATATATTCTCATTACACTATAAATAGTTCTACAAGTCAATTAAAGCCACCTTTTTACATTCCAACTTCACACTTACTAATTTTTATACATATTAATAAGTGTCATACATGTGTGTTACTAAAACTAAATAATTTATGTATACTACTTATACTTTCACTATAAACCCTAAACCTAAACTAAATCACCTTAGATTTGAACCTACACTTACATTATTTTACCTAGATCATTAGTAATTACCCCCTTTATTCATTAGGCAGAATCCAAAAATGATACTAATAAAATAATACCGGTTGTGAGACAAGTTAAATGGGAGCCGTTCAAAATCACCCTGCCCATACCTTCAACACCACCAAAACACAATCTCACCGTAGATGGCTTTGAAAAAATTGATCCAGGTGGGTTCGTCCTTTGGTTTGAAAAACTGGTCTCAACACCCTTTTTTCAACCGTTGGATTTTCGGATTCGAGGTTAGGAGGCGTCATCTGTCTTCAACAGTGCGATGGTGTTGTTTATGTACCACCAATTATGCATAACAATTTCTTTCCGTGTTACTTTTCTTGTCGCTATTGAAAACCCTAATACCTTGCTGGTAATTTCTCCTTCCTTAAATTGGTTACTTAAATTTCTGTTTTTTTTTAGTTGTAATAATAATTACTGAACTCTGATCGTGCTGTATTGCTCTTCTTGAATGAAATTGATAAGAGGGGGGATAGGTTTGTCGTTTGGGATTAATGGTTGTTTGATTAAAAATCACTTTTCTTGGTTGTTTGTTGTTTATGTTATTGTAACCCATTGTTGTTATTGAGACGTGTGCCTGATTTGTGTGTTGTTGGTTGCATATATTTAATTATTGTTTTATTAAAATCCATGCTTGATTTGTTTGATTAAAACCCATTGTTGTTAGTGGTCTTTTGTATATGTTTAACTTCCAAAATAATGCAAAAAAAATTTGATCTGATTATTGTTTGGATTAAAATCCATAGTTGTTACTAGAATACAAATAATTCAGGTGTGATTATTGTTTGGATTAAAACCCATAGTTGTTACTGGTCTTTGTATTATATGTTTAAACCATAGATTGTTGTTAGTGGTCTTTTGTATATGTTTAACTTCCAAAATAATGCAAAAAAAATTGATCTGATTATTGTTTGGATTAAAACCCATAGTTGTTACTCGTCTTTGTATTATATGTTTAAACCATAGGTCAGGTCCATGTTGTGTGCTTTGTCGAATCTACGGCAGCCTATAAAAATGTTACTTTACTTTTTTGCTTCCAAAATAATGCAAATAATTACCCCCCTTTATAAACTTCATACACTAAACTAAGTTCCTTTCTTTTGTATTTGTATTATTTTACGTTCTTGTGTAGCAATCATCTCTCCACGCCCCATTTGCTGCGCGATAAAAAACCGCAAATTACGACCGCGCCTTCTTCCTGCTGCTCGAATGGTTTATGAAGCTATTCCCGGGCTGTCAAACCCTAACCGGTGCAGGGTTTGTGAGGTTCCTACCAGCAGCGTCGTCTGCAGCGAGTGTTTGCACCATCCCCGTGTTGGCCTCATCTTGGCAGATACTGTCAGAGGTACAATCTAATGCAAACCCCTAACATACCTGCAACTGTCTCCGCGCACACACGTTTAGACATTTTCTAATGTTGTTTCTCCTCACCTTCGACGATAGCTTCTGCTCATTTACCAGCTTCTTTTATGCCTACAATGTCATCCGCACCATGTCCCGCATACTTTCCAAGGTTAACGACAGGGAACCAAGTTGTTTCTCAACTACGATTGGGGGATACTTACCGTCCCTTGATGAAACGTGTTGCTGAGTTAGGCCCGACCGGTTCCCGGCAAACGCCCAACAAACGCAGGCTGTATTTGGGGTCCACTCATACCCAGCCCACCCAAAGCTTCCCCGTATTTACAGGTTCCATTTCTTACGTTACACCCTTTATAAGTTCCTTGCCTGCCACAGTTTTCTTTGCCCGCGTTCTGTATCTTCAATGTCTCCATGCTGTGCAAGCCACACGGACGTGCGTGCCCCGGTACCGCATAAACATTTGTTGGGCATACGCCCGCCACAAGACACGTATGTTGGCTCCTCAAATACACCAGGCACATCTGTTTCCTCCTCGGGTTGGCCAAACACATTTCTTGGCTCCTCGGCTACCAATGGACCCGTCCCTTCCACTCCTGCCCGTGAAAAAAACGTTCGACGTCGTGGTAGACCAACAAATGCATCACGGGGTTTCTTGCCTAGAAGTGAAGCACGTGGTCCACATCCTGATATTGCCTCTTCTAGTGGACCAAACACACCTCCTGACTTCTCTGGACCCATAGGTTGTGCCCTTCCTCCCATGGGTCGGCGCACTATTTTGGGGAGAACCTCGACCACTTCGGCACCTGCAATCCCTGGTAAACAGCCTTTCTTCATGATTGTCCTTTAAATTGGCTGGAACAATGGGTTGAATCCCTATTTATTTCCCTCTGATGCGTTTCTGTGTGCGTGTTTGCAGAACAGCCTATCGTCGGGCCTTCCACTCCTGCTCGCACAAACATTGGCCGTCGTCGTGGGCGGCCAAGAAATGCGGCACGTCCTCCACGTTATGTTGTGCCAACCTATATTGACCTAGGCGATTGTGACCAGCAATGTCAGCACTGTGGCGCTAAGTTTTGGATGGGTGAACGCCTTAAATCAAACCAGTTTGCAAGGCGTCCAACATACCATCTTTGCTGCATGGGTGGGAAAATATACATGGAACCACACCTTCCGCCTCCAGCCATTATGCAAGGTTTTCTAACGGATGCACGATTTATGGCCAACATACGTGCTTATAACCAGATGTTTGATATGACATCATTTGGTGCATCTATTGACAGGTCAGTCAATACAGGAACGGGGCCATATGTTTTTAAGGTTTCCGGTCAAATCTACCATCAGATTGGGTCCTTTTGTCCTGAAGAGGGACAAGCGCCTAGGTTCTTACAACTCTATGTGTATGACACAACAAACGAGGTGGCAAACCGTATGTCTCATTTTGGTGGTGAGTTTGACAGCGGTCTTGACCCGGAAATAGTCCAACACCTAATTGAGATCCTAGATGAAAACAATGTCTTGGTTCAACTTTTTCGGACAGCTCGCGATAAATGTGCCGATGGAAACATTGAACAATTCAGGATCAGACTCTACAACATGTGTAGTGTCCGTGGGTATGAACTGCCCACTTCTAATGATGTTGGGGGTATTGTGTTCGAAAGCGGCCCTAGGACCAGAACAGATTATGATGTTATAATCGAATATCGTGGAGGCGAACTTAAACGGATAAACAAGCTTGATCAGTCATATATGGCGTTGCAGTTCCCACTGTTATTTCCATATGGCGAGCCAGGATTTTTCCCAGAAATGAAAGTGAGCCCTAGGGGTGGTGGTGGAGAAGCAAGGAAAGTTTCTATGAACCGGTACTATAAGTACCAGCTTCACCCGCGCGTAGATGACTTTGGAATGATATTCCGAACATACCGCCTTTTTCAACAGTATGTTGTTGGTGTTTTCTGCAGTGTTGAGCAGGCGAGGCTTGATTTCATCCGCCTGCACCAGAACGACATACGTAGTGAGTGCCTTGCTGGTCTTTATGATGCCCTAGGCAAAGGCGACATAGAGGGAATCACATATGGAAAACAGGTTGTGTTGCCCCGTTCTTTCACCGGAGGCCCAAGGTATGTGTACAGCCACTGTTTGGATGCCCTTGCAATTTGTCGAGCGTTGGGGAACCCTTAGTTTTTCATCACCTTCACATGTAACGCTAAGTGGCCAGAAATTGAAAGGTTCATGGTTGAGTTCCTTGTTCTAACAACATCTGACAGGCCAGACGCCTGGTGCAGGGTCTTTGAACAGAAAGTTAAAGCCTTTGTCAAGTACTTGAAGGAAGACCGTCCTTTTGGTGCTGTCGCAGGCGGTAATTCTCTTCAATGCCTTTTGTACCTTTTGTTCCTTTCATCCTTGCACACACTGCCATAACTGTTTCATGTTTTTCTTTCCAACAGTTCTATACACAATAGAATTTCAGAAGCGTGGGCTACCCCATTGTCACACTCTTCTATGGATTGATCCAAAGGACAAGATAACTGAGCCGTCTCAGATGGACAACTACATCTGTGCTGAAATCCCAGATCCCGTCCTTGACCCGGACACATATAAAATTGTGACGGAACTCATGATGCATGGTCCGTGTGGCCCACCTAATATGTCTGCCCCGTGTATGAAGGATGGTTCCTGTGGAAAGAATTTCCCCAAAAAATACAACAACACTACGTATCTAGATGACAAGGGGTACATTCACTATCGACGAAGAGATACAGGTTTCTACATTACAAAACATGGCACCCAACTGGACAATTGTTACGTCATTCCTTATAACCATTCTTTGTGTCTCATGTTCCAAGCACACATAAATGTTGAATAATGTGGATGGAGCATGCTCATCAAATACCTGTTCAAATACATTTCGAAAGGACCCGACCGTATCTTTGCAAAGATCACAAGGCCACTTGGTGAGGCATCTACTTCGGCTGCCATGCAAGAAACAGCAAAGGATGAAATCCAAAACTATGTCGATGGCCGGTTCATTTGCCCACACGAAGCTTGCTGGAGACTCTATGACTTTCCGATACACAGTAGAGAACCAGCTGTACAAATACTTTCGGTCCATCTAGAAAACATGCAACCCATAAACTTTCGGGAACGTGATAGGATAGATGTGGTTGTAAACCTCCCTGACAAAAAGAAAACTACTCTCACTGAATGGTATGCCTACAACGCAGAGCACCAAGACGGGGCCACGTTAACATATGTCGATTTTCCATCTGAGTTTATATGGTATGCTGACTCCAAGAGGTGGATACGGCGGGTTATGAAAACCAAACATTCCATTGGTAGACTTGCTTACGTCCACCCAAGCTCAGGGGACCTTTTCTACTTCAGAATTCTCCTTTCTCATCAAAAGGGTTGCCAATCACCTACAGACGTGCGCACGGTTAACAGAATCGTGTTGCCTACCTACCGTGTTGCATGCCAAGCCCTTGGTCTGCTTGGTGACGACAAAGAATGGGACATAGCGTTGGAAGAAGCAGCGGGTAATGGGTCTGCGTCTGAAATCCGTGTACTGTTCGCACAATTGCTGGTTCATTGTGAGGTTGCAGATCCGCTTAGACTTTGGACGAAACATTGGAGGAATATGTCTGACGAAATACCAATGAGGGTCTCAGAAACAACTGGAATCCCTAATTACCATGTAAACAACCCTGAGTTGAAAGACTATATTCTTTTTGAGATCCAATCGATCTTAGACGGGTATGGCAAAACTTTGTTGGAATTTGGTCTTCCGAACCCTCCTCAGTGGCTGCTAAATATTCTGAAAAACAAACTCCTGATGGAAGAGAGAAACTACAACCGCGATATGCTAATTAAGGAAACAGAAGCGATTGTCCCTAAGCTGAATTCTGAACAGCGAGCCATCTACGATCGCGTTATAATCGCGTCTGAACAAAATAAACAGGAACTTCTATTTGTGTACGGTCATGGCGGCACATGCAAGACATTCCTGTGGAAGACCATCACAAGCGCACTGCGCGCCCGAGCCAAGATAGTCCTAACAGTTGCCTCTTCGGACATCGCCTCTCTCCTTCTCCCTGCCGGGCGCACGACACATTCCCGGTTCAAAATCCCACTGGAATTAACGGACGAATCCCTTTGCCACATTAAAAAAACACCCAACTAGGATCCCTACTGGTTGAAACAAGTTTAATCATATGGGATGAGGTGCCAATGAATAACAAGCGTTGTTTTGAAGCATTAAACAGAAGCCTCAGAGACCTAATGTGTGCACCTAACCACTTCTTTGGTGGGAAAACAGTTGTTTTGGGGGGTGACTTCCGACAAACGCTGCCAGTGAAAAAGGGAGCATCCAAAATAGAAATCATAACTTCGTCGGTTGCCCTCTCATACCTGTGGCATCACTTCTAGATTCACACACTGACCCAAAATATGCGACTCAGGCGTGAAGGCATGACCGAAACTGAAAAGGCACAGGCATCGGTTTTTATAGAATGGCTGCTAGACGGGGGTAATGGACATGCCGGCATAACAAAAACCAATAATTCTGCCGACTCAAAATTGATAACTATACCGTCTGAACACTGTTTCCCACCAACTGATGAAGGCCTCGCACATCTCATAGATTTTATCTATGACAAACAAACTCTACAATCTCCCACACCCGAAACCCTGCAAGAAAAAGCCATCGTATGCCCCAAGAATGAAACTGCAGACATTATAAACGAGAAAGTGTTAGCAGCCATAGTTGGAGACTCGACAACTTACTTGAGCAATGACGAAGCTTTCCCAAAAGGAGGCGAAACATCTGATACTGACATGCTCTATCCAATGGAGTACCTCAACACGCTTTCATTCCCGGGCTTTCTAGCCCATGAACTGAAAGTAAAGATCGGGTCCCCTATCATGCTTCTCAGAAATACAAACTTGGTTGGTGGATTATGTAATGGCACAAGGATGATTGTCAGATCGGTGAAGACGAAGCTTATAGAAGCGCAAATTATTACCGGGACGCGAATTGGAGAAAAAGTTTACGTGCATAGAATTGCTTTAATTCATGACGATCCCAATCTCTCATTCACATTCAAGCGTAGACAGTTTCCAGTAAAGCTATGTTATGTAATGACTATTAACAAAATCCAAGGTCACTCTCTCTCTAAGATAGGTGTTTATCTGCCAAAACCCGTTTTCAGCCATGGACAGCTATATGTTGCTCTATCAAGAGCTACCTCGCCAAAGGGACTAAAGATCCTAATTCAAGAAGAAGAAGGCGACCCGCCCAACACAACCAAAAACATAGTGTACATTGACTTTTTAAATGCTATAGAAAACCACCGCGTTGCCTCACAAGCGACACCATCAGATTAGCAAATCCTACATAAACACACATTATGCAAAGCTGCATACAAAATAGGTTGCGTAATTCTTACTGCTAACATGATACACGCTAATGTACATTACTATTGCCACCATCAATAATTGCAACACTAGGTACCAACGTAGAATTTTCTATCATATGCCGTCCTTTATGGATTAAATGTTGCCTTTTGCATGCTTATGTCCATGTTCATGGTGCGTGTACATAATGTGGATATCGTTAATACACCAAAACTAACTTCCTGTTCTGTGTTATAAATTTTTTAGGTGAAACTCAAGTATGGCATCCATGCCTATGACAGTCGTGTAAACAAGTTCTCTCATAACAACAGCAACACCGATTGACCAATTACTTTTAGGCGGCAGAAACTATGTTCTCGAAGCGAAGATCTACCAGAAATGGATCTCTAAATCTTTGCCAGATACGAAGGAAACAGCTTTCTCCTTCATGCTTATTGACGAACAGGTACATTATGGTTATTACAGTCCGAGTATCGTTGCGCAAATGTTTTGTTAACCAATCTTTTAATGCATCTTTGCTACCTTAACAGGGAAAAGGTATTCAGGCAAACATGGACCTGAGCGATCTGGCCTACTTTGACAAGATCATGTCGGCTGGCAAAGTCTACAGGATAACAAGTTTTTCTGTGAAAAAACAAGCCCGTATCAACAGACACTCGAAAACCCGGTCAGCTTAAAGTTTGGAAAGATCACACGGTTTGAACAACTAGAAGGCAAAGAGGCAACGTGGCCAGCACATTACTTTGAGTTTGTGCCGTATGCGGAGTTGGAATCTAGGGTACCCCACCGCGACAGCAACAACATGATGATATATCCAAGACTCACAGGTAATAGCCTCCGCTTCTTATCTTCTTCCTTAAATTGCTAGATTGGTGTCGGTAACGGTGACTGAAACACTACCTTTGCTTTCGACAGACTACTTTGTATGTATCATGAGAATAGGTGATCTCCCTTCGGCCGAACAACTAGCTTCCGGAAGGCCGGTGACCAGAAGAATTGACATCCAAAATCTACAGTAAGCCATGTCTATATACCAAGATTTACAACATCCTCCCTAACAACAATGTCTAACACTTTTCTTTGTATAGAGGAAACGTTGTTGCATTAACACTGTGGGACTCCATGGCTAGGCAGTTTCCAAAGGATGAAATACTTCGCCTACCACAACCAATCATGCTTGCTGTCTCATCCTGTAGAGTTGGTAAATACAGAGGTAACTGCCTCTTCATGCATGTTCTTAATAACGATGTTGCTGCTCACTCATGACTAACCATGTCTTGCTACAGGCTACCAGCTATCTGCGATGCCGCCGACCCACTACTATGTGAATCCATCAACACCCCAAGCAAACGCCGCACAGACATCGTATGTCTTCCAAGACCTTAGACCACATCCCGTCTTATACTCTTATATCACATGTCAGTGACTGACGATTTTGTCCCTCAACCGTAAAATGTAGGTTTGAAGAGCTGTTTAAAACACAACCACCGTTGCATATTTCAAACCATCGGTTCAATGAACCTACTCTGGACAAACAGAAAAATGTTGAGACGTTAGCAGCCTTGCTCCTACATAACCCAACCACATACAAGGTACACCCGAATTTGAGTTAACTATGATGGGCTACATTATATCCCAACACATTCTTTTATAGGGAGTGTGTGACAACCCTAGGTTTTGGGTTTGTCACTTGGTCTTACTTTTAGGTTATTTTATGTGTGCTTACTTGAATTGTGTGTTTACGTGTTTATTTTGTGTGGACGAGGTTGGTGTGGTTATCGTTTATGAGTATAGAGTACTCATAAGTAAATCGAGGAACGGTTATTTCATGTTCATGAGCTCACAAGTGGTGACTATGAAATGAAAATGGTGATATTGTGGTGTTTACGTATACGTATAAGTATTATAGTAGTAGTATATTTTTTAGGATTTACGGTTTAGCATTTAGAGGTCTCGGGTGAGGTAATTATCCATATGAATATTTTTCGGGATGGTTTTAAGTCATTTAGGACTTAGTTATAAAGTTTATTTCAAAATTTGAGATTTTTTATAAAAGTGTATATTTTACGTCTTTTACGGTAAAACGCGTAAATTTGACTAGTTTTACGGTTTTGAGGTTTTGGGAGTTTTAGGAGCTGAAATAAATTAAGGTAAATTAAGGTAATATTAATAAGATATTAATTAACAATAAAAAGAAAAAAAAATAAAGAAAAAAACGAAATTAGGGGTGTTTGGGTCGGTTTAGAAGAGAAAAAAAAGGAAAAAGGAAAAGATTTATGGTAAGTGGTAATTGGGTTGGACAAGGATTGTTTTGGCTATATAAGGAACCCCCAACACTAAATCAAACGCATTTTTTTTTCTTTCCCTGGAGTGATAGTCGACTAAAAGAAGAGGAAAATTAGGGTTCTTCATAAAATTAGGTTTTCTTCATCTTCCATTAAATAAAAGGTAAAATCTTCATAACCCTTTTCATATTAATTGTTTTTATGTTTAATTAATCATTCTTATGATGGATTAAGGGTTAGGGTTTATATATAAACAGTAAATTAATGTTGTAATAATCATAATATAATGATTACATGGGTTAGGGCTTGTAATTAGAGGAATTAGGGTTAATTAATGTGGTTGATTTTGTTAAACCCGTTTTTAAAAACTGGGCAGATTTTTTAGTCAATTGTTTTGATCATATTGGGAGTTCTACAAACTCTTATCTTACGATCCACATACCCCTGAAAAGGTATTTGAAGTGGCTTTCCAATGCAAGAAACTAGAACTAAATTGGAGGTCGGGAAGTGGGTCAAAAACAGGTTACAACAGTCGGAGGTCAAAACAGTTTTAAATTCAGCCTGTTTTCTTTTTAAGTTTTGGGTTGTTTGGGGTACTTAGGGTTGCATTGGGATCTTCTCACGAACATGAGAGATGGTTTATATATTGTAATAAGGATCTGCACTTGGGCTAAGATTGTGGTTTAGGGTAAGACCCTCTAATGGTAATGAACTTTTCATACGTTTAAAATCAGGAAAACTGGAATGACAAAAGTATATATATATATATCAGGGCCTTAACAGTAGCTTTAAGGTTAGGGCAAGTGGGAGGTGTTAGCCAACATATGTAAGGGTATGAATATTCCTTTTACAGAAACCATGGGTATGTTTAAGTGGACGTTTGACTTAAAGTTTTGAGACCTAAAACTGGGACTGTTTTGTGTAAAATTGTGAACGGGATAGCTATTAAACTTAACCAAGTTAAGGACTTGTTAGGGAAGGGTAATGGGGTGTTTAGAGTTATAAATGGGGTATTTATATGAGAGGAGGTTAGATGTCCATCATAGGTTGATGAACCATTTTAGAGGTTGGTTCATGTATTGATTTATGTGTTTTTGGATTATTAGCTTGGGGCTAGAGCAAGGACTTTGGAGAAGCAATCAGGTGAGTTCATAGTCCCATTTTACTACGTTTTTAAATGTTTTTTTTCCAGTATGGGATGGAGATGACACTTGAAATGTTCTTTAACATGATTTAGTACTATGTTTTAAAATGTGTGGACATAAATGTGTTATTATGTGACTTGCGTGCTTATGTGTTCTCATATGTGCTTTGGTACGTGTTCTGCTATGTGAATCTTGTTTGGATTGTGATTGGCTTTGGTACATAGATGTATGGGCGTCTATGGGACCAGTTGTGATGTGTGTGGAGCGTGGGGCACGATCCGTCCTGAGTACTTGTGCATCGTCTCTTCGGAGGCAAGATATCTCGACGGGGATATAGTTCATCTTCCACAGGTGGTGTGGGAAAGATCCGGATAGTGTGGTGTGTGTTCTTGTGCGTGTGACGGGATACTTCTTGATTGTTATAATGTGCTTTGTGAATTGTAGATGTGGTTGGTACTTGGCTTGAGTTTTGTTGTGGATGCATGTAGCATGATTATCACATTATGTTCCATTACTATAAATTGTTTTTCTTCAACTTATTTACAGCGGATGTCAAGGTTTCTTATGATGTTCTAGATAACTTAAACCTATGTTCTCACCAACTTTATGTTGACAGATTTTAGTGTCATTTTCAGGTGAGGTAGTTGTGCAAGATGATGTTAGAAGTGGCTAGAGTATAGAGGCTGCTAGGATTGCATTCGGAGGAATCCCCTTTCCTCTTAGATTTTATTTTGTGTTTTGATTAAGTGAACTTTGTGGTACCTATATGTTTGATGTTTGTTTATTTGTATGTCTTTGGTAAGAGGTAGGCATGTTACCTACTTACCTAGACGCCTGCATTGTTGAGATATTGTCACGACATTTGTGTCGCCATCTATGATATTTCAATTTCATTTAGTTCTCTCTATAGACACGCTGTTGTTGTGATGATATCCATACGTCGCGCCCCATATTCCGCCATGGTGGGGTGTGACAGAATGGTATCAGAGCCAATGGTTATAGAGAATTAGGTTTCCTAGTCGTGTAGCCTAGTCTATAGCTTAAGGGTCCCTGCATATAGGCGTCATAGGAGTATGTGTGCATTTTATAGTAGTTGATGTGTTTGAATATTATTTTCGCAGTATTTGTTAGGTTATGAACTACTATGGTTCATACTTAACTACATGTTATTTTCTTTACGAGTTTTGATTAGTGCGGGTGGAACCATGGTCGTATACGCTAGTCATTGTTGGATTTCGCTTAATTATGTTTTCATGTTCTTTATACATTTTGAATTTTGTCTATGCTGGTTCAGCTGGACTACGAGTTTATGTGTTTCGTGCATTGGCTATGTTATTTTAATACATGGGGTTTTGGATCTTATCTTGTGTGGTTATGTGCTTGTGAGTTGTTGGATTATGTGTTATGTGTAGTATTAATTTCTTATAAGTGTCATCATAGGAGGGAGTACATTGGTGAAAGGGAACATGTATAATTATGGAGGCCTACATAATTATATATGTGCCACAACACCACTGGACTTTCAAGTATGATTGCATGAAAGAGAGTTAATACATGCTTGTATAGTATATGTTGGATGGATTTGAGTGTATGTACGCTTATGCCTATGTATGTAAAATTATTTTCCTACTTACCGGTTGTATTCGTGGGATGGTTGCTAGCTCGTTTCTCTTTGAGATGTTCAACTTCTGTAGTAGCGCATTTCTCGGGTTCTCATTTCACGTGTTTGTTTGTACGGTACTTTTGGCGTGAAGGATTTTGAGATGGTGGAGATTTCTTTTTGGGGTAACGATGTCTTTTGTTTCGAGTTATACATGGTAAAAAAAAAGAACTTGCAAATTGAAAAAAATGTTGTTGGTAGTCGATGAAATAAGGAAGTGTCGGGATCATGTTTCAAATAAGGTGGAATATAATTTTTTTTTCATATAAGCATGGCCTTTTTATTCTAAAATATTTTGGTTTTGATCACCTAAAGTTATTGTTCTTTAGTTAGAATTCTTGTTCTTATTAACATAAATATGTTAAATCATGTATTAATCATATGATGGGTGAGAGTTTAAATTTTCTAGAATTAAAATAAATTAGACCTTGAATTTTGTAATTAATAACGGGTTTTTTTTAGGGTTTAAAAATCGTTTTTTTTTGGTATAAATCGGAGTAGGCAGAAACTGTCGCTAAACTGTCAAAATATGTCGCTAACTGTCAGAAACTGTCGCTAATGCCTAGGCAGATTTTGAGAAAAATCGTTTTGGTCATAACTTATTCGTTTTGAAAGGTTTTTGGGTGATTCAAAAGCCTAAAATTATGTACTCGGAACATACTTTTCAAATTATGTACTCGGAACATACTTTTCAAATATTCAGAAAGTTTCGTAATTGGAAGTCAGTAGCTTGGTCGAATTAATTGTACAAGTGTTGAGTTCAAGGTTAATTTTCGGACAACATGGTTTAAACTCGTGTTTTGGGTATATTTCGGTAATGAACACTTGGAGGGTTAACATAGAAATGAGTTGGGAAGGAATTTGAGAGTTCTTTAGACCTTATTATACGTGGTTATATTTTGATGAGTTTTGATTTATGGTTTTGATAAGTTTCCTCGCGGACGGTTAAGGCTCATGTGTTGTTGGTTGAGATTATTTTCGTGTAAACTGAGTTCACGTTTGAACGTGAAGGTTTTATCAAGGATATGTATCCTCGTTTGTTTGCTGAGAATAAGTTTGAGTTTGGGAGTAAATCTCGGGACGAGATTTCTATTAGGAGGGAGTGATGTGACAACCCTAGGTTTTGGGTTTGTCACTTGGTCTTACTTTTAGGTTATTTTATGTGTGCTTACTTGAATTGTGTGTTTACGTGTTTATTTTGTGTGAACGAGGTTGGTGTGGTTATCGTTTATGAGCATAGAGTACTCATAAGTAAATCGAGGAACGGTTATTTCATGTTCATGAGCTCACAAGTGGTGACTATTAAATGAAAATGGTGATATTGTGGTGTTTACGTATACGTATAAGTATTATAGTAGTAGTATTTTTTTTAGGATTTACGGTTTAGCATTTAGAGGTCTCGGGTGAGGTAATTATCCATATGAATATTTTTCGGGATGGTTTTAAGTCATTTAGGACTTAGTTATAAAGTTTATTTCAAAATTTGAGATTTTTTATAAAAGTGTATATTTTACGTCTTTTACCGTAAAACGCGTAAATTTGACTAGTTTTACGGTTTTGAGGTTTTGGGAGTTTTAGGAGCTGAAATAAATTAAGGTAAATTAAGGTAATATTAATAAGATATTAATTAACAATAAAAAGAAAAAAAAAATAAAGAAAAAAACGAAATTAGGGGTGTTTGGGTCGGTTTAGAAGAGAAAAAAAAGGAAAAAGGAAAAGATTTATGGTAAGTGGTAATTGGGTTGGACAAGTATTGTTTTGGCTATATAAGGAACCCCCAACACTAAATCAAACGCATTTTTTTTTCTTTCCCTGGAGTGATAGTCGACTAAAAGAAGAGGAAAATTAGGGTTCTTCATAAAATTAGGTTTTCTTCATCTTCCATTAAATAAAAGGTAAAATCTTCATAACCCTTTTCATATTAATTGTTTTTATGTTTAATTAATCATTCTTATGATGGATTAAGGGTTAGGGTTTATATATAAACAGTAAATTAATGTTGTAATAATCATAATATAATGATTACATGGGTTAGGGCTTGTAATTAGAGGAATTAGGGTTAATTAATGTGGTTGATTTTGTTAAACCCGTTTTTAAAAACTGGGCAGATTTTTGAGTCAATTGTTTTGATCATATTGGGAGTTCTACAAACTCTTGTCTTACGATCCACATACCCCTGAAAAGGTATTTGAAGTGGCTTTCCAATGCAAGAAACTAGAACTAAATTGGAGGTCAGGAAGTGGGTCAAAAACAGGTTACAACAGTCGGAGGTCAAAACAGTTTTAAATTCAGCCTGTTTTCTTTTTAAGTTTTGGGTTGTTTGGGGTACTTAGGGTTGCATTGGGATCTTCTCACGAACATGAGAGATGGTTTATATATTTTAATAAGGATCTGCACTTGGGCTAAGATTGTGGTTTAGGGTAAGACCCTCTAATGGTAATGAACTTTTCATACGTTTAAAATCAGGAAAACTGGAATGACAAAAGTATATATATATATATATCAGGGCCTTAACAGTAGCTTTAAGGTTAGGGCAAGTGGGAGGTGTTAGCCAACATATGTAAGGGTATGAATATTCCTTTTACAGAAACCATGGGTATGTTTAAGTGGACGTTTGACTTAAAGTTTTGAGACCTAAAACTGGGACTGTTTTGTGTAAAATTGTGAACGGGATAGCTATTAAACTTAACCAAGTTAAGGACTTGTTAGGGAAGGGTAATGGGGTGTTTAGAGTTATAAATGGGGTATTTATATGAGAGGAGGTTAGATGTCCATCATGAAAGTTTATGGACTTAAAATTAATAGTCGTGAGATAGGATCGAACTCGGGATCACGGGATTGCACACATAACGTAAAGGGTTAATTTATTTATTAAATATATATATATTTTATATATTTATTAAATCAAACCAAAGCTTAACTAACGATCGTTAATAAATAATAGTTAAGTTATAACGACCGTTATGGAATTAAATAGAAGCTAAAAGAAGAAGGAAAAATTACACAAACACCCCTGTAGGAGGGTGTTAACCGCCGGCTTATAGAGGGGGCAAAGGGAAACTTTTGTTTCCTAATTTGTTATTACTTGGAAAGCAAGTTTGCCAAGCCTATATAAACAAACCCCTAGCCTCATAATTTTTCAATCCCTCTCTTTCTTTTTGCTCTTTGATCGCCGGCCCCACTTAACCCAATTAGGGTTTCGTTTGGTTTTCGATCTTGTCTATTTTATCTAGTCCTAGCCCCTCTCTAGGGTTGTTGGGTAGATATTCTATAAGCGTTGAAGCTCGGTTTGTTCGTGCTAGACTCACGGTTAACTCGCCATATTACGTGTGTACAAGAGCGTGATATAATCTTCCTTTAGATTATATTCTTGGTAGTGTTCGTGATAAACCCTAGTTGTCGTTCGTTCCGTCGTCTTGTGGATCTTGCTAGGATAAAGGTATGTAACCCTAATCTTGATTAATATAATTGTGTTAAACTAATGATCTTGTTAATCGCTTCCGCTATGCGTTCTTTGATCCATATTAGGGTTTTAAATAATTGTTATGAACTATATAAACCAACAGTGGTATCAGAGCGCCGTTTTAACATGATTATAGTTATCAAGATCTAAAGTTTTTTTTTTAACTAATATTGATTTGTGTTAAAAATTACATGTTGTTTTTTAGGTTTTATAAAAATTAGGGTTTTGTTTTTTATTATTTTTTAAAATCGGCCATGCCGAATTTTTTATAAAAAAAAAAGTTTTTTTTGTAAACCCTAAAATTACATGGTAATTAACTTTAGATGTATGCATGAATTAATTGTTATGTCATGCGTGGTTACGATCCATAGTGATTTCATTAATTGTTATGTGATTTGGGTGGAATTTTGATGAATTGCATGATTAATTGTTATGTTGTGTAAATTCATGTTTCGATTCATAGAGATTTAATTGTTAAGATATGTGGGAGATCCGTGATGAACATGCATGTTTTTCATGGATCATAGGTTTTATGTGGTAATTGTTACGTTTTTTTTGCTACATGCTTTATTTGATTCAATAAATCTTAAATTAGGGAAGACTTTTATATGAATATAAAAACCTAGATTTGTTATTATTTATTGAATAAATCGTATGCATGTGGCTATTTGATTTATTTATTGCACATATAAATTGTTATTATGTGTTTATGATTTAGTTTTTTTTTTGTACCTACTTGTTTTCATACGTTTTATATTGATTGTATGTTGTAAACAAGGGTAATTTTTTACAAGAAAAATTAATATGGACTAAATCATATCAAAATAAATGAATTGTTTTGAGATCTAAATTACATATGATTTGCGTTGATTAGAATTGCAATAGCAACTTAACGGCCTACCCAATTTTGACAAACTATAAAGTGGGTATAACACACCGCTGGTCTTGTACCCGGTTAAGGAAGGAGGTGTTATGCTTCAGCGCTGACCAAATTCCCGGCTCGCCTGTGCGTCAAAATTGGAATTACCTACGGTTGTTATTGGTATAATTCTTTAAGGTTGATTTAACTACATTAATTCACATCCGAAACACGATGAATAAGGTTATTGCTTTGTGCTTTAGCTAAGTTCTAGAAAAAGTACGGTGTGAATTTAGTTGTGTGTAAAATCTTTAATTGGTTTAACCAATACCTCAACTTGCAAATATATGATGAACTTTTAGTCTCACCAAAAAGTTTACTAAACGTTTTTTATTAAACTTATGTTATGGAGATGTATGCATGCTTCTCCATACATGATTTTGACACCAAAATCAATACCCTAAAATTTAAGTCATATGCCCTCTAATTGACGAACACTTGAAGTTACAATTGTCGTCATATAAGATATCGGACGATGTTGTAATGGAGAGAAAACTTCATGACTGAATAAGATTGCACATGAAGGTTTTACGTTCTTTAGATTAGTCGACTTAATTGAGTTACTCAGTGAGATCTGGAACTTAAGGCATAAAGAAGGGATGAAACATGTTTACAATGCAAAATGACTTTTGGCAATGTAAATCCCTTAAATGTCTAGAAATTGCAAATTTGTTTGTCAATCATTGTTCGACAAGTTACCATCTTGAATACTTTCATTGCTAGCAGATCAACTGATGTGATGAAATTATGTCAATTTGGATTCTAGTTTTTCAAGGAAAATACTATGGTTATTATTACCGGGGTAATTTTATTTTCTTGAATGGTATTATCGGAAATACTAAAATTGAATTTTGTAAATTCTTTTGCAAATGTATTGATGCAACGTTACACCGTAAACATGGTTTATTCATTTATTGATCTACAAACCGTATGGTTGAGGATAGAGTCAATTTACAAATGAAAGATAAACCTAAAACTCTTTTTCATGAGTAAAGAAGGAGTTATAAGGATTTTAGAAATGTCAAATTCAAATCCATGACTCATAGCAAACTTTAAAAGTTAAGAAAAGTGCATATTTTGAGTTATTAAAGTTACCGCTAATTGGTTATAAGGCAAACTAGCATATTTGGCTAGTAGTTGTGCTTTGACCATTTATAGGCACTACATACCATTGTGGGGTTGGTAGACCTATTAAGGAAGAAATTGCATGTCAAGTCTTTCAAGTTAAAAAGCATTTGATGGATAAGTCATCATTTACGAAGTAGAGTACACTCTTAAACCCTATAAGTAATTGTTACGAATGTGTTTTTCAAAAGTGTAAGAAAGTAAACACAACACTAATTATTTTCACCGATTATGAAACATTTTCAATGTTGTCAAGTTCAGTGGGAGAATTGTGTTGTATTACTGATTTTGAGTCTATTAAAACATTCTCTAAGTCAGTGGGAGTTACAATGTTACGTTGTCTTGGTAATAACCCATGTTATCTTTAGTATGTCCTAAGATAATTACTTTCGAATTGTTGACACTAATATCTTCAAAGATAGTTATGTACTGATTCTTGTTGATTAAGTGGTTCTACATCTACTTGTAAAAGCTAATATATGTGGCACAATCATATTTTGCATAGACGAACGTTAGACGTGATGTTTATCTTATATATGAGGTTGTTCCATGCACAAGTGGGAGAAATGAACATTGTGTGCAAGAAACAACTCATAAAGATATGATTCTCTTGTCTTTAAGATAAGAGACTAACAATCTAATTAATATTTAGATCATGTGTCAATATGATTAGACTACTTAAAAGTATATATATCATTCACTTTAAGAAACACTTGTTGTTTTGATTTAGTCATGTAAGAGCTTGAACTAAATTGTAAACACAAGGGTAAAATATCCACATGTCGTAAGATCGGGCGTGGAATGTTTTGGAGTTTCTTAAAATGGACAAATTCCTGGAATGACATAAGATACATAGAGTAATCTTATACTACTAATGAAACCTAGTGGTGTTCATATAATAGTATAGGAGTGAATTAACTTGAAAAGATGAATGAAACCTAGTGGTGTTCATGATTTACTTTAGTTATACATGTTTATGATTTATTGTATAAAGTCGCAAACATAAAGTCTTGGAAGACGTTTAATATAAAGTAAGACGTTAATGTATTGTCTCTATTTCACTAAAGACATATACATGTAATGTGTAATGGACTTATAACTTTTATGAAGTGACTTTGTATTAAAAGTACTTGAGTTATAAAGCATGCAAAATGGTTAGGAAATCTATTATACCATTAAGATGATTTAGTTGGTATATAGGTAAGCCTAAAGATATATATTTATCTTAAATATTGTTAAGATTGACTTACAATATTTCCCTAAATGAAATACATCATTGTTATGGTATGTTCATTAGGAGAATCAAAATTCTCAATATGATGGTGATGTTTGATTCAAGATAACTATATCTTCCTTTATTCCAAAAGAAATCAAGGTTAGAAAGTTAAGTATGACTTGATCTAATAAGATTAATAAGATACCATTATATATGGAATGTGATGAATCACGTTATATCTTAGATGGAGTTCGGATTTTGCTAAACTACTTATGAAGTGGATTGTTTAGAAAATAAAGAGTATGGAACGGCCATTGTGTTTTGTAATGTCCCATATAGATAACGTTGGAGTGTTGATCTATTTGCTATGTATTTAAAGAGTAATTTTAAGTTACTAAAAGCAAGTGGGAGTTTTGATCTTGAAAGATAAAATTACAAGATACATGATCTTCTAAAATACACTAGTAATTATCATGAGGTAGGCATGTAAATGCTAAACCTCAAGATAAAGGAATTTATGTCATAGGTCCGTAAGGATATCTTGGATATGCGATTTATATGCTGAGAATTATGAGTTACAAATAATTGTTGTGATTTGTTACCAAATATTGACTTGGGTAAATTACTCATACTATGATTGTTATAGATGTTGTCCAACAAGATAATCAAATTCCGGTTTTGGTTTATCTTAAATAGTTTGACTAGAAATTGGAGATAAGTTTCGTCAAAGGAAGAAAAACGCCAATTGTTGTGGTTTAATCTTTGTGTCGAAATTATATGGACAAAATTGTACACATATTTAATATATGTATTGTGAATAGATTATTAATCACATTTAAGTAATTAATTGTGATTGAGTATTCTTTCCTAAATACATTAAATATATAAAGATTTTGATGGTCATATTTTAATTGACAAATTTGGATATGAATGAACTATTTCTTGAATGACTACTTGAGAAAGGACTTAAGTAATCGAAATGAGTTTATTACTTCAAAATATAAATCTTTGGAAAAGTACAAAATGCAATTATCCGTGAATAGATAAAAAGCATGCATCTAGGAGATTATTCTTATGTTTAATTTGAAATCCAAGATTGGATTTAAATTTGAATAAGATGGTTTCTGAGTATTCCTAAAAGCTAGTGGGAGTATTATGGTTATTTTCTTAAATTATATGTGTCAAATAGACATGTAAGAAAGTGAGATTTCATTCAAATTAAATGTTGATTTGGTTTAGATTTGAGATGAAACTTTACTTTGGAGATTTAGAAAATAAGATATACATAACCTTGGGACAAATAAATTTATTTATTTATGCGGTGGAATTACAACGTAATATGCCATGTAGTAAGTTTACATGGATATTTAGGACATGAAGAAATCTAAATCTGGTTTGAGAAATTTTCATGTGTGTCATGTTGTATTTATATCATGCTTAAAATACATGATGATTTGAATATATTAATCTATTTAAGAAGTTATTAAATAACTTGTGTAATGAATATTCTGAAAGAATATGTTTGGAAATAGAATAACATCCTAAATCTTGGATCGGCTTCCATATTCTATAGATGAATAATTTGTCAATCGTTGTGCAAATTATCATAGTCAACAAACTTGAAGGTTTTGGTTGGAATCAAACATTACATAATAGATATTAATGGTAACGTATTTATATCTTTTATGACAAGTTGTAAAACTTGAAAAGATATAATTAAGGTAACACTCAATATTAGTCATGGGATGTTTGGAGATGACATGTTGATTAAAGTTGCATTATACATTAAAGAATTAGAATACTTTGAACTTCAAATGTGTTTTGGAAGTTTAGGAAATTGGTGATCAAGGATGTTTCACAATTTTGATACTATGTTGCAATATCAAATTGTTTGGATGCACATGTACAAGAGTTTCAATGAATTGAATTCTTGAAGAAAGTATTCTCAAAATTCCAATAGGTCAAGATTGGTTATTTTATGCTTCGCCAAACAAGTATGAATGTCATTACTAGAGGCATGACGCATGTACCAATTTTATGCATTGATCTATTTTTTAGTATTTGGATAAAGGATGTAAGACATTATTGAATTGATGAAATAAAGATTGAATTTCGTTTATTTTTCTGTTATTTGATTTTGTATCCTATTTTACATGTTTTAAATCCATGAGCATTATGATGTTTCTAAATGTCCGTTGTCGATTAATAATATGGGAGTATTATTAAACTAAGACAATTCAAAATAGTGACAGAGTATACTTGAAAGTATATTGGTCAATTTTGGATGATATTTGATGGATCAAATATTGGACTTATCCCAACTATATGATTTTACTTTATGGATCTTTGTCATCAATTAAATCATAAATAGTTATCCTTAGACCTGAGATACCAGGAAACTGTCGTGGATCTAGTGCATTTCTGTGGAAAAATCTAACGCTAAACGTAACTGGTAGCTATAAGGATTATTTCCGGAAGTGTTGCAAAGTTCATAAGTTTTGCTTGTAGTCAAAATGGGATTCGTTTCCTTCAAAATTTATTTTGAAGTATAATACAGCTGGGCCCCTCGGGGGAGTAGTAAGATATTTGTGCGGCCGCACCCAAATTTGTTTTGGTGATCTTGCTATATCCGTAAAACGAGAAACAGAATAGTTAATGAAAGGAATGACTGAGATCCATATCCTTATTAACGATGTATTTGAAATGAAAGGATAATAATAATGATTTAATCATTAAAAGGTTCTTGTCCAGGAGACCTTACCCGGTTTGTACTAGTGACATTGCTAGTGTAACTAGACGCTAGTCAATGTGATCACGATATTAGAATTTTGTCCAAGTGGGAGCTGAAAGTTTATGGACTTAAAATTAATAGTCGTGAGATAGGATCGAACTCGGGATCACGGGATTGCACACATAACGTAAAGGGTTAATTTATTTATTAAATATATATATATTTTATATATTTATTAAATCAAACCAAAGCTTAACTAACGATCGTTAATAAATAATAGTTAAGTTATAACGACCGTTATGGAATTAAATAGAAGCTAAAAGAAGAAGGAAAAATTACACAAACACCCCTGTAGGAGGGTGTTAACCGCCGGCTTATAGAGGGGGCAAAGGGAAACTTTTGTTTCCTAATTTGTTATTACTTGGAAAGCAAGTTTGCCAAGCCTATATAAACAAACCCCTAGCCTCATAATTTTTCAATCCCTCTCTTTCTTTTTGCTCTTTGATCGCCGGCCCCACCTAACCCAATTAGGGTTTCGTTTGGTTTTCGATCTTGTCTATTTTATCTAGTCCTAGCCCCTCTCTAGGGTTGTTGGGTAGATATTCTATAAGCGTTGAAGCTCGGTTTGTTCGTGCTAGACTCACGGTTAACTCGCCGTATTACGTGTGTACAAGAGCGTGATATAATCTTCCTTTAGATTATATTCTTGGTAGTGTTCGTGATAAACCCTAGTTGTCGTTCGTTCCGTCGTCTTGTGGATCTTGCTAGGATAAAGGTATGTAACCCTAATCTTGATTAATATAATTGTGTTAAACTAATGATCTTGTTAATCGCTTCCGCTATGCGTTCTTTGATCCATATTAGGGTTTTAAATAATTGTTATGAACTATATAAACCAACACATCATAGGTTGATGAACCATTTTAGAGGTTGGTTCATGTATTGATTTATGTGTTTTTGGATTATTAGCTTGGGGCTAGAGCAAGGACTTTGGAGAAGCAATCAGGTGAGTTCATAGTCCCATTTTACTACGTTTTTAAATGTTTTTTTTCCGGTATGGGATGGAGATGACACTTGAAATGTTCTTTAACATGATTTAGTACTATGTTTTAAAATGTGTGGACATAAATGTGTTATTGTGTGACTTGTGTGCTTATGTGTTCTTATATGTGCTTTGGTACATCTTGTTTGGATTGTGATTGGCTTTGGTACATAGATGTATGGGCGTCTATGGGACCAGTTGTGATGTGTGTGGAGCGTGGGGCACGATCCGTCCTGAGTACTTGTGCATCGTCTCTTCGGAGGCAAGATATCTCGACCGGGATATAGTTCATCTTCCACAGGTGGTGTGGGAAAGATCCGGATAGTGTGGTGTGTGTTCTTGTGCGTGTGACGGGATACTTCTTGATTGTTATAATGTGCTTTGTGAATTGTAGATGTGGTTGGTACTTGGCTTGAGTTTTGTTGTGGATGCATGTAGCATGATTATCACATTATGGTCCATTACTATAAATTGTTTTTCTTCAACTTATTTACAGCGGATGTCAAGGTTTCTTATGATGTTCTAGATAACTTAAACCTATGTTCTCACCAACTTTATGTTGACAGATTTTAGTGTCATTTTCAGGTGAGGTAGTTGTGCAAGATGATGTTAGAAGTGGCTAGAGTATAGAGGCTGCTAGGATTGCATTCGGAGGAATCCCCTTTCCTCTTAGATTTTATTTTGTGTTTTGATTAAGTGAACTTTGTGGTACCTATATGTTTGATGTTTGTTTATTTGTATGTCTTTGGTAAGAGGTAGGCCTGTTACCTACTTACCTAGACGCCTGCATTGTTGATATATTGTCACGACATTTGTGTCGCCATCTATGATATTTCAATTTCATTTAGTTCTCTCTATAGACACGCTGTTGTTGTGATGATATCCATACGTCGCGCCCCATATTCCGCCATGGTGGGGTGTGACAGAGTGCAATTCAGTTGCACAACAACAGTTGAAAAAGTGATGGAAAACAGAAGCTGTCACTACATTTCGTGTGGCACGTGTGGTAAGAAACCCTACGACTTTGACGGGACTTACGTCTGCGTTGACCATGGTGAGCTTGAAAGCCCGGATTTCAGGTAACCATATATTCATGTGTCTACACTCGTTATTTGAACTCATTCACACACTCAACCATCCCACCACAACCACCCTATGCAGGTACAATTTCAGGGCGACAGTTCGTGATGCAACAGCAACCGCAACTTTCAATTTCTTCACCCCGGCAGGAGACGAGGTTACAACATACCCCTATGTATACCTGGCCCGCAAATACAGGAAATCGGATTCAAACCAGCCACCTCCTGAGGTATGCGCCATTGAGGGCAAGACGCACACGTTCCTCATTCGCTACACTCCTGGATCACGAAAGGGGTCGGGTGAATTCTCAGTCGATTCGGTTCTAAGCATGCAAAAGTTGCTCGAGGCCGGTGTGAGTTCCCCAACCACAACACAAAACCCAACACCACTGGCAACTGAAGCCCCAACACCAACACCGCTAGCAATCACGGGCCTTAAAGAAGAAGGTCCATCAAACAAGGACTCAGAAACAGAAACTACATCAACCAAGTTCTCAGAGATGACTGCAAAAAAGGAACCAGGTACACAATCTTTAATTCTAATTAATAATCTGGCATTCTAATACTCGATTTTGCAACCGTGTATGAAAGTTCGTTGAACCAAATCTCTTCGAATTGATTTCCAGTCTAAAGTGCGACTCAATTGTCTTTTGGTGAATAAGAGAATGGTTTGGTTGATTATCTATTTTAAACTAATAGCAAGTAATTTAAGTGTCGTTGAGTAAAGTAGAAGTATAAAGATTAATACTAAAATGACGAGTTAAAATAAATGCTTGGAAACTTAAAGGCAATATTAGAAAAATACTAGCACACTAAATAAAACTAACACTTAGAAACTTTATAAGAAACAAGAACTAACTCCGTCGGAATAATGACTGCAATCGGAATAACCAAAAAAAATGTCCAGATCGGAATATATTCCGATCTGGTGGTCGGAATGTTGCAAATTGGGGCAATCGGAATAATAGCAACAAGCACTAATCGGAATAACAACAAGGCCACCGTCGGAATACCTTAACTGAATCCAATCGGAATATGTCACAAGATTAACCAAATCGGAATGTTACAAAAACCATCATAATCGGAATATGCCAAAGATGGTCCTGATCGGAATACCAATTACCTAATCCGATCACTTTGATCGGAATAACTGAGGTGCAAATCGGAATACTCAAAAAAAATCACTCAATCGGAATGTTATGCAAAAACTGCCAATCGGAATACCACAAAACTACTACAATCGGAATATCTAAAACCCTTTTCCGATCTGGTGATCGGAAAGAGGGTGAGGCTGCTGGTCGGAATACGTTGATCGGAAAGGGGTTTAAACCCTTTCCGATTTAAGTGGGATTCGTAAAAAGCCAAGAAATAAGCTATTATGATGAGCTTATTCCCAAAACTAGAACGAATCAATAACTAAACGGATCAAATAAGCACTACTAACAACTTATCCAACTTGAAATAAGCAAACTTTTAAATCAAATGATAAAAAGATGAACTTTTTAAGAAAACTTTTAAAAAGTAAATAAGCTAAACATAAAAATAAGCCAATAAGCATAAAGATCTCAAAGCTTATTCGTATGAAAACTTAAGTAATGATAAAAAGATTAACTTTTTAAGCACGAAATCATTAAGAACAACACGGATCATATGAAATTCGCACCAAAATTAATCTAAATATCAAAGAAAGGTAGAAGGAGATTAAGGATTAAAAGCTTAAATAGAACTTGATTAATGAAATAAGCAATACACAAATGTTTAATCTTGAAAGATTAAAAGAAAAGATGAAGCTTAGTGAGAGAAAGTGGAGAACTTTCTCTCTCTAAAACTAGAAAGAAAAGTGCAAAATGAAAAACTAAAAATTAAAGACTAACTCCCTCCTAATGTGTATTAGGAGGGTATTTATAGGAGAAGTGGAAGGAGTGCATGTGTTGCATCTTCTTTCTTTCTTTCTTCACGTCTTCTCGACTCGACTTAAATTGTCTTTTCTCGATGTCGTCTCGGGATTTGAACTTGTCTTTTAATTTTCTTCTTCTATTAGACTTAAGTTCTTCGACTTCATTAAACTTCCGTCTTTAGACTTTTTCTTCAATAAATCTTCAGAATAGGTCTTGGACTTCCGTTCTTTTTGCACTCTTGATCTTTTGACTTCGTCTTTTCCCGTTTTCTTCGATAAAAGCCCGTGAAAGCCCGTGTTTTCTTCCTTTTTCATATTTTGGTCCTAAAACACAATAAAAACACAAAACACGCATAATTCCGACTTTTACGACATAAAATACACGTTTTGGTCTTGTTATTATTAGAAATAAGTGGTAAAAGGATAAGTGTTTTCACACTTATTAAATCCCCTACACTTGACCATTGCAATGCCCTCATGCAATGCATTAATTTTAAAGCACGGTTTACATTCTCCATCATAAATAACCCACCTTGGCCTTTATTAAATACTAAATATAAAAAGATAAAAACAAGTAAAGAAATTAAAAACTTACATTGGGTTTTCGCTGCCATGAACATTTATCATCCTCAAGTTTCACGTTCCCCATACCAAGCTTAAAAACGAGATCATTGTTATTATAAGTTAGTAAACTAACACGAACTCATGTGGGCCAATTATTCACTTAGACTCCCTTATTCCTAGGTGTATCTCTTATATTTTATTTTTGTCTTAAATGATCACGAGGATGCATTGTTTGACTTATTTCGATAGTTATTTAGGCCGAAAATAAAGTGAACGATTTAATCAATAGTTAGCTAAAGGACAAAATCTTTTAAAACTGCTTCTCGGGACCTCATAAAGTTCATATCTTGGCATAACTTGCTTCACGTTTTGAGACCTTTCTCGGACCGATATTTGGCAGCAACTTCATACTTCAAATCTTTGAGAGACGTTCTTGAAATAATGGTCTTCTCTTCATACTAGGAATTTCTTCACTTGAACTTTTTGAGAGATTCTTCATATTTAGACCACGACTTCTTCATTTTTCTCCAATCTTTATTTTAGACTTTGATATACAACGATCCGCCTCCTTTTAGGACTTGGATCTATTTATCCTCATACCTTGTTAGGGTCTTTTTGGATAGACTTCTCCATGATCTTTTGGGGAGTATTTGCTTTTCGTCGTGTGTCTCGATCCTTCATATTGATTTTCGATAAATGATTCTTCACATCACTTTTGGATCTTTAGCAACAAAATGTAGCCCTCATGCCTTGTTAGGGCCTTTTCGGACTCGCCAATCTTCGCATCCCGCTTCAATAAGTTATGCCTTGGCTATGAACTCTAATCCGTACCGAGCAACTTTTAAACGATCTTGGGCTAGAAGCTAAGTAACCTTTTAAATCGTACAACCTTATTTATTGCAGATAAATTTATTAACAAGCGAAGGGAGAATAGGCTTATAATTAACTCACATAAATTCACGAAAGAATACCAAACTTATAATTGACTCTATCATCTCTCGTACTCCACAGTTTAAAATCTCAAGGAATGAGACTCGTGGATGCTTAGCCTATTAAATCAAAGTTTTGGGTTTTCGAGTCATCTATAGGATCTTGAAAATTCTTAGACTTTTTCAAGTTTTAGAAATCGCATTTTAAAGTTCCCTTGATAAACAACTCTCTAGTATCAATTATAGGAACTTGCGAAAAGTTCTAGTTCTTAACCCGTGAAAGTTAAGACTTTCGCGTTTTATAGCTCCCTATATAAAAGCCTAGCAAAACTTGACTTAAACACGTTAAGGATACTAGCTAGAGTAAACTTAGATAAGTAAACTCGGGTTGAGTCAAAATGTTCACGACTAAGAAAAATTTAAAACCACTTTATTGAAAATTTATTCTAGCAAGGAAAGAAAATAACCATAACAAAAGGAGATACAACTATACAACTAGGCCAAAATAGATTAAAAATTTTGAAAAATGTCGAAAAATCAAATTTTTCGGTTAAAATGAGGGCAAATTCATGGAAAAGACCACTTACTTCGATAGAAGTCCCCCCTACACTTGAGATAAACATTTTCCTCAATGTTTAAGCGTGTGGGAGTAAACTCCCCTACACTTAGGACATTGTGCACTTTATTTAAATCTTGTTAAGGAAAGGACAACTAAAGTGAATTCAATGTGAACATATAAAATATGAAATATTGAATCACAAGAGTTTAGGATAGAACCGGGAAGATGGGAACACGGTATCACGGTTCGTCAAAAGTCATCAAGGTAGATCTTTGAATCTTTAATCCCTGCACAGCACAAGAAACAAGACAACAACACATACGGGGCTCCTCCCTACACTTATTATGAAAGCAGTAAAGGATGGATCACGGGTTGCCTCCCGAGAAGCGCTTGTTTTTGATAACCGAGTCACGAGCCTGACTCGACCCAAATTTAGTTCATGGGGAACATGGTGAGGGATGGAATCATCTCATGAGAGATGTCCTCACCAAAGTACAGCTTCAAACGCTGGCCATTCACCTTGAAATTGGGCCCATTTGGCTGAGAAAGCTCGATGGTCCCATATGGAAAGACTTTGGCGACGGTGAATGGACCAGACCAGCGGCTCTTCAACTTGCCAGAGAAGATCTTCAACCGAGAGTTTAGGAGTAGAACTTGATCACCAACGTGGAACTCTCGGTTCTTAATCCTTGCGTCATGAATGATCTTGGTCTTCTCCTTGTAGATCAGTGAGTTCTCGTAAGCTTCATTCCTCAGTTCGTTGAGTTCGTTGAGTTGAATCTTGCGATGATCACCGGCTTTGTTGATGTCGAAGTTAGCCCACTTCAAGGCCCAGTGCGCCTTATGTTCCAGCTCGATGGGGAGGTGGCATGCTTTCCCGTACACAAGACGATAAGGTGTACAACCGATCGGGGTCTTGTAAGCTGTACGGAAAGCCCACAGAGCATCATCTAACTTATCGGCCCATGCGGCGCGATGCTCTCCCACAGTACGCTCCAAAATTCGCTTCAATCCACGGTTGGAAATCTCGGCTTGCTCATTGGTTTGGGGATGATAGGCGGTGGAAAGACGGTGATTAACACCATACTTAGCCATGACTCTTGCAAATTGATCATTGCAAAAATGAGTCCCGCAGTCACTGATAATAGCACGAGGAACGCCGAATCGAGAAAACAGCTGCTTTAAAAAGTTCACAACCACCCTCGCATCATTCGTAGGGAGAGCCTTGGCTTCAACCCATTTGGAAACGTAGTCAACGGCTACGAGGATGTACTTGTTCCCTTTGGAGGATGGAAATGGCCCCATAAAGTCGATGCCCCATACGTCAAAGATTTCACATTCCTGTATGAAATTTTGAGGCATCTCATCTTTATGTGTGATCTTGCCTTGGCGTTGGCAAGCATCACAATGCTTAACCATTTCGTGAGCGTCACGATAAATGGTAGGCCAATAGAATCCAGAGTCAAACACTTTCTTAGCGGTGTAGTTGGGACCAAAGTGACCACCGGTGGGTCCTTTGTGGCAAGCTTGGAGAATGTCAAAAGCTGCCGGTCCGTCAACACATCGACGAATGATCAGATCAGCACATTGTTTGAATAGAAAAGGGTCATCCCAAAAGTAAGTCTTAACATCATTCAAGAACTTCTTCTTTTGTTGGGATGTTAACCCTTTGATGAGAACACCACCCGCTAAGTAGTTTGCAATGTAGGCAAACCACGGGGTGTCATCAAGATTGAGATTTATAGACATTAAGGTCTCAAGGGGGAAAGAGTCATTGATCTCTTTGTTCGGATGATCCTCTTGATATGGATCCTCAAGTCGACTCAGATGATCCGCGGCTAGGTTTTCGGCACCCTTCTTGTCACGAATTTCAATGTTGAATTCTTGAAGGAGTAAAACCCAGCGAAGAAGTCTTGGCTTCGAGTCGTGCTTAGTCATCAAGTACTTCAACGCGGAATGGTCCGTGTATACGATGGTGGTGGATAAAACAAGATAGGGGCGAAATTTTTCAAAAGCATAGACAACAGCTAAAATCTCTTTTTCGGTTGTCGTATAATGCAATTGAGCCCCTGTCATTGTTTTGCTAGCATAGTGGATTGGTTGGAAGTGTTTATTCACTCTTTGGCCCAATACCGCACCAATAGCAAAGTCGCTAGCATCGCACATCAATTCAAAGGGTAGCTCCCAATTAGGGGTAACCAAGACTGGTGCCTTAGTTAGCTTATCCTTAAGAAGATTGAAGGCTTCGATACACTCTTTAGAAAAGATAAAAGGAGTATCTTTTTCCAAGAGGTGGGTCATCGGGCGAGCGATTTTAGAGAAATCCTGAATGAATCGACGATAGAAGCCCGCATGACCCACAAAACTTCTCACACCCTTCACGGTTGAAGGTGGAGGTAATTTGGCTATGACATCTACTTTAGCACAGTCGACTTCAAGACCGGCGTTAGAGATTTTGTGTCCTAGCACAATGCCTTCTTTTACCATAAAATGGCATTTTTCCCAATTCAGAACAAGGCGAGTGTCTTCGCACCGCTTAAGCATACGTTCCAAATTGGCAAGGCAAGAAGAGAAGGAATCCCCAAAGACCGAGAAATCATCCATGAAGACTTCCATGGTTTGCTCAACCATGTCATGGAAGATAGCCAACATGCACCTTTGGAAAGTCCCGGGGGCATTGCATAAGCCAAAAGGCATTCTTTTGTAAGCAAATGTGCCATAGGGACAAGTGAATGTTGTCTTCTCTTGATCTTGAGGATCGATGGGTATTTGGAAATAACCCGAGAAACCATCAAGAAAGCAGTAATATTCATTACCCGCTAGACGTTCAAGCATTTGGTCCATAAAAGGAAGAGGGAAATGATCCTTTCTCGTGGCATCATTGAGTTTGCGGTAGTCTATACAAACTCTCCACCCAGTAACGAGACGGGTAGGAATTAACTCGTTGTTGGCATTGGGCACAACGGTGATTCCACCTTTCTTAGGCACACAATGAACTGGACTAACCCATGGTGAATCCGAAATAGGGTAAATCATACCCGCATCAAGAAGTTTGATAACCTCTTTTTTGATGACTTCATGGATTTTAGGATTCACCCTTCGTTGGCTTTGAATTGTGGGCTTAAAGTCGTCCTCCATGAGAATTTTATGTGTGCAAAAGTGAGGATCAATTCCGCGAATGTCAGAGATTTTCCAAGCGATAGCTCTTTTATGCTTCTTCAACACGGCGATAAGTCGGGCTTTTTCTTCTTGTTTCAGGTCCTTTGCGATGATGACCGGTAACTTCTCGTTGTCTTCAAGAAAAACGTACTCTAGATGAGGAGGTAGGTCCTTAAGCTCAAGAGTGGGAGGATCCTCAATAGATGGTGAAACTAACGACGGATCATCATTAGTCACCTCTTTAGGAGAAGGAGGAGAAGAAGTCTCTCAATAGTACGAATGTCTTCATCCTAATCAGTGGAAGAATCATCATACTTAATATCGAGAGGACCCAAGCTAGCTTCGAAATCATCCAAGTCACTTTCTCCAAAAGGAGTCAATGCCGGAGCAATTGAGGCAATGGTCTCAACATTGGGTAGAGAAGAGAGAGTACTTTTGCAAGCCTCATGAACATGTTCTTCACAAGCCTCTTCGAGAACATCAATAGCATTAACACTCTCATATGAATAAGGTTTCTTAGAAATCTTACCCATGTTGAAGACAATTTTATCGTCACCAACTCTCATGATTATTTCGCCCACGGCTACATCAATAAGAGTGCGACCGGTCCTCAGGAATGGACGTCCAACGATTAATGGAACACGAGGATCCATCTCGTAGTCAACGACAACAAAATCCGCCGGGAAGGTGAATTTGTCAACGCCAACAAAGACATCTTCGGCTATCCCCACTGGATAAGCAACCGTATGGTTAGCTAATTCCAAAGTCATTTTGGTGGGGACTAGCTCGGGGAGAGATAATTGCTTCCAAACACTTAAAGGCATTAATTTTATACTGGCACCTAGATCGGCTAGGGCCATGCAATTCTCTACTCCCGGGAAGTTGTAAGGAATCAAGAAGCGACCCGGATCACCAAGTTTTGTGGGCAATTTCCTTAAGAGAACAGCGGAGCAGTTCTCATTAAGTTGGGTCTGAGCAATGTCAAGAAGCTTCTCCTTGTCACTTAGAAGATCTTTAAACATTTTCGCGTACTTAGGCATGTGAGCGAGAGCCTCGGCAAAGGAGATGTTAAAATTCAATTGTTTAAACATTTTTAGAAAGTTTGAAACTTGAATATCATCCTTGCTCTTTTGATTCTCTTTCCTCAACCTTGAAGGTAAAGTATATTGGATGAAGAAGAAGGCTTTAGGGGAGTAGGATCACTCACAACCACGGGTGGTGGGGAAATGGGGATAGAAGGTGAAGGAGGTGGGAAAAGTTGCTCTTTTTCCTTGTTCACAATCACTGGTGGAGGTGTAGGAAGCTCGGGTTCCGTATAACCTTTTCCACTACGAGTAGTGATTGCTTTCATCTCCCCTCTTGGATTCGCAACGGTGTTACTCGGAAGAGTACCCGAAGAAGAGGGTTGATTACCTTGGATGAGCGAACCAATCATATCATGAATGTTAAGCGCTTGAGTGCTGAAAGAGTCTCTAATGTCTGCACGAATTTCATTGCTTTGTTTTGCCATGTCATTCCTTAGCTCGGCTCGAATATCGCTCCCTTGTTTCGCCATTTCGCCCTTCAAGTTGATGACTTGACTCTGAAGATTCGTCACCATCTCCCAACTAGTCTTCATGAACGTCTCGACGTCTTGATTTAATGCCATCGGTTGATTGAGAGGTGGAGCTTGGTAAGCTTGAGAATTTCCTTGAGTTGGGTATGGGTTTCTTTGGGATTGATATTGATTGTTAGCACGAGGTTGGGATTGGTTGTTTCGGTTATAGCTTTGTTGTTGGTTTTGGTTTGAAGGAGGGAAACCGGGTGGAGCAAGAAAATTGTTTGAACGATAACTTAGCAAGCTACGGTCTCCTTGAGGGCGAGCTTGATAGCCTCCCGTAGGATAAGTACCGTAAGCTGCGTTAACGTTTTCAGAAAAATTGCCTTGGGTAGAAGGACAATCATTATAGGAATGAGGGCCACCACATGTGTCACAAGAAATAGCAACGGCTTTAGCTTGTTGAAAGTGGTTTGTGGCCATGGACATGAAATCCTTGTGCATACTCGCAATTTGTCGGGTAAGTTCGGATATCTCGGGATTGGAAGTAGTAGAAGAAACATTGACTCTCTGATTAGATCTTGAGGATGCGGATGAATCCCAATTCTTGTGGTGAGTAGTCATGTTTTCAATCAACTCTCTACACTCCTCCGGTCTCCTTTTCATAAAAGTACCACCGGCGGCGGCATTGATCGTGTCACGATCACGAAAAGTGAGACCATTGTAGAAGGTATCAATGAGAGTGACGGGGAGCATATTGTGATTTGGACAGCGGTCGATCAAATCATTGTATCGTTCCCAAGCATCGAAGAGCGATTCATCATTGTCTTGCATGAATCCACTGATTTGGTTACGAAGGCTAGTGACCATGGATTAGGGGTGTCAATCGAGTCGTGTTCGTGTTGACCTGTTCGGGTTCGCGGGTTGGCGTGTTATTATAACTTTTACCCAAACACGACCCATTTAATAATCGTGTCAAGAAACTCAACCCTAACCCGGACCTGCATAACACATGTAACCCGTTTGTGACCTGTTTAACCTGTTTAAGTAAATAGGTCAAGCGGTTACAAAAATTGGTTGCTCATCGATTAAACTACATTATGTGAAAATATTTGATATAAAAATGTAAAATAATGATAAACATAACATACAAAATAATTATGAAATATTTTCAATGATGTATGAGTTATAATCGTTATTCATTTCAATTAACTACATACAAAATACATTTAACCCAAATACAACATAAATTTAAGGTTGTGTATTTTATTTTTAGATGCGCATATATTCTTAAACGGGTTCACGTGTCGACCTGTTTAACACTTACTCAACCCAAACACGACCCATTTATTAAACGGGTTATACGGGTTGACCTGTTTTTGACCCAAACCTGTTTATCCTTAACCCAAACCTGTTTAACTTCGTGTCGGGTTCGTGTCGTTAATCGTGTCGTGTCGATAATTGCCACCCCTACCATGGATGGAGGGAAGTAGCGCGACAAAAGCGTTGAGTCATTTCATTCCACATATGAATAGAATTCTTCGGGAGACGGTCAAACCATTTTTCGGCATGGTGAGAAAGCGAGTGTGGAAAAAGTTGAAGGCGAAGGTCATCCATAGAAACACCGGGGCACTTCATGCTTTGGGTGATGGTAATGAATTTGTCGAGGTGTTTGTTGGCATCATCATCCGGAATTCCGCGAAATGGGTTAGTTTGCACTTGTTGGATCATGTGATGCTTCAACGAAAACTCCTGAGCCGTGACGTGCATCGGCGCAATCGGGCCTCCGCGTCCGTTCATGGTGGGTTGACACAATTCCTCCATTGTTCGTAAATCAGGTAGGGGGACATTGTTGTTGTTGTTATTGTTATTCAAATTGGGTAGAGGTGGATTATTATTGTCGTTATTAACACCAGCCATATCTAAATCTTCACGAGTCTCGGGCTCAGAATAGTTCGAAGATCTAGTACGCATACACCTGCAGAAAAAAAATATACACAGAGAGAATATCTATATAATCTTTTTGGTGCAAAACCTTGGGAAAAGAATTGCTTTTTATGATTTTTCAATGTTTTTGTATTTTTGAAGAATTTTATATTTTTTTGGATTTTTGAAAATTTTTAAAGCAAGGAAAATAACGTTCAAAGAACGGATCCCAAAATTCAATGCTTCTCTCACTAGAAACCGTTAATCTTAATGAAAAGGGCCGGCAGCGGCGCCATTTAATACTCGATTTTGCAACCGTGTATGAAAGTTCGTTGAACCGAATCTCTTCGAATTGATTTCCAATCTAAAGTGCGACTCAATTGTCTTTTGGTGAACAAGAGAATGGTTTGGTTGATTATCTATTTTAAACTAATAGCAAGTAATTTAAGTGTCGTTGAGTAAAGTAGAAGTATAAAGATTAATACTAAAATGACGAGTTAAAATAAATGCTTGGAAACTTAAAGGCAATATTAGAAAAATACTAGCACACTAAATAAAACTAACACTTAGAAACTTTATAAGAAACAAGAACTAACTCCGTCGGAATAATGACTGCAATCGGAATAACAAAAAAAAATGTCCAGATCGGAATATATTCCGATCTGGTGGTCGGAATGTTGCAAATTGGGGCAATCGGAATAATAGCAACAAGCACTAATCGGAATAACAACAAGGCCACCGTCGGAATACCTTAACTGAATCCAATCGGAATATGTCACAAGATTAACCAAATCGGAATGTTACAAAAACCATCATAATCGGAATATGCCAAAGATGGTCCTGATCGGAATACCAATTACCTAATCCGATCACTTTGATCGGAATAACTGAGGTGCAAATCGGAATACTAAAAAAAATCACTCAATCGGAATGTTATGCAAAAACTGCCAATCGGAATACCACAAAACTACACAATCGGAATATCTAAAACCCTTTTCCGATCTGGTGATCGGAAAGAGGGTGAGGCTGCTGGTCGGAATACGTTGATCGGAAAGGGGTTTAAACCCTTTCCGATTTAAGTGGGATTCGTAAAAAGCCAAGAAATAAGCTATTATGATGAGCTTATTCCCAAAACTAGAACGAATCAATAACTAAACGGATCAAATAAGCACTACTAACAACTTATCCAACTTGAAATAAGCAAACTTTTAAATCAAATGATAAAAAGATGAACTTTTTAAGAAAACTTTTAAAAAGTAAATAAGCTAAACATAAAAATAAACCAATAAGCATAAAGATCTCAAAGCTTATTCGTATGAAAACTTAAGTAATGATAAAAAGATTAACTTTTTAAGCACGAAATCATTAAGAACAACACGGATCATATGAAATTCGCACCAAAATTAATCTAAATATCAAAGAAAGGTAGAAGGAGATTAAGGATTAAAAGCTTAAATAGAATTTGATTAATGAAATAAGCAATACACAAATGTTTAATCTTGAAAGATTAAAAGAAAAGATGAAACTTAGTGAGAGAAAGTGGAGAACTTTCTCTCTCTAAAACTAGAAAGAAAAGTTCAAAATGAAAAACTAAAAATTAAAGACTAACTCCCTCCTAATGTGTATTAGGAGGGTATTTATAGGAGAAGTGGAAGGAGTGCATGTGTTGCATCTTCTTTCTTTCTTTCTTCACGTCTTCTCGACTCGACTTAAATTGTCTTTTCTCGATGTCGTCTCGGGATTTGAACTTGTCTTTTAATTTTCTTCTTCTATTAGACTTAAGTTCTTCGACTTCATTAAACTTCCTTCTTTAGACTTCTTCTTCAATAAATCTTCAGAATAGGTCTTGGACTTCCGTTCTTTTTGCACTCTTGATCTTTTGACTTCGTCTTTTCCCGTTTTCTTCGATAAAAGCCCGTGAAAGCCGGTGTTTTCTTCCTTTTTTATATTTTGGTCCTAAAACACAATAAAAACACAAACCACGCATAATTCCGACTTTTACCACATAAAATACACGTTTTGGTCTTGTTATTATTGGAAATAAGTGGTAAAAGGATAAGTGTTTTCACACTTATTACATTTACAAACCGCTTAGACCATTTTTTGGGAGACGAGGTTCTTTTCCTTAAGGCTATTCATTGTCGGGTCGTAAGTAGGTTCATATAAGACTTTACTTACTATATGCTAAATTGGCCTCAATCCACACGTCCACAAAACAAAAAACAATAAAACACCAAATATATTACATTCATCATGGTTCTTTGACACGGACAATACAGACACAAGATTAAACTGACAAATAAAAGACCTACAGCACAAACACACAGCCCTCAGGACTCACCGGTGGACAAACCGGACACGCAACATAGGGCTTTTATTTCAGACCTATAACACCAACATTAAACCACCTCCTAGACCGTTCGTTCACCATGGTCCATTGGACAAGATTTTTGCCGAGAAAGCCTCCTTTTGGTCGATACTGCTCTGGATGGTGGCTGCCTTGGTCTTCGGCTTCTCAATAAATGCGTTGTCCTCCAGCTGTTTCTTGTCCAGGAGAGCAATCATCCTGCCGATGAAAGGGTCGGCTGGAAAGGTCTGGCACTGTCAGATCTCTTGAATGAAATGCTGACGCTCAATGACATTTTTGAAAACTTCCCTATGAGCCCCGTCCACCTTACGTTTCCAGGCTTTTTCAGCTAACACGTCCTTCGCTAAATACGACATGAACAAACCGCCCAGATCACTAGCACCACTTTCAGCTTCCAACGCCCAGATCCTAGGAAGATATGCCATTGTTAGTTTTTTTGTTTTACAAAGTTGTTAAATAAGTTGTGTGAAAATGGCCAGTTCACTGTTTCTACAGGGGAGATTCCAGTTACAATTTAGTTCAAGTATGTAACTAGACTTAACTCACACTTCCAAACTATTTATAACCACCTTGGTTTAATTCCAACTTGGAAACACATTTTCACATGGCAACTGACATCAGCAGCCATTCCCTTACCCAAAGTAGATACAAATATTCAATCCCACAATAATAAGATCCACATGTTGCTTAAGACAAAAGTGTCTACTCAAAAACTTTTCTACAAGATATCCTATGTTTCAATTTCCACCACTTACTCACTGCCTACAGAATCTTATCAAACTGTTAAAATTGGTTAAAAAAACACTTCTTAATATGGATTTTTTTTCCTTTTTTGGAGCAACAATCATGCATGCATATATTATTGAGTTACCTCTTATACAAACTTTGCTGTCCAGGTACTCCAGCAAAAGAAATTCCAACAACAGTTCCACAGATAGTTACTCCAGGTTTGAAAGATAAAGGCGCTGTCCTCCAGCAGAAGCCCGTCAAAAGATCTTTGCTTCCTGAGCTAGAATCAGAGGAAAAAAAAAGAAATCTTAAGACCTGCGCCTGGTGACCAAAAAAACATTAACTGCTTTTGTATGTACTAATACCGGGTGGCCAACACCTTTTGAAATAATTTACTACGTTTAGTATTTTGTAAACTAATGCCGTGTAACGCATTATGTAACTGTGCCGCGAGAACAGGGTCTACACTATATGCCTGTTCTATATGCACAGTAGGCACCCGGTTTGTAAAACTTTTGTGACTATCTGCGTTCCAAACGCCTGTTGTGTTCATTATGTATCGCCTCTTTACTTCTACCCATTCTTATTATACCAAGAACTTCTATGTCTAACCCGCGGCAACGCGCGGGCATCAATACTAGTCCTATAAATTCACCAAAATCCAACACAAAACTACCCAAAACAATAACACTAGCCGAATACCATATATACACTATACTTAGTCTTCTAGAAACCTTAGTTTACCAACTCATGCCATTTTCAACAATGTACAACATAACCATTTAAGGTTTCTACTATTGACAAACATATTGTCCCCTCTTGACCTCCCTATGCGACGGCTAAACATAAACCAAATGCCAAATGTACATGTTTGTGCAATTAAGGAAGGGTACGATGTATCCTACACAAATCCAAAACTAGTACTAGGAAGATTTGTAATAAGATTCACTTAGATATTTCTTGATCTCTCCTCTCTTTCTTGCGTGTATAAGCCCGAACCACACAACCCAAAACCATCTCTCATTCTCCCTTGGCTATACATAACACACGAACACAAAACCCTCACATCTCACTCTCTCATTCACGACATATAATAAACACAAGCATACAAAACACTCCAACCCTCATTCAATACCCCAAATCTATGTCTCAAGTATCGTAAGTTCTAGCATTCATTTCTACTACTTAAATCTTAGGCATCAAGGAAAGAAAAGAAGTCCTAGGTCGCGGCTAGTTGTCATTCGTGTAGATCCTTGTGGAGTACTAGCTAGTTTCATCTTTAGTCACCACTCTCACTAACAAGTAAGTGACACAAACTCCATTTTCATTTCCATTCTTTTATAAACTTATAAAACATATAGGCATAATCTCATATAGTAGATACATCTATGAAACTCATGACAAGAACATCATGCACACGTAAAAACTTGACAAGCAAACCCTAGCAAAAACTAAAAACCCACGTCTTGATTTATTTAGGTAGTTACCATGTTCATTTTGGATCTAAGAAATGCTAGTGTAAATCCTTGCCTAAATCCTAGAAAACTAGTAAACATGGAAAGATGATAGTCTTATAAGCACTAGTGGAATAAGCCTTAGAAATAAGCTCATAAGCCACGAAATCCATAAGCCCAACCCACGGCTTAATATAAGCCGAGCCTAATAATAAGCCCACTAGGCCCAATAACTTGTTTAGCTTATTTTGGCATAAGTTAAGTGTTTAGATAATTTTCTTAAACTTGGATAAGCCCAAAATGTAAGCCCACAAAAGCCCAAAACGAATTGGACCTTTAATGGGCCTAACCGAGCCCATTAAACCCTCAAAACATGATTTGGCTACTTTTGTGCCAAATGTGTAATATGGTGAAAGTATAAGCTCATTTTGTAAAGTCACAAAACTTATTAATTATTTTCGTAGCTAACCCTAGGGGTGTTTTATGTCAAATACCGAATGTGTTATAAGCCTTAGGGGCTGTTTGGAAACTTTTATTTCTTTACAAGGACCTAAGTACAATTTAACTAAAGTTTTATTAATATTTATTTAATTAATAAACTAAAAGGTTTATACAGTAAATAGTGTAACCCGGAGGACTAATATTGAACATTTGAAACTTTAAGGACTGTTATGAAACATTATATTTTTATGAGTCTTAATCAAATAGAAAACATTTTATTTAATTCATTTTATCCCATACGATTAAAATAAGGTAAATATACTTTATTAAATAAAAGGTGTACTTGTTTCGATAACTTACTATAAGTTAAATACTTATTATGGTAAATAATTTAATAAAAATCTGTGATCATACATTTTCATCATATGCAATTATATGTACATTTTGTTGTGCATTTACTAAGACCCACTTAAATTACTTAGGTAATTCTACTGCTTCGCGATCATATTGTGGCCAGTTATTCAGTGATTATACCGCTACTACATTACTACTGAGGTGAGTTCATGGCCCCATACTTTAGTGCTTTTATACTAAACCGGGGGAGAAAACATGTTACATTTTGAATATGCAAACATTTACAGACAACAACTTTATTCCTACCTATTGTGTTTACCCATTACCCATGGACTGTAATAGTTAATTGTGGAAGCGCGAAATGTTATAGATAGATATATTTGGGATTGATTGTCCCCGTCTGCGTGAGTAGCGCTCACTGTGCCTCGGCCAGGCCAACAGACTTGTAACATTGTCGGATTTTTAGAGCTACTTACCAGATGACCCCATAGGCACTAGTTACTGTTGTTTAGCTTCTATTACAGGCAATAGGAACTACTATAGTGTAGCTTATTGCTCTACTATCTTCGTGGTGTTTTGCATATTAATACTTTTAAATTTAACCTGTGAATTCACCAACCTCTTGTTGACCCCCACATTTTTCTTAACATGTTTTCTCAGGTAACTAAGCAGGTTTATGTGCATTTGGACCTCCAGCATCATATAGGAGGCATCATATTTACCATCGGGGCAGGGTTACTATTTGAGACAATAATAAATGTTGATTTTAGACAATATCTTTAATATGCACATTTGATTCAAGTAATATGTTTAAATGATACTTTATGACCATGCTTTGTATACTATTTGCTATCGATCCATCAAGTAACACCACAAGTACTATTCCGTTGTATTCTGACCAATTTGGGGGTGTTGTAGAATGGTATCAGAGTGATAGTTATAGAGAACCAGATCAAAAAATAAAATTTTTTAAATAATAAAAATTTTAAAATTGGACTATAACCTAATATAAATATCAGTTCAAAGGAAAAAAATAATTTTTGGGGACCCTAATAGTTAGGCATAGAGCATATAGAGCATACCTATTATGTGAACTAACTGTGCACTGATGTATAACCTTTGGCTATATGATCACATAAGTATTTACGTAACTTTTAACCTACGATGTTAAAAGGCACTTATAACAACACATACAAAGTTTTTAAATTTTGAAAACTTCTTGAATTGTGAAAGCTTATACTTACTCAACTTTGAAATGCTATTATATTCAGATTATCATGACATCGCCAGTCTCATCATCGACTCATGTACCCGATGTTGACGCTCTCCTGACTACTACTGCCATACCAGCATCACTGATTTCAGTGCTTCAGGGATTACCTTCAGACTCAGAGTCTGAAGACCACCAGACTGCAGGAGTCATTATATTGTCCGACGCTACCACCGTCACACCACTAGATGTACCTAATTCCCCAACTAGGGAAAGGGATCAGGTTGTACCCACCTTACCACGACTTCCACCACTCTTTTCTCTCTAATGCTATCCTCCTAGAGCCCTGTCACCTCGCAAGAGGAGGTACTACTCTACTCCTGTCTCTACTTTTGAGATATGAGAAGGATCTAGAGCAGGACGGGCATAGCCTGACCCTGTTCGGACTCAGATCGCCGCACTTGCAGCGAGACATGCACAGGAGATATCTGCTATACATGCTTCACTGAGAGCAGGCCTGTACGGACGTTCAGTACTACATGAGCGTTTAGACTCTCTTTACTGGGTTGTAGCAGCAGAGTCACAGGCTGCTTAGGGGACTTGGACGACTGTCCAGAGCACCCTACAGTGGTTGCTTGCGGAGAACGACTATCTCCGACAACGTGTTTTCACCCTAGAGGGTCAGCAGTATCATACCCACACTGCCCTCATGACTAAGGGAGATACCATTCATCTTCATCGACTTTGCTGAGATTCGTCACCAGGAATTGACTTCTAAGACCACACGTCTTCGAGGAGCAGACGACACTATCAGAGCTTAGTTGTTGGAGACTCTTAGGAGAGTCATAGAGACCAAATAAGCTATGATTACCATGCAGGATGCTATGTAGGCACTTGTAGCTCCAGCCGCACCAGCAGGCAATTAGTCTAGTGTATCATAGACTAGATATCTTGTATATCATGACAAGCATTGGGTTGCATCCCAGCTATCATGATTTAGGACTTTGTATTATATCTTTTGTTCCTTTCAGTTTTATTTCACCCTAATACCTAGCCATAGTATGTAGGTAGTCTTTTAATGTACTCAAACAGCTATACCACTATTTTAGACAGGCATACTACATTCCTATCATAGATTGGTTGTACTGATATCATATTGTTGTTTGCCAGAAATGACTTGTGTTGATGTTACATTATTACTCCTTTATGCTTATATTATATTGTGAACTTTTGACAGGTTATCCATCTTGTTATAAACTTCATGCTTATAAATTTCCATGTAGACTAATATAATTGCAAAATTGACAAAAACTATAAAATCTCATTCTTGTATGATTATAGAATAATGGCTGCAAGAAACACACGATTAAACCCCTCAGGAGCTAATGTCACCATCTCAGAAGCCCAACTCAGAGTGATCATTGGGGAAGGCATAGCTGATGCCTTGGCTGCTAGGGAAACTAATCCCAACAGAAACCAGGGTGACAGTCAGAACTCCAATGCTAGGAGGAATGACAAAGCTACTAGAGGGTGTACCTATCCCACTTACTTTAAGGGTAAGGAAGGAGTCGTTGAGCTGATGCAATGGTTCAAAAGGATAGAGACTATATTCCGTATCAGTGATTGTGCGGAAGAAAACAAAGTGAAATTTGCCACCTGTACTCTACTGGAAAGTGCTCTCACATGGTGGAATTCTATGGTTGCTACCCTTGGGCACGACAATGCCTACGGGATGACTTGGACTGTTCTGAAGGAAATAATTACTGAGAAATACTGTCCTCATGGGGAAATAAAGAAGCTAGAGAACGAACTGTGGAATCTCAAGTGCAAGAACCATGACATTGAAGCTTACACCAGAAATTCCAAGAGCTAACTTTGATGTGTACCAGAATGTTTCCTGATGTGAAGGACAAGGTTGAGAAGTATGTTAACGGACTGCCAAACTCCATTCATGACAGCGTGCTCGCATCTCGACCTACTACTGTCGAGAGTGCCATTGAGTTCACCACTGAGTTAATAGACAAACGTGGCCATAACTATGCGGAAAGGCAGACGGAAAACAAGAGAAAGGCCGACGAGCACTTCCGTAGTCAGCATCAGACCCAACCACCAAGAGGCAAAACACAAGTCAGGTTTATAGTGCTACTACTACAAAGCCACCCAGGTATGGAGGTGACAGGCCCAAGTGTGCCAAATGTAAGTTCCATCATTTCTGTGATAGGTCTTACCTAAGACCAGGATCAAACGGCACCCTCGTTCCAATTGATAGGAGCAACACTGGCACCAACCTCAGACCCAACAACAACGAGAGTGGCCAAAACTTCCGTGGGAATGAACAGCAAGGAAACCGCCAACCCACTGGCGGAAATGAGGGTAGACAAGGTGAAGTTCGTTGCTATGGTTGTGGAGAACCAAGACACATCAGACCCGAGTGTCCAAAGCGGGCAAGCAAGAATGGGAACAATGGGGGAGCACCGGCAAGAGTTTATGTTGTAGGGAATGCCAGGACCAACCCTGACTCCAATGTAGTTACCGGTACGTTTCTTTTAAACAATCGATATGCATCTATTTTATTTGATACCGGAGCCGATAGGAGTTTTATATCTACCAAGTTTATTAGCTTACTAGACATTCCTCCCACCAAGTTAGACAACCGTTACAGGGTCTAATTAGCCGACGGTAAAGTCATTGAAACCGATACTATCTTAAGAGGTTGTACCTTGAATGTTTTAAATCATCCCTTCAATATCAACTTAATACCAGTAAATCTTGGTAGTTTCGACGTTATCATTGGCATGGATTGGTTAGCGAGTTATCACGCAACCATTGTGTGTGACGAAAAGCTATTCGGTATACCATGGGGAGAAGGAAATTTGATCATTCGAGGAGATGGAAACACCGACAGGACTGACACCAGACTAAGTGTCATCTCGTGTACGAAAGTTCAGAAATATCTGTTGAGAGGATGCCCTATCTTCTTGGCTCATATTTCTAAGACAGACGAAGAAGACAAACCCGAGAAGAAGCAAATCAAGGAGGTGCCAATTGTTCGCGATTATCCTGAAGTATTTCGAGATGATCTACTCGGCTTACCACCGACTCGTCAAGTAGAATTTCAAATCGACTTGATACCAGGAGCGACACCTGTAGCTAAAGCTCCTTACGGGTTAGAACCATCTGAGATGAAAGAATTAGTAGAGCAACTTAAAGAACTTCTTACAAAGGTTTCATTAGACCTAGTTCCTCATCTTGGGGAGCTCCTGTACTATTTGTCAAAAAGAAGGATGGTTCTTTCCGAATGTGTATTGATTACAAGGAACTAAATAAGTTAACTGTGAAGAATCGTTACCCACTTCCACGAACTGATGACCTATTTGATCAACTCCAAGGATCAAGTGTGTACTCCAAGATCGATTTAAGATCTTGGTACAACCGGTTGGGGGTCAGAGAAGAAGACATTCCAAAAACTGCATTTAGAACCCGCTACGGTCATTACGAATTTCAGGTTATGCCCTTTGGATTTACCAACGCACCAGCTATACTCATGGATCTTATGAATTGGGTGTGTAGACCCTACCTGGACAAATTCGTAATTGTATTCATCGACGACATACTCATCTACTCCAAGAATGAACAAGAGCACTGAGAACACTTGGCACAAAGACTGAAATTGCTTAAGGAACAAAAGTTGTACGCCAAATTTTCCAAATGTGAATTTTAGATCCCTACGGTTCATTTCCTTGTTCATGTTATCGATAGTGAGGGTATTCACGTAGATCCTGCAAAGGTTGAATCTGTGAAGAATTGGGCATCTCCTACATCACCAACAGAGATTCTCCAATTCTTAGGCCTTGCCGGATACTATCGTAGATTCATCGAAGGATTTTCAAAGATAGCTAAGTCTATGACAAAGCTTACCCAGAAAGGTGTGAAGTTTGAGTAGGGAGAGAAAGCCGAATCAACGTTTCAGACAATCAAGCAGAAGTTGTGTAGCGCACCTATCTTAGCCTTACCAGAAGGCAACGAGGATTTCGTTGTTTATTGTGACGCTTCCCACAAAGGTTTAGGTGCGGTAATGATGCAAAGAAAGAAAGTAATCGCTTACGCCTCAAGACAGTTGAAGAAGCACGAAGAGAATTATACTACTCACGATCTAGAACTTGGATCCGTTGTCTTTGCCTTAAAAATCTGGAGGCATTACCTATATGGGACCAAATGTACTGTACACACCGACCACAAAATTCTACATCACATACTAGATCAGAAGGAGCTGAACATGCGGCAACGACGTTGGATAGACTTGCTGAGTGATTATGACTGTGATATCAAATACCACCCTGGTAAAGCAAACGTAGTTGTAGATGCACTGAGCCGAAAGGGGACTGATCCTCCCATGAGAGTACGAGCCTTGGTCATGACGATTAGCTTGGACCTACCCAAGCAAATCTTTTAGGCTCAAATCAAAGCTCAGGAACCAGAAAACCTCGAGAAGGAAGACATAGGGGGAATGCTTAGAACGAACCTTACCATGGAGAAGTTGGAGCCAAGAGCAGACAGAACGTTGTGTTTATATGGAAGGAGTTGGTTTCCATGTTGCGGAGACTTGAGAAACGTGATCATGCACGAGTCTCATAAGTCTAAGTATTCTATACATCTTGGATCTGAAAAGATGTATCAAGATATGAAGAAGTTATATGGTTGGCCAAAAATGAAAGCTGACATCACCACTTACGTGAAGAAATGCTTGACTTGTGCCTGAGTAAAAATGAAGCACTAGAGGCCATCAGGACTACTAGTGCAACCTGAGATACCAAAATAGAAATGGGATAACATTACCATGGACTTCATCACCAAACTCCCGACCTCATCTCAGGGATACGATACCATTTGGGTAATCGTTGACCGACTCACAAAGTCCGCCCATTTTCTACCCATAAGAGAAAATGACTCTCTGAACAAACTAGCAAAAGTGTACCTGAAAGAAGTTGTGGCTAGACACGGAATACCGGTCTCAATTATGTGTGATCGATACGGTAGGTTCACGTCAAATTTCTGGAAGGCTTTTCAGCGAGCCTTGGGTACAAGCTTGGATATGAGCACTACTTATCATCCGCAAACGGACGGACAAAGTGAAAGAACGATCCAGACACTGAAAGACATGTTGAGGGCATGTGTGATCGACTTTGGAAAAGGATGGGTTGAACACATACCTTTAGTTGAATTCTCTTACAACAACAGCGCCAGCATCAAGGCTGCACCGTTTGAGGCGCTCTATGGCCGCAAATGCAGATCACCCGTGTGTTGGGCAGAGGTAGGAGAATTTCAGCTTACCGGACTCAAACTAATCCAAGAAACAACTGAGAAGATCACACTTATCAAAAAGAGAATTCAAGCCGCACAAGACAGATAGAAGAGCTATGCATACCAAAAGCGGAAACCTATGCCATTTGAGGTAGGTGACCGTGTTATGCTTAAGGTATCACCTTCGAAAGGAGTTGTACGTTTTGGGACACGTGGAAAGCTAAACCCACGTTACGTAGGACCTTTCAAAGTGATAGACAGAATTGGTGAAGTAGCATACCGCCTAGAGTTACCCCATCAGTTGAGCCGGGTGCATTCTACCTTTCATGTATAAAATCTGAAGAAGTGCTACGCGGATGAACCGTTATTCATGCCATTGGAAGGAGTCCACATTGATGATAAACTCCAATTTGTAGAAGAACCAGTAGAAGTCATGGTGAGAGTGGTCAAGAAGCTGAAACATAGTCAAATTCCGATAGTCAAGATACGTTGGAACTCCACGAGAGGTCCTGAGTTTATTTGGGAACGTGAAGACTTGTTTAGAGCTAAGTACCCACATTTGTTCACCTAGCAGTGACGTCATCTTAAACTTTGAGGACAAAGCTAAAATAACGGGGTCGGACTGTAAAACCCCTGATTTTTATTTTTAGGATGACATCACTGTACACGTCACCTCATGATTTTAATATATATTACCAGCTTTGCATTAGATATTTTTATCTAACATTTACATCATACTTTATATAAGTACCATTTCATATATTTGATCATGAGAACTCTTCATATTATTTTTATATAATTATGAGCATACAAGCATTCCACTGATCACTTTGGCGACTTTTAAGCCACATGGAACTCATGAGCATTACATTATACTATTTTAGATTTTATATATCTAAAACCATGATCACAGTTAATTAAATTTATCAAGTACCTAAATTCACTACAAGATATATGTAGTTATGTACATATATTCTCATTACACTATAAATAGTTTTACAAGTCAATTAAAGCCATCTTTTTACATTCCAACTTCATACTTACTAATTTTTATACATATTAATCAGTGCCATACATTTGTCTTACTAAAACTATATATTTTATGTATACTACTTATACTTCACTATAAACCCTAATCCTAAACCAAATCACCTTAGATTTGAACCTAAACTTACATTATTTTACCTAGATCACTAGTAGTCCTATAAATTCACCAAAATAAACACAAAACTACCCTAAACAATAACACTATCCAAATACCATATATACACTATACTTAGTCTTCTAGAAACTTTAGTTTACCAACTCATGCCATTTTCAACAATGTACAACATAACCATTTAAGGTTTCTACTATTGACAAACATATTGTCCCCTCTTGACCTCCCTATGCGACGACTAAACATAAACCAAAGGCCAAATGTACATGTTTGTGCAATTAAGAAAGGGTACTATGTATCCTACACAAATCCAAAACTAGAACTAGGAAGATTTGTAATAATATTCACTTAGATATTTCTTGATCTCTCCTCTCTTTCTTGCGTGTATAAGCACGAACCACACAACCCAAAACCATCTCTCATTCTCCCTTGGCTATACATAATGCACGGAACACAAAACCCTCCCATCTCACTCTCTCACTAACGGCATATAATAAACACAAGCTTACAAAACACTCTAACCCTCATTCAATACCCTAAATTTATGTCTCAATTATCATAAGTGCTAGCATTCATTTCTACTACACCAATCTTGGGCATCAAGGCAATAAAAAAAGTCCTAGGTCGTGGCTAGTTGTCATTCGTGTAGATCCTTGTGGAGTACTAGCCAGTTCCATCTTTAGTCACCACTCTTACTAACAATTAAGTGACACAAACTCCATTTTCAATTCCATTCTTTTATAAACTTATAAAATATATATGCATAATCTCATATACTAGATACATCAATGAAAACTATGACAAGAACATCATGCACACGTAAAAACTTGACAAGTAAACCCTAGAAGAAACTAAAAACCCATGGCTTGATTTATTTAGGTAGTTACCATGTTCATTTTGGATCTAAGAAATGCTAGTGTAAATCCTTGCCTAAATCCTAGAAAACTAGTAAACATGGAAAGATTATAGTCTTAGAAGCACTAGTGGAATAAGCCTTAGAAATAAGCTCATAAGCTACGAAATCCATAAGCCTAACCCACGGCTTAATATAAGCCGAGCCTTATAATAAGCCCACTAGGCCTAATAACTTGTTTAGCTTATTTTGGCATAACTTAAGTGTTTAGATAATTTTCTTAAACATGGATAAGCCCAAAATGTAAGCCCACAAAAGCCAAAACGAATTGGACCCTTAATGGGTCTAACCGAGCCCATTAAACCCTCAAAACATGATTTGGTTACTTTTGTGCCAAATGTGTAATATGGTGAAAGTATAAGCTCATTTTGTAAAGTCACAAAACTTATTAATTATTTTCGTAGCTTTTATAAAGTATAAGGGTTGTTTAGTAATTTTTTGTAAGCTAAAGGGGTGTTTTAATATAAGCCGTGACATAAATAAAACCACAAGGACCATTTTTGCTATTATATGAAACTTAACCGAGCCCTAAGGGTTAATTATGTAACTTGTTATTATATTCGAAACTACAAGGACCACTTTCGCCATTTACCGAATCTTAAACAAGCTCTAAGGACTTGTTTTGTCACTATCTGAAAGTTAATAAACCCTAAGGACTAAAATTGGCATTAACAGAAACTTAAACAAGCCCCAGGGACTTGTAGTCTAACATTTCGAGACTTAAGCTAACCCTAGGGGTGTTTTATGTCAAATGTCGAATGTTTTATAAGCCCTAGGGGCTGTTTGGAAACTTTTATTTCTTTACAAGGACCTAAGTGCAATTTAAGTAAAGTTTTATTAATATTTATTTAATCAATAAACTAAAAGGTTTATACAGTAAATAGTGTAACCCGGAGGACTAATATAGAACATTTGAAACTTCAAGGACTTATATGAAACATTATATTTTTACGAGTCTTAATTAAATAGAGAACATTTTATTTAATTCATTTTACCCCTTACGATTAAAATAAGGTAAATATACTTTATTAAATGAAAGGTGTACTTGTTTCGATAACTTCCTATAAGTTAAATACTTATTATGGTAAAAAATTTAATAAAAATCTGTGATCATGCATTTTCATCATCTTAATTTATATGTACATTTTGTTGTGCGTTTACTGAGACCCACTTAAATTACTTAGGTAATTCTACTGCTTCGTGATCATACTGTGGCCAGTTATTCAGTGATTATACCACTACTACATTACTACTGAGGTGAGTTCATGGCCCCATACTAGACTGCTTTTATATTAAACTGGGGGAGAAAACATGTTACATTTTGAATATGTAAATATTTACAGACAACAACTTTATTCCTGCCTATTGTGTTCACCCATTACCCGTGGACTGTAATAGTAAATTGTGGAAGCGCGAAATGTTATAGATAGATCTATTTGGGATTGACTATCCCCGTCTGCGTAAGTAGCGCTCACTGTGCCTCGGCCAGGTCAACAGACTTGTAACATTGTCGGATTTTTAGGGCTACTTACCAGATGACCCCATAGGCATTGGTTACTGTTGTATAGCTTCTATTACATGCAATAGGAACTACTATAGTATGTAGCTTATTGCTCTACTATCTTCGTGGTGTTTTGCATATCAATACTTTTAAATTAAACTTGTGAATTCACCAACCTCGTGTTGACCCCCACATTTTTCTTTACATGTTTTCTCAAGTAACTAAGCAGGTTTATGTGCACTTGGACCTCCAGCATCATATAGGAGGCATCATATTTACCATCGGGGCAGGGTTAATATTTGGGACAATAATAAATGTTGATTTCCAGACAATATATTTAATCTGCACATTTGATTCATGTAATATGTTTTAATGATACTTGATGATCATGCTTTGTATATACTATTTTCTATCGATCCACCAAGTAACACCCCAAGTACTATTCCGCTATATTCAGACCAATTTGGGGGTGTTACACGCACCATTATAAATAAAGAATCTTTTAGAAGTAAGTGATTTGTTCACTTTATGTTTATTGTAAACTGCATTTACTCATTTTTCAAACTCATAGAGGTCAGTTGTTCATTTAAACACCTGACCATCATAGTTTGTTTGTAAACTTGACACTATTTTTTAGTTTACATGTCCAAAGGGTAAAACATACATTTTCATTCAACTTGTGTGATCCATAACACATTATAATACTTTAATTAATTTTAATAAAAGTCTTACACGTTTGTAAAGTATAAATTGTGTTATTGAATCTTTCTAAGTCGTTTTAGTCATTTGTTAGGACTTTAAAAGATATTTCAGTTTAAAAACAAAATATGCTTTTAATTAAGAAGTGACACGTGTCTAGGGATCGCTAGTTAAGCAGGCGTTGAACACGGACGAAGACTCTCTCGCCCCTTCGACAATAATTCTTGCACTTGACGTTGCACTTGATGTCGAATCTCCTCATTCTCAAATGGGGATAAGCGATAAGCCGCTTTGCAGGGTTGACTCACTCATACCTGCAACTAAATCGGCTTCTATATCCTATTCTTTAGGGGGTAATCAAGCCGGAAGAGTGTTGCAGAAAGATATGTACACAAGAGACGTTAGGCTTTGGAATTTAATGGAATGATTCCTCTCCCTTGGTTGCCTTTACTGCCCGTGAATCCATTCTCTTTTTCTATTCCAGTAGTCTTATGCGGTCTGATTTGTCCATTGGTTGCTTAACTCATAGTAGTTAGAAGGTTGTTGTCCTAATGAGTGTAGCAGAGTGCTCCCTATCCTATTACTCATGTATAGGGCTATCACCCTAGCTTTCCCTATTCTGTCTGTCGGAGGTTCCAGAATTGAAAGGAAATCTAAAGCTAAGGTTACGAAGTAAAGGAAGTCTGAGAGAAGTGGTGATCTCACCTTGCTTGTTGGGAGAGAGTAAGCTTCCGAAACACCTTTTCCAGCTAGATTGCGGGTGATCACTCAGCTTAATTCCCTCATTCGGGACAGATGGAACCAGGTTGTGGATCTGTTCAAGTTTGTCGATCAATCCCTCCTTTGTTTCCCTTGCCTCCACACACCTTAGAATAGATTTGATTGGAGAAGGAGGGTGAGGGTGAGGAACGAAGACAGTGGTTTAATTGTCCAATAGGCCTGCATCTGCGGAAAATGGAACTATCGAATCACGGGTGACTCCCTTTATCGGGATGAGAGGAATTACATCATCGGCACAATAACACCTTTGTCTAAAGCTTCGAATGAAACTTCATATCCGAAACGCAGGAACGAGCTGACTAGAAAGTCATTAGAAACTTGATCGAAGAACCACCGTTTATTAAAGAAGCAATAAAGTCGATTACAAAAAGTACTAGTTTGAAAGGCTCGTTGGAATTGATCCGCTACTGGATTTACATTGTACGTAACAGAAGCACCTGATGTACTAAACGGTATTAGTTTGGTAATGGTTGGAGCAGCAAACTCGGATTCGGCAAGAATCTCATTTTTTGGTAGTACGATGGGGGAATTGGCCCAAAAATTGGATAGAATCTTCTTATAGGTTAGTTGATAGCTTTCCAGTGTGACCTATGATCTTCCTTGCTCGGAGGAAATCAATAACCTATAAGATAAGAGGCTAGTTCCTGTCTAGGTTGAGACAACTAGCTTATTGGTCCACTACCTCCTTTTTGAAATAAGCTAAGCAAGAAAGCCTTCTCGCAAGCAAGCAAGAATGAAGGCTTTTTACATGGAAAGCCCCTATTCAATTTTGATCCGTATCCCAAAACCGTGGCGGAAGATTCTCAGTATCCGAATGCGTTCGGTACGGTATCGAGACTATGAAAAAAGGTGAAAAAATCGGGACCACTAATCCGGCACGGTACCGGTATCAAATCGAGAAATTCCCGAAGAAAAGAGAAAACCCCCGATTTTTCGATACCCGTACCGGCACCGATATCCGAATCCCGTTTGATACGATACCGATACGGATACCTCTAGTTTATACTCAAGAAAAAATCGATAGCACTAATTTGAAACGAGATCGGTACAAAACCGATATCGTGCTCATCCCTACACGTATCACTCTAACTTGTGGATTTTTATATTCATATAACAAGTGAGTTTAAAAATAAAATTTTAAATATTTTTAAGATTAAAATGTTATTTATATTATATAATATAATATTGATAAATGCTTAATTACTATTAAAACTATACCTTCTTGATCAAACTTTGCTAATTTTTTTAAAAGAAAATTTACGAGATTAATTAGCAAGATGAACCTCGCTAGTTTTTAAAAAACTAATCAGTTGAAAACTAACAAGTTTCAACTTGTTTATTTTTTTAAATATAACAAGATGAACATTATTATTTTTTTCTTAAAACTAGTAAAGTTTCACTCACATGATTGATATTACGATTTTTTTTGTTGAGTTTAGCAAGATAAACCTTCAACAATCAGAGTTTGAGATTGTGATACGACCCTTTCGGGTAGTATCATGATAGGTAGCACTACTTCAAGCGTGCTTGCTCCTAAAGAACGAGAGATGAGAAGATCAGACATTATTGATTCATTGATAATAATGATTTGATATATATACCAAATAACTCTAGTTTGTGTCTCAAGTTGATCACAGGATAAACATTAAAACATAAAAAATAACTTCCTAAACATATATAAAATAAAGGAAAGATAAGTATGATGGGTCATATCCATCACAAACCCGAGTCTATCAGATTGGAGTAAAATGTCAGTAAAATTTATTTAAAAAAAAAAATTAAAGGTTCACATTGCCATTTTTAAAATAGCAAGATCAATCTTGTTAGTTTCAACCTTGATTTTTATATAAAATCTAGCAAGCTAAATCTTGGGATTTTCAAAAATCAACATACTTATTTATTTTTTGTCGACTATTTTTTTATCTATAGTCATTCTTTTTAGATAAAAAAAATCGACTATTTTTTGAGGTATATCAATAATTATTTATTTTTTGTCGTTTTTTCTTTTAATAAAATGGGAAAACATACGAAAAAATGGTTAGTGTTAACTATTTTTGTCTGAAAATTATAACTCTTTTGTTATTTTTTATAATCAAATTTTACATTAATTGTTTATATAATACTGCTTCTAATAAGCCGCGAGTGTAAAAATAGTTTTTGTTATGAATTAAAATTTGCATTAGTTGTAGATTACAATCATATCATGATATTTGTACTTTTTATCTGTGAATATTTTTTTTGTTTAAGAAAGAATTGAAATTCTTATAAAAACTTGTATCAAACTAGTTGGTTTTTGTTCTAAATAAGTAAAGAGCAAAAATCAGTGATATGTCAAAAGATTAAATTACATTTTTCGTCAATATTTTATGAATATTATATCTTCCTGGTTTAACCGTTAATCGATTACATCAAATGAGACCACATACATTATAAGGACAACGTTAGTATCTGTCGATAATTTTTTCTATCTTTTGTCCTCAACGATCTATGACGTCTTATTTAAATCACAAAGATGTAATCAACGCCAAGTAGTTTCATCTTGCACAATTGGTACACATATGAAAATGTCAAAAAAAAGAAAATAAAAACATTTCCGACCAACCGGATTCGAACCAGTGACCTAAGGATTTCAGCAACTACTACAGTCCTCCGCTCTACCAACTGAGCTATGGTCGGTTTGTTGTAAAGTTTTATATCAATGACCAACAAATAACTTAATGATAAGTTACTTGATGTCCTTAAAACTCCAAAGCTACTTGTTACAGTTTAACACAAACTAGCTTAAGTTGAATCGAATTAAAGCACATACCGAACACACTTTAAGTTGACTGCTTATATGATTGAAAGATCACAGTGTTGCTGCGTCTAAGACTTCCTTTTCACATAACCCATCTTGACTAGATACGACATACTTAAAGCAATGTTGTAAAACGAGGATTACAAGGCTGAGTAATTGCTGATTACTCTCTACGCCGTCAACATTCGATCAAAGTCATGTCAAAACATGGGGTTAACTCGGCCAAAACTCAGTTTCAGTATTTTGAACAATTGCGGTAATGTTTCGAAACATATTTCTATGGTCCCATCAACACGGCATACTTATAATTTTGAAATTTATATATGAAAAACCCAATCATATTACTCCCCACTTAAGCCGAGTACTAGCCACAAAGTAGTCAGCCCTACGAAAAACGCCTAGCATCATTTACAAACATGATTAAAAGATCAAAGATGGAATTTCCTAAAGCTTAGGGGGTGTTCGTTTAATCTAATATATGGGCTAATGAGGTTATCTATTTTCGGTATAAGCTCCATTATTGCGTGTTTATCCAGTACTTATGGGCTTATCCCGTTTCAAATTAAGCTGAAAAGAAACAAGCTCAAGGGGAAAACAGGTAAGCTCTTAAACCCATTAAAAAACTACAAACATAAAAGAGACCTCGCGTGTTACAGAAAGAATACCTTGAATAAAGAATTATTAAATCTAAACAGCCGAAGCATTGGTGCCTTGCTTTTGTTCACTTCAGTTTTCTTCCAAGATTCTCTGAAACTCAATCTCACTTTCTGAGATCAAGCGTTTCATAGCCTTCAAAGCCTTTGAATCAAAGGTAGTGAGTTTAATGATGCAACAACACGAAAAAGTCTTATTCCTTCATCAATCGTAAGAAAGCTAGCATTTATTTTTACAAATAAACCTATGGCAGGGTTGTAAACATTAAAGCAGACCTGCTGTTAGGTAAGGTTTTAAAAAAAACAGCTTAAATGACAATGTCTCTCCGCAAAGGATACCTTGAACCTGCCCGGGTTGTAAAATCCAGCTACACCATCACAATAGCTAGACCAGATCATCCAAAAAAACAGTTTAAATGTGTTTTCTTTACATGTAATTTTTTGGAAATATAATGATAAGTTGATCATTTACCTAGAAACGCATCCAAAATGGACTTGTAACGTGTACCTCTTATTTTCATTTGTCATCTAACAGTATCCAACGGGTAGCAAGCGTGGCAATGCTTGCTGCCACAAATGCTGTTATTATTGACGCTTCAGGTCTGTTACGAAACTTCTCTGGCGAAAACTTTTTTACCCTAATATCATCAAATATATACACACTTGTATCATTATCTTGACTTTATTGGTCAAACATTCATTTTACCATATATCAAACGTAAATGAGATATGCTCACAGCTATAGAAAGACACAATCCTTCCTCTTTAACCATAAATAAGCATTTAAGCACAAAAAGCCCGTCTAGCTCAGTTGGTAGAGCGCAAGGCTCTTAACCTTGTGGTCGTGGGTTCGAGCCCCACGGTGGGCGTTCTTTTTACGTATTTTTTTTATTTACCGAGGAAACCCTTTGCTTAAAAAAAGCATCTTTAAGCCAACCTGAAATCGCAGTAACACCCAGCTTAAAATAGTGAACATTTCGAATTTTTGACACATGTTTAAAGTATGAACGTTACCTACATAGTTATATCTCTCATTGTTTGATCAACTGCTAAACGTAATATGAGGACGTCTAATGGATACGTCACCTGAAATAAACCTACAAGATTAGCACGGGTATACATACGGGCGTATAAATGGATATAAAATTATTCGAACTAATCTTACAAAAGTTGAAGTCATGCCAGCACCTGCAGCTAATCTTCCGATTATTAACAATTCACCATCAGGTCCCCTAAACAGTTTCTGCACATATAATAGTTTTATTTAAAGTCTAAGTTTTAAAAAGGTTTCGGATTTAGTATTCATAATATATGGATAGACTTAGGGATGAGCACCCGAATCCTGAAACCGAATCGAAATCGTAGCGGAACTGTACCGATTTCCTCGTTGAGTACGGTACCGGTACTACGAAATAAGGTGAAAATCGGTATAACTAATTCGGTACGGGACCGGTACCAAATCAGAGTATTTCTGGAAAAAAAGGGAAAATCTTCATTTCTCGGTACCGATACCGATATCCGAATCACGTTCGCTACGATACCGGTATCATTAGTTTAAGCTTAGAAAAGAATCAATATCACTAATTCGATACAAGATCAATACGATACTGATAGCATTTTCATTCTGGATAGACTAAATAAAAATCATTTTAAACTAGCAACAATACAACCAAGTGGTATGAATTATATATTATGCTATCCTTGCAAACTATTGGATTATTGATCATGTGATATACTCTCACCGTCCTAATTTAATTATTCACTTTTGACTTTTCAAATTTTTCTACATTAACTTTAATTGTAAATTAAAATTTGAATGTTATGTGATGTTTGATGAAAATTATATGAATGAATTGAGTTTTAAATGTATTTTTATTGATATAATTTTTATCAAATATTACATAATACAAAATTTTTATTTTATATTCAAAGTTGAAGAAAAAAGACTTAAAAATCTAAAGTGGACAAATAAATTCAAACGAAGGGAGTACTAGTTTAGTTCTTTGACTAGTACTGTATCATATTATTATGTGATTAAATGCAAAAAATCTGACACATATGTTGTGGGGTGTAAACAATATTAAGAATATAAATAAAACAATTAATTTGCACTCAATCAACCACCTCTTTAATGTTTATTATAAATCAGTTTAATACAATATGGTCAAGTTCACAAACGTGTGCTTGATAGGAAAGATAATCCCTATCATATGGATCTTATCACTCACATACAGATCACTCAACACTCAAAATCAAGAACAAGAATCAATCAAGATGACTGATATGAACACAGATCAATGAAGATCAATCGTACTTTGGTAACAAACTAACAGAGAGGGAGAGAGAGAGAGAGAGAGATCGACTAGGTGTAATCAAGAGAGAGAAAGTGGTCGAGTTGCTCAAACCCTAGCAGCACCTTTAGTATATATAGTCCCAGAAGTTCCACAATAGCCCTTAGTCTTTGACCAACGTGCTAGAACTGGCAACAACTTATTTTCTGTACAAAAGAACTCTCCAGCTTGTCACTTTAGGCCCGTGCAACTTACAAACACATAAAACACAAATAGAACATAATATTTTGAACATTTCAAGGAAAATTATACTCAAGAAAACATATTAACTGTCATGCCTATTGCACAACTTGTGATGTTGCATTGTACCAAGACACTTAGTAAAACTATCAGCACGTTGATCTTTGGTATTAACCTTAACCGTTCTAATCACACCTGCAGATACCTTTACTCTAACCAAATGCACATCCAACTCAAAATGTTTAGTTCTTTCATGAAATACAGAATTTGCAGCAATTTGAACAACAAAACTACTATCACAGTACAAATCAACAGGATATAAATTATTATTACCCAAAGTATGAAGCAAATTACTCAACCATATTACTTCACAAGTAGTAGAAGCCATGCTTTTATACTCAGACTCAGCAGAGCTTCTACAAATATTGTTTTGTTTCTTACTTTTCCTTGATACAAGAGAACCACCCCATAAAATACAAAATCCAGTAACAGACCTCCTTGTTCTAAGGCAATTTGCCCAATCTGCATCTAAAAAGCCCTAAGCTTTAGATCAAATACACAATTGAACTGAAGCCCTAGACCAGGTTCTTGTTTAGGATATCTCAACACCCTCAATGCAGATTTGAAATGTAACTGTAAAGGCTTATGCATATGTTGACTTAAATAATGAACAACATAACTAATATCATGTCTTGTATTAGTTAAGTAAATTAATTTACCAACAAGCTTCTCATAATTAGTAAAACAATCCTACTATTTTTCCTTTTCAAACTCATCACAACACAAAACACTATTCTCAAGAAAGGGTGTTTCAACAGGTTTATTAGCTAAAAGACCATACTCACTTAACAATTCCATACAATATTTCCTCTATGTCATATAAACACCAGATTTATTTCTCAGCACTTCAATACCAAGAAAGTACTTCAAATCACCAAGATCTTTGATTAAAAACTTTGTTCTAAAAAACTCTTTAAAGTTCTTAACTAAAGTTTCACCATTACAAGTTATGACAATATCATTGTTGATCCCAAACTTAGATCGATTTAGATTTGTATTATCGAGATAATATCAAGAGTAATACGTAGATAAACTTTGTTTGATTAACAAACCAAGTGTTATGCGGAATTTAACAATTGGAATAAAGAACACAAACACAAAGTTAAACCAAACTTTCAAATTGATTAATTAACTTATGAGAACAGTGTATGAAAGTATTATGAAAGTGTGTGTTGATCTCTAAACCTAAAGCCTCATTTTATAGATTAAGGAGCCTTGTACAATAAGAAACGATCAACTAAATATAGAAGACATACTAAAGACAAACAAAGTAAATAACAAGTCTCGTATATCCTTCTAGAATACAACTCATGCGATCCATGCAATTCCGTCAGTGGATGGAAGTCTTCTCATCAGCGTCTTCCAATAGTGGCTACACATAACTCTGACAGTGGCTAGAAATAAGTTCATCAGATGGGAAACATTGTGGCTGCAAGGGCTGAGAATACTGGTACGGGAAATGGAAACAACAATCGTCAGATTCAGTGCTACAACTGCAGGGGATTTGGTCATTATGCTCGAGATTGCACAGCCAAAAAGAAGAGGGATGCTGCTTATCTTCAGACTCAACTTCTCATAGCACAAAAAGAAGAGGCAGGGATTCCACTTCAAGCTGAGGAATTTGATATGATGGCTTCTTCTGCAGAATATGACGAGGAAGAAGAGGTGAATGCCAACTACATCTTGATGGCAAACTTACAGCAAGCATCAACCTTAGGAATGCATGATGACAGAGCTCCCATCTATGATTCAGACGGCCCCTCTGAGGTACACCTAAGTTTTGATGATAATGATATATATAGTATGTCTAATCAGGAGGAAGAGTATACTGAGATGCTTGAGCCCTACATTGAGACACACGAGGACCAAACGAATAATAGTAATATTATTTCGAATGAGCCCAGTGTGGACCTTAGTGTAGATCAATTTGCCCAGCCTACAACCCTTCCTGATGAGACACATACGTATTATAAATCTCTATTTGATAAGCTTGCTAAGGATATAGATCATGCTACGGTGGTTAATAATAAGTTTAGAGAAACTAATGCCAAATTGACCACTGAGCTTGCGGGATATAAGGAACGGGAGAAAAGTTTTGAGATTCATCATGCTAAAATCAAGGAACTTGAACAAGCTCATGCTACATCGGTTTATCAAGAAAAATGCACAACTAAGAAATTAAATGCCTTACACTTAAGTAGTGCTAAAAAGATAAGCGAATTGAATGATGAAATCACCTCTCTTAATAAACAGCTTTCAACTGAAAAGTCTATTATTTTGGATTTAAAAGAAGAACGGAAAAAGCTGAAACATGATTTCAAAATTCAAGAAGATGGGCTTCTTGAGGATTTTTGCAAAGCGCAGGATATGATTAGAGAATTAGACAACCTTTTAGTAAAACGTGGCCAAACTATGAAGACGATAAATATGCTCGCACCAAAAGTGCATGAGATAAATTACACCAGATACAAATTGGCTTTAGGTTGTCCTCTTCCTCCAAATCCCGGATATCTTAAGCAAGTTCAGGCCACTAATAAAACTTTATATAATGGTAATGTGCTCTTGTTTGATGAGCATGATCCTCCTAGTGGGCATGATTTTGAGGAAACGACTGATCTTGCAGTAGAGACTCGCTTAAGAATGAAAAAGCTTGATAAAGAAGTGACACCCGTTTATTACCCGAAAATTAATCCTCTAACTGTTTTTGTTCGGTCTAAAACGAGTACTGAAATGCTTTTGCTCCCAAGTGAGGAATTGACTGATGACCCTCCTAAACCGAGTATCACACGCCGATTTCTAAACGAGCTTAAAAATAACTTTGTCATTCTTAAACGTGTTGTTAATTCCAAAATCACCGGAGGAAATTTTACATCACCTGTTCAGATTGAGGTTCAGAAAATTCTTCAAAACGATATTAATCCGATTATTAATCAAGTTGATGCACGGTTAGGAAATTTGGAAAACGCTTTTCTAAAAGAATTTGCCAACTTTGTTGAAGACTTTAAATCTTTGGCGAAGGAAGCTGATGAATCTCTTGATAAAATCAAAGTTTTGGAAAACGATCTTGACCGCCTCTCTAAAGCAAGTGATTGTGTTGATAGTAGCCCAGTTGAGTTAGGTACCTTTGTGCTGAATAATGAAAACCTTCAAACTGAGCTTGAACTTATGAAAGAGAAAATGGAATCTTATGTCATTAAAAAGGATAAAGAATTCACCGATCTTTGGAATAAATTTGTCAAAAAATGTGATGAATGTAAATATGACAAGATTTCGTATGAAAAAGCTTACAATGTAATGCAACAAACTATCGCACGGTTGCAGGCTCAGTTAGGAGGGGTTACGGAAATGAATTTGGGCTCTTCAGGGTTAGAGAGTGCTAGTGATGGTAATGTTCAGAAACTTAAGGCTAAGATTGCAGTTTAGAATCTGTTGTTGTTTCATATAAGCGGGCCGTCGAACAAAGTAAGTCTGTCTATCAGAAACTTATTGATAAAATCTGTGAGAACTGTAAGTTAAAGGCCTTATTAAAAGATAAGACTTCTGAACCTAGCTCGATTGTGGATACGATGATCCAGAAACCAGCAACCTCAGGACCCACTCGTATTGCTGTGACACCTTTTCCCAAGGTTGCTGGAACGAAAACTGCTGTGATTGCCCCAGGAATGTTTCGTGTTAGTTCTCACTCTGTGCCTAGCAAACAACGTAAAGCAAGCGTTAGGACAAAACCGATCACCATAACTCAACCACAAGTTATTGATTTAAAAAGTGCTAATTCTAATAGACGCGTGTCTTCTTCTACAGGAATAAACAACTACACTAAGAGCAGAAGGCCACAGCCTACGAGCAATACAAGGAATGATAGGGTCCCTTTTGCCTCTAGAAGTAGTCGCCCCAAGATTAATAATGTGTGTTGGGTCTACTAGATGTAGATCTTGCAGCCTGTCAGGAATGGTGAACGACTTCTGTAATCACAAGTCAATTCACAGAGAGACTCTATACACAATATGAATGCAGAATACAAATACATGTAGTCAAAATTATGTGGATAAATTGGATTAAATTTTTGAAAATAGTTACTAGAGGATCTATTTGTTGTTAATCCAATGTTTCTCCAATGATCAGAAGTTAATGGAGTCACCTTCTAGAAGAAGAAAACGATTGAGCACTAGGATTGAGTCTTCTAGAAGTATATGTGGCAGCTCCTGGTGGACCAGGAGCAGGAAATGCTTGATTAACAAAAGCATGTGTGTCATAAAAATCACAATCTTTAATCAAATGAAATGCACTTCCACAAACAAAACATGTTTTAATAGACCTTTTATTAGAATGACTTTGTTTCATACTGCTAACTTTATTACACACAATTCTAGGAGAAACATTCTTCCTAGGACTCAATAAACTAGGACCAGTAGCAGCATGATCATTCGACTTGGAACTTGTAGGTCTTGACTCTTCACTTGAACCACTTGATGCAGAGTCACTGGCTTTGTCACTGAAAGTACACGAGACAAAGTCATTAGAATTAGTAGAACTTTTTGGGGACTCATGCATCTGTGATCCATCCAAGTCATTATGCCTAGAAGTGGGCATGAAAGTTCCAGTAAGAGGGGGAGGGACAACATGCATTTCTGCTGCTGGTTTAAACCTATTGTACCTAGGTTCTCCCTCTTCCTCTTTGTCGGCATCAAAGACACTCGAAAAAGATAAATCAAACACATCTTCTGAATCAATATATTTATCAAATCCTAACCCTCTTTTAGTCCTACCAGACATGCTACTATCAATTAATTTTGAAAGATTTTTAGGTGCCTTTTGCCATTTTTCAAATCTCAACATTGTAGCATCTAATCTTTCTTGCATCTCCTGTTTTTCTTTTATACTGGCAACTTTTACCTTTTCTGTATATTTAAGCATATTAGTTGTGTTTTCTAAATCGATGCTCAGAATCCTAATTTTATCCTTATACTCACGTTGAGTATCTTGTAGCCACCTCTTTTGTTGTTCCAATGTGTTTAATGAAGCCTTATAGGCTTGAACCTCTAAAAAATATTTATCATTCTGTTCATTTACTTCCTTAAATTGGGACAACAATTCTGAGTATTTATCATGACAACCAAGAGGACAATGTTGTACCTGAGGTGAGATGCCCATTAGAGCAAACTCGTGTGCTTCTTCTGCATCAGATAGATTTCCAGCAATCATTACAAACACGTCAGTCGAGGATTCAGCTGATTCCAAAGTGGTAGTCTGATGATCATTCCAGTTGACCATAGAGTCAACATATACCAATGCCTTCTTGTCATCTTTTACCTCCTGAACCTTAAAAGCTGAGTACCTGCTCTTCTCCTGGTCATTCTTGCTAGGGCATTCCCTTGCAAAGTGACCTTGTTGCTGACAGTTATAGCATCGAACCTTGCTTCTGTCGAATCTTGCTGGCTCCCGTGGGTTGTAATTGAATTTTCGACCTGCTTTCTTCTCAAACTTGTGAACCCTAAGAGTGAGCATGGCCATATGCCATTTAAGATCCATTTCATCCAGGTCAAGTTTATCGACCTGTTTGAAGTCATCAAAAGCAAGTTGTTGTTGAGCATCAACATCAGCCACAAAAGAATAAAGAACGGCTTCTACCATACTACCAGACTTGGCAGTAGGATCAAGAGCAGAAGTATGCTGAAAAGTATGTTGATAAGACACAGTATTGCTAGGGCTACTAGCATATGACATGGGACTGGATGCCATAGAGCTCACAAAGGCAGAATTAGCAGGAGTGGGAAAAGAATCACTTGAATATCCTCTCACATGAGGTTCAAAAGTTTTGAGCTTATGAAATAGATCATCAAAATTGAGATAGTCAAGCCCACCTTTTGCTTTGAGAGAGATTACCACCTGATTCCATGAGTAGGGTAAGGCTCTAAGAAACCTTGCATTAATATCACCATCGTCAGGCTTTGAACGAAGTTGATTCAATTGGCTCAATATCTTTTGGAACCTGTCATACCCTTGATGCAAACCTTCAGTTTCTGAGATTTTGAATTCTGTAAATTCATCTCTCAGCATGGATCTTCGCATTTTCTTTGACTCCTCATTCCCACCAAACCTTGCTTTAATTCCATTCCAGATCTCTCTAGCATCATCCAAATGGTAGAAGTCACCCATGTGATCATCAGGAAGAGATTGAAGCAAAATAGTTTTTGCTTTGACCTCCTTCTGAATAGCTATGATTTCTTCATGAGATTTAGGGTCAAGAAGAGTAATATTACCATTCTTGTCTCTTCCAGTTAGCTTCCTGTTGTTCCCATTCAGAATAACCTTCCAAAGGTCTTGATCAGTATTGGTGATCCACCATTCCATCTTCATTGCCCAACTATCATATTCATCCTTTTTCAGAAGAGGGAATTTACCATTCGTGTTGGAAACCGTAGCAACGATCTGCTGAGGTTGCACAGGTTTAGGAGTGTTGTCTTCTCCTGTTTGAGTAGAAGTTGAGGCAGACATGATAAAAAAATGTCAGTAATAAGAAAACTTGATTCTTCTTATATAGAGACCCTCCCAGGCTCTGATACCACTTGTTGGGTCTACTAGATGTAGATCTTGCAGCCTGTCAGGAACGGTAAACGACTTCTGTAATCACAAGTCAATTCACAGAGAGACTCTATACACAATATGAATGCAAAATACAAATAATAAAGAAGAACAGAATAACTATAAAGACTTGATCCTTTCTAAGGATTTCTAATATTGATAATAACTAGAACTATGTTTGATGAAGGTGTGTCTAACCCTTCTGCCTAAGGTTCCTTTTATACTACAAGGAATCCCTAATACAGCATTAAACAAAACGTGTAAAACTGATATGCATATCCTTTCCTAACATATCTCATGCATATCCTAACAGAATAATAAATAAATAATAAAGTTTGACTTTGACTAGGACCAGGAGCACGACTTGCTCCTACTACTACTAGAACCAGGAGGAACTACATACCTCCTAGTCTACCTATTACATTTAACTATTCCAATGGTCCTAACAATGTGGAACTAGAAGAACACCCTAGGAATTTACCACTTTTTAATCATAATCAGAAACCTAATTCATCTGAATGTAATGACTTTAAGCTTGCTATTCAGAATGAAAAATCTGAAGTTATTTGTGCTAAATGTAATAAATGTTTCTTTACTTTTAGTCATGATGCTTGTGGTTTGACTATGAATGGTTTGAATTATGGTGGTTACACTCGAATTGACAAGATGTCAGTCAGTGAACAACAACGCACTCCTAAGGCTAAGGTGTATGTTCCAAAAAGTACGCATGTAGGGTCCACAGAAAGTCTTGCTAAGCCTAGTAGCCCTAGATTCACCTCTAAATGGTTGCCTACTGGTAGAAATTTTGGCTGTAGTGGAAAAATTATCGACACTAGTAGATCTCATACTGACAGTGAAACGTCGGTATGTGATATGGCTTAATTATCATCTAACCCTACAGGAACCTATTTCATCGGTTGCCAAAATATTTTCTTCTTTTATCATTGGCAGGCTGTTGAAATTTGTCTCTGGTGCATGGACTCGGGCTGTTCCAAACATATGACTGGGAATCGAAGCCTTCTCAAAAACTTTGTATGGCGTTTCATGGGAACTGTTCGATTTGGAAATGATCATGTTGCGGCAATTCTAGGCTACGGTGATCTTCATTGGGGAAATATAATCATCACCAGAGTCTCTTTTGTTGATGGCTTGGGACATAATTTGTTCTTGGTTGGGAAATTTTGTGATTCAGACTTGGAGGTCGCTTTCAGAAGTCATACATGTTTTGTAAGAGATCTTGAAAGAATTGATTTGTTGAAAGGAAATCGTACCACCAACCTTTACACCATAGATCTTTTTCAAATGTCTGTTGCTTCTCCAATTTGTCTCATGGCCCGAGCCACATCAACAAAGTCATGGTTATGGCATCAAAGGTTATCTCATCTCAATTTCGATGCCATCACCCAACTCACGAAAGATGATCTCGTTATCGGTCTTCCAAAGTTCAAATATACAAAAGACCATCTTTGTCCTTCATGTGAGCAAGGTAAAAGTAAGAAGAAGCCTCACAAACCCAAACCTGTTCCCAACTCAACGAATAGGTTACATCTCCTACATATGGATTTGTGTGGCCCAATGAGAATCAAAAGCATTAATGGAAAGCGGTATGTCCTTGTCATAGTGGATGACTATTCTCGTTACACCTGGGTTCATTTTCTTGCTTCGAAAGATGAAGCCCCTGATGTAATTATTAACTTCCTAAAGAAAACATCAGTACTACTGCAAGCCCCTGTCATTATTGTGAGAACGGATAACGGCACATAATTCACCAATCAGAAATTGAAAGCTTATTTTGACGAAGTTGGGATTTCTCATCAAACTTCGGCTGTACGAACTCCAGAGCAAAATGGAGTTGTGGAACGGAGGAATCGTACGTTATTTGAAGCTGCTCGAACGATGCTTCTATCCTCCAATGCACCGTTATTTCTTTTGGCTGACGCTATAGCAACTTCATGTTATACTCAAAACCGCTCCATAATTCATACCCGTTTCAACAAAACACCTTATGAGATCATTAATGGAAGAAAACCGGATATCTCATTTTTACATGTCTTCGGTGCATTATGTTATCCCAAGAATGATCGTGAAGATATCGGTAAATTTAAACCTAAAGGTGATATTGGCTTTTTCATTGGTTATTCTTCAACTGCTTGTGCTTACAGGGTTTATAATCGAAGGACAAGAAAGGTAATGGAGACTATGAACTTTACCTTTGATGAACTCTCGGGTATGGCCTCTCAACATAGAAGTTCACATCCCGAGCTTCAAGGTCAGACTTCTGGACACGTAAGTTCAGGACTCGCGCTTCAATTTGCACCGTCAGCAATCTCATCGTTACAACCTTCAGAACGTGACTTGGAAGTTTTATTTGGGCCAATTTATGATGAGTATATGGAGGGTCCTTCGTCATTTGGTGTTCCTCAAAATGCCCCGGTTGCACCTGCTACGGTAGTTCAAGAACCTCCGATTGCATCTACACCAACGGCATCTACTTCTGCACCATCTACGACAACCTCAACCATATTGCCTCCAAATATTCCACCCACATCTCCGAATGCTGACGCAACTCAACAACATTCTCAGCAAATTCCTAATCATGTTCATCTTCAGAATGAAATAGTTGCTAAAAATGCAAACAATGCGATGCTCAACGAACACAAGTTTGTTAATCCATTTGCGGCTTCCACAAGTTCTACTCAGCCTTCAACACCATATGTGGATTCGTGGAGCTCGCATCAAGTTTCTCATACACTTTCACTTGAACACAAATGGACTAAGAATCATCCTTTGGTTCAAGTGATTGGCAATCTCTCACGACCAGTCTCAACACGAAATCAGTTGCGTACCGACGAAGATATGTGTATCTATGCACTATAAGTCAGCACAATGGAACCAGCAAGTGTGAAAGAAGCAATGACCGATGCATCATGGATTGAGTCTATGCAAGAAGAACTCAATCAGTTCATCCGGCTTGATGTATGGGAGTTAGTACCTCGACCAGACAATATCGATCCCCTTACTCTGAAATGGTTATTCAAAAACAAGATGGATGAGGAGCAAACGGTCATTAAGAACAAGACTCGGTTAGTCGTGAGAGGTTATTGATGTGTCGTGGATAGTATAGTGATAATTAGATACGTTATAGGGTAAATTAGAAAATTACCTTTAGGAAAAAGTAATAGTCTAATAATACCAATTACGAATTCAATTAAACACGTGAGTGAGTCGAGTTCGTTGTACACGAAGATCTTATGAATTTGAGACGTTTCGTTTTGATTTGGACAATCGATTTGAATTGGTTTTCGGTTTTTAAACTACAAATTAAATCTACCAATTTTAAACTATTTAAAATTAACCTAAAGTGCATGAATCGTAAACCCCGCCTATTGTAAATTCTACACTCTATTAACTACTTAAAAATTAAAACACTATTTAATAATTAATCTAATTCAAAATTTATAAAAATAAATCTATTTAATAAAGATAACTTTTAATCTATTTAAAAATCTAATTAAACTTTTTAACACTAATTTACGTTATTTAAAAAAATACTTTAAACAAATCTATTTAAAAAAATTATATTTATTTAAATCTAAAGTTATAAAAAAAATCTAATTGATTAAAATTTAAACTAATTCAACTTTTTAAATTTTTTTATATATATTTATCTTATTTTATTTATTATTTTAGCTAAAAATTTACTTTAACAAAAATAATCTAAGATTATTTATAAAAAACGTAATGAAAGAAGATTCAAAGTTACTAAATAAAAATAAACTACCAATTCTAACCAGACTATATTAATTAACTTTCTGAGAGTAAAATCAAAAAGGCAATTAGCCCCGTTGGTTATCACGCATCACATCTAAAGGAGAGGTCTCGAGTTCGAGCCCCATAAGTGACAGATTTTAGCGAATTAATTCCTTTTTTGACAGATTGAGCAAATTAGTCTCAGGAGAGACTTATTGAAAGCTTATTTGCTATAAGTTGTGAGGACACAACTTATTTGGGCTTATCAGATTCAGTTTGAACTGATGAGCTGAATACAAGGACAATTAAAATAACAAGAACAAATAAGAGGCAAACTTTCAAAATTATAACAGTTAACCAATCAGAAAATTCAGGCAGTAATGTAAATCTCATCAACTTATCAAATTTGCATATAAGAACAGATAGAAAAAACGGGAAACAAACAAGTTTTAATAAACCACAAATCCAAACCAAATTGCAAATGAACTAAGCAGAACTCTACAACTTGCTACCCTAGCTAAAATTAAAACTCAGCTTAATCATTAGACAGCTAATTCCACCAAAGTAAAACATTTAACTGATTTTAACATAACTAGTAATCAACATCATTCAAAACCAACGCTCTCGTCATCAAACGACTATCTAATCAATTTCAGATTCATGTAAACAGAACTATCAGATATAGATTAACTAAATCAAATCTGAAACTTTATCAGACTACGTTCAAAACTTCAGTCCAAAACCAAAATCCTGATAACTCAAATTATTAATCAGTAACAACCAGACTCCAAACTATATCAATCCTCAACCAAACATTTTTTACAATCATAAACATTCACATTTAAACCTTAATATAAACAGTAACAAAAACTAACTAGCATCTTATATATCAAAATCATTTAAACAGTAAAGAAAACATTCATATAAGCAGATTTAATACACCTATAAAACGAAACTTAAAAAAATGGAAAAGAGATTAGGACCTTGTGGGAAAACCTTTGAGAAGAAGGTTTGCGCTGAGCAACCTTAAGAACCGTAACTCGAAACCACCATTCGCACCATAAAACGAACCCAGAATAGTAACATAATCGGACCTCTTTTTATAACCTTTCCAGTAGGGAAAGATGCTTTAACTCCTTTTCACTTTTAATGTTAAAAATTAAGCTATTAATTAGCTTATGTTTACCATCACAAATGTTATTCTTATTAAACAGAAAATAGGGTTAATTCATAAATCAATTTAAAGCAGTAAAAAATTTAAATGAGACAATTTAAACGAGACACGATATAATGAAATAAGCTGATCTTTCATTAATTTTCAAGAAACATTACAAATCTTAAAAAGAAATACAATATTTAACCTAAATCTATTTCTACAGAGTAACATTAAAGAAAAAGTATAGGATAAAATTACACTAGAAATTGGGGGTATTTATAGCCCCCCCAAAGGCTTCCTTGAGCGAATATTCGGATCTTTCAAGAGATATTCCACTTGATTTCTTGGCCATTGATCTTCCTTCTTCTCTCTCTTTATTGATCGGATGGCTGTGATGATACAATCTAGCACACGGATTGCCAACGTGGCATCCGTGTGCTAGTTGTGTTTCTTTTAAGGGCTCTGATTGGTGGGATTGGAGATTTGAGGTGTTGCATCCAATGAAATTAAGCCACGTATCAAGCTCCTCCTCACACTCTCTTCCTTAAAATTGGGGGTTTTATTTCCTTTTGGGTTGAATTAATTGATTAAATGAAAAGCCCTATGTAAAACTTATTTTTTACCATCTAGGGTTTTTTGAACAGTGGGTTTATTTACTGGTTTGGTGAAGGAAAGATTGGGGAAGAAAGGTGAAAGAGGAAATAAAAACATCGTTTGTATCGAATGTTTATTAATTTATGGGTGAGTGGGAGATGAGTGGGTGAAAACGAGTGGGGCGTTTAATGAAAACGTGTGAGTGATAATAAAGATGTGGGGGTGTGAGATATTAATGTGAGGTGAGGGTCGGTGTGATTTATTTAATGGGTAAAAAATTATAACGTGTGTACAAACCGTGTGAATGTTATAAAACCTAAGCCCATTTAACACTTTGCATTTGTTCTCTAATCAGTTTGGGCTTGGGCCTAAACAACTTTTCATCCGTTTCATGGTATTGGGCTATATCTTGGGCCTTTTCAAAAACCTCTTATTTACACTTGAATATTAAATGGGCTTTTGAGCCCATTTACCCCATTGTGGGACCCACTTGGCTCAAATCACTTATTTAAATATTAAATCCTCTAAATCGAACTCGATTTTTGCTTCCTCGATCTTTTTCATCAATCTCGTGCCGGTTTTCATCGGTTTTCGTGAACTTGGTACCTACACACATGAAAACAAGAAACAAGCATATCCAAAGCATATTTGATACATTTCATGCATAATTTCAATGTTTTAAGCTACAAATGATATGAGTAAATTCACTCATATCAAATTCCCCCATGCTAAGCAATTGCCGTGTCCTCACGCAATGATAAAATTAAACTATATCTACACCATTATTCAACTTTTGACATTTTATTTTGCAAAGACATAAAATAACTTTAAGGATCATAAAAGCTCAAATAGATTCATCGTCCTCGACTTTTCACTTTTCCATTCCAAGTGCAAAAACAAGATCATTGTTATTATAAGTTGGTAGACTAACACGAACTCATGTGGGCCAATTATTCACTTAGACTCCCTTATTCCTAGGTGTATCTCTTATATTTTATTGTTGTCTTGAATGATCACGAGGATGCATTGTTGACTTATTTCGATAATTTATTAGGCCGAAAATAAAGTGAACGATTTAATCTATAGTTAACTAAAGGACAAAATCTTTTAAAACTGCTTCTCGGGACTTCATAAAGTTCATATCTTGGCATAACTTGTTTCGCGATTTGAGACCTTTCTCGGACCGATATTTGGCAGTGACTTTATACTTTAAACCTTGAGAGACGTTCACGAAATAATGGTCTTCTCTTCATATAGGAATTTCTTCACTTGAAGTTTTGAGAGATTCATACTTGGACCACGACTTCTTCATTTTTCTCCAATCTTTATTTGGGATTTTGATTTACAACGATCCGCCTCCTTTTTGGACTTGGCTTCATTTATCCTCATACCTTATTATGGTCTTTTTGGATAGACTTCTCCATGACTTTTTGGGAGTATTTGCTTTTCGTCGTGTGTCTCGATCCTTCATATTGATTTTCGATAAATGATTCTTCACATCACTTGAGATCTTTAGCAATAAAACATAGCCCTCATGTCTTGTTAGGACCTTTTTGGACTCGCCAATCTTCGCATCCCGCTTCAATAAGTTATGCCTTGGCTATGAACTCTAATCCATACCGAGCAACTTTTAAACGATCTTGGGCTAGAAGTTAAGTAACTTTTCAAATCGTTCAACCTTATTTATTACAAATAAATTTTATTAACAAGCGATGGGAGAATAGGCTTATAATTAACTCACATAAATTCCCGAAAGAATACCGAACTTATAATTGGCTCTATCATCTCTTGTTCTCCATATTGTAAAATTCCAAGAATGTGAAATCAATGGATACTTAGCCTATCAAATCAAAGTTTTGGGTTTTCAAGTCATCTATAGGATCTTGCATCTTCTTATACTTTTGCAAGTTTTAGAATTTGCGTTTTAAAGTTCCCTTGATAGACGACTTTCTAGGATCAATTATAGGAGCTTGCGAAAAGTTCTTGTTCTTAACTCGTATGAATTAAGACTTTCGCGTTTTAAAGCTCCCTAAATAATAGCCTAGCAAAACTTAATTCAAATACGTTAAGGAAAAGCTAAGGTTAAAAACCGAGTCGAGTCAAAAACTATTCTTATTGAAAGCCTACATTCGTGTCAAAAACACTTATGTTATTATTAAAAACTTAAAAACTACACTAAAAATTTAAAATTTTATTGAAAAATGAGAAAACAACGTTTAGACACGACAAAAGCAATTGCAAGCGATTATATCGATTGACTCCCCCATGCTAAAACCAAACATTGTCCTCAATGTTTCTTAGCTCAAGAGTGACACCCCCTTGCTAAGACACGAAGAGTCTAATGCAAATTCCTAGCATGGAAAAAGCACGCAAATCTATAAGCCGTTTATTAATTATGCCTCAAGATAAAACGTTAGTCGATAAAAATCAAGGGTAAAGAAAGTGTGCCCCTTTTTGGCATTCAAAGAATGGAAGATCAAGTGGACCGGCAAAAACCGAACAAGAAAGTCTTCATATATATGGGTCATACCTAAGATTCACAACACAACAAAACACGAGCACGAGCTTGAAAGATCAAGCCTTATTAATGTTAGAAAATAGAAAGAAGATAGAAAGTACTCGTTTTTGTTCACCGAGTCATGAGCTCGACTCGGTCCCCGCATTCATTGGTCCTTAGGGAAAGTGGTAAAAATTGGCATATTAGGATAAAATACAACATAAAGCGCGATGCCGGGGTCAAAGATCTTATCCTCGTTGTCGGATGACAAACGAAAGGATAAAACTCCAACACAAATCTCTAAAAAGAGATGATAGTCACAACTAATGGTATGGATAAAGCATGCTCCCCGAGATAAACTCGCACCAATATAATTAAAAAGACTTTCAATTATTGCATCGGTGAAAGGCCGAGATTTCCCTAAATCAATGATTCCGGGGTCAAATACCTCGTCCTCGGTGGAGAAAGGAATAGACAACAAGGTGTCGTCCCCCCATGCTAATCCTAAATCATATGAAGCACATGGTAAAGGTGGTACAAAAGTCTCAACCAAAGTGGTTTCAACTTGCATGACTTTGTTGACCTTGTCACTCTTATGAATGTGAATAAAGGGGTCATGGTACTCAAAACGAGTCGCATGAAAAACCCGCACATTAAGATCAAAGCGAGTGGGAAGGATAATAGGAGCAAAAGTAATTTCTCCCTCCGGGTCAACATTATCATCATCATAAATCAGGTGATCAAACCAAGTATCTTCATCACCGTCATTAGACTCTTCCTCAAATTCCGAAGGAATGTCCATGGAAAGTAACTTATCAAACTCCCTAATGAAAAGATCATCATCACAAAGGTTGTGAGATGTAGGAGGTATGATGTTCTCAAAATCCTCTTGAAACAACGGATTATTGTTCATTGAAGCTTTAAAGAGAGGATTTGAGCAAGTCACTAAAGTGGCATCAATCTTATCATCACACGCGGATATAAGATCATCATTCTCATTAGAAGGAAATTCATCGGAGAATTCCTTGAGAATGGTAGGTAAAACACAAGAATCACGCTCGATCACGAGATCAGAAACGTCTTCACTTCCCCGTGGAAGTGGATCAACAAGTTCATCGGCAAACTTATCGAATGAATAATCACTAACCTCACTCGGTGTGAAGTTAGGAATCAAAGGCTCTTCAATGGAAGATTGTGCCTTAGGAACATCAGCATGATCCTTAGAAGAGAGTGAAAATGAGTCCATTTTTAAAGATTGTTCAATTAAAGCAATATCACTCTCGGGATCAAAATTCTCACTAATAAACTCACTAGCATCAAATGGCTCACTCAAGTAATCATCAATTTGTTTTTCAATCTTAGAACTTTCATCCTCGTGTGGAGTGAGTATAGATGAGGTAACATTACAACATGATTCAACAAAATTAGGTTTATCAATTTCTACATTTTCCAATTTCTTAGGAACCAATCTTGAAATTTTTTCCGGTTTGAAAATCATATGTTTATCCCCATACCTTATTTTAATCTCCTTTTCCCTCATATCAACTAAAACACCGACCGTACACAAAAATGGTCATCCTAAAATTATAGGCACACGAGGATTTGGCTCATAATCAATGATAGCAAAATCGGCTAGGTAAATGAACTCCCCCACTTTAACAATGACATTTTCCGCTATACCAACCGGATGGGTGGTAGTACCATTAGCGAGCTCAATTATCATTCGAGTAGGCCTAAGTGGTTCATAATCAATGGTCTTCCAAAGGGCTAGGGGCATTACGTTAATACTAGCTCCTAGATCGGCTAGAGCTTTGTATTCTCCAAGCTCATCAACAACACAAGGTATCAAGAATTGACCCGGATCTTCATATTTTTTAGGAATGAAATCAAAGAAATCCGAAGTACTAATCACATTCAAAGTAGCCTTGGTGACTTTAAGAAAACTTTGCTTAGGTGGAACATAAATTTTCTCGATCACTCTTTCCACATTATCATCATCATAAACGGTTATGGCCTTAAGCTCTCCCCTCGGGTTTGGAATGGTATTACTAGGTAAGCAACCCGAAGAAGTAGATGGTTTAGACATAAATCGCTCAAACATCGAAAGCAATTTATTTTGACCTTGTTCCAAATTTTGTTGCATACGATTTTGGGTTTGCTCTAGCCTTTGTTGATTAAGCTCAATCTTGTTATTTTGCCCTTTAATCGTATTTTGAAAATCGAGTCTCAAAGTATTAATTTGCCCTTGAATATTATTTTGAAAAGCTTTCAAATTTGCCTCATTTGACTTGATGTAACTTGACAACTCATTTTGATTATTCCCTTGAAAACCTTGATTGTTTTGATTAGCATTAAACCCATTTCCTTGATTGAAATTCCCTTGGTTACCACGGTTAAAATTATTCCCATTATTCCCATTGTTGTACCTATTTTGAACCGGTGGAAAACCCGGTGGAGCAACATGATTTTGACGAGGAACTTGACCGTTGGAGCCATAAGTTCCCGTCGCGGCAAAAGCACTAGCTTGATCAAAACCCGTGTTTAAACAAGCATAATTAGGATGTGCTCCACCACACGATACACAAACATTCTCAACCATATTAATCGATCCATGAGGATTCTTCCTAATCTCATTCAAAAGCGTGTCAATCTTAGAGTCCAATCTAGCAATCTAGATATTAGATGAATTCACATTGGAAACAACCGGTGTGTTTTGTGAATATTGTGCTCTAGACTTATCCTCAATTATTCTCCACGCGTCTCTTGGTGTTTTTCTTACAAGATTACCACCCGCGACGACATTTAAAGAATCTTGTTCAATCATATTTAGCCCATTATAGAAAGTATTTATTTGGTGCAATTCCGAGAAACCGTGGTGTGGACATTGTCTCAACAAATCTTTAAATCTTTCCCACGCAACCCCAAACGATTCATGCACTTTTTGTTCAAATCTAGTGATCTCATTCTTAAAGTGTGTTGTCTTAGACGGTGGAAAGAAATAATTCATGAACTTTGACACTAAATCATCCCATGTTAAGATCGAACCCGGTGGTTCTTTCTCATACCAAAGCTTAGCATTACCCTCGAGCGAGTACGGAAAAAGCATGAGCTTAATCACGTCATTCGGCACATCTCTAAACTTGAGAGTCGAGGTAATTCGATTAAAATTCCGAATGTGAGAATGTGGGCTATCGGTCTCATGGCCACGAAATTGGTCGGCACGAATGAGCGATAAAAGACCCGTCTTAATCTCAAAATGATCCGCCAAAATAGCCGGCACAACGATTGCTTCCCCATACCCTTCGGTGGGTGCACGGAGCAATTCCTCCATTGTTCGGTTATCGGCCATCTCTACAACAATAGGTGGAAGCTCGGGTTCCACTATTCGTTGTTGACGATTTCTATTTCTACGAGGAATATTTTCAAGCCTAATAAAATCAATCACAAGACGAGAAGAACGTAATTGCATACACTACAAAGACGAGAATTTAGAGGATTGAAAAAAAGAAATTAGACAAGAAGAAGATTATTTTTGGTATTTGCTCAATCAATAATGATCGATAAAAAACAAGGAATAAGGATAACTACTATGGAAGTAAATTACCCTCGGTCGACTTTGAAACGATAGGTGAAAACCTAAACGTCTCGAGGTTCAATAAGTAAACAACAAAAAATAAGATTCATTACTACTTGAGTCGGCAAACCAATAATAGGTCGTCCCTCTCAATATACGCACAAGCAAGCGGGGAAACGAGGTGGCACAAAGCACTTAAAAACCTTTTTCCTTAGACGGCCTTTTATAGCACGTCGCCTTATACCCACCTTATAGTTTGTATAAATCGAGTTCAAACTTCTTATTAGTATTTATCTATTTTGCCTTTATTTTTGTTTTGGATTCGAATACAATAGCTAGGTGATGAAATCCCAACTAAGGCTTATTTGAAAAGTATGTAAAATTATTGTTCTACGTAATACAATATATTATTCACAAAAAACGAGAAAAACGATACATACTATATAATAGAAAAATAACAAACTTTCTGAGGACGGAAAGGATCTTCAAATCCACGATCAACAAATCTCCACAAAGACGAATCGTATACAAGATCCCCGGCAGCGGCGCCAAAATTTTTGATGTGTCGTGGATAGTATAGTGATAATTAGATACGTTATAGGGTAAATTAGAAAATTACCTTTAGGAAAAAGTAATAGTCTAATAATACCAATGACGAATTCAATTAAACACGTGAGTGAGTCGAGTTCGTTGTACACGAACATCTTATGAATTTGAGACGTTTTGTTTTGATTTGGACAATCGATTTGAATTGGTTTTCGGTTTTTAAACTACAAATTAAATCTACCAATTTTAAACTATTTAAAATTAACCTAAAGTGCATGAATCGTAAACCCCGCCTATTGTAAATTCTACACTCTATTAACTACTTAAAAATTAAAACACTATTTAATAATTAATCTAATTCAAAATTTATAAAAATAAATCTATTTAATAAAGATAACTTTTAATCTATTTAAAAATCTAATTAAACTTTTTAACACTAATTTACGTTATTTAAAAAAAATACTTTAAACAAATCTATTTAAAAAAAATTATATTTATTTAAATCTAAAGTTATAAAAAAATCTAATTGATTAAAATTTAAACTAATTCAACTTTTTAAATAAAAACTTTTTTATATATATTATCTTATTTTATTTATTATTTTAGCTAAAAATTTACTTTAACAAAAATAATCTAAGATTATTTATAAAAAACGTAATGACAGAAGATTCAAAGTTACTAAATAAAAATAAACTGCCAATTCTAACCAGACTATATTAATTAACTTTCTGAGAGTAAAATCAAAAAGGCAATTAGCCCAGTTGGTTATCACGCATCACATCTAAAGGAGAGGTCTCGAGTTCGAGCCCCATAAGTGACAGATTTTAGCGAATTAATTCCTTTTTTGACAGATTGAGCAAATTAGTCTCAGGAGAGACTTATTGAAAGCTTATTTGCTATAAGTTGTGAGGACACAGCTTATTTGGGCTTATCAGATTCAGTTTGAACTGATAAGCTGAATACAAGGACAATTAAAATAACAAGAACAAATAAGAGGCAAACTTTCAAAATTATAACAGTTAACCAATCAGAAAATTCAGGCAGTAATGTAAATCTCATCAACTTATCAAATTTGCATATAAGAACAGATAGAAAAAACGGGAAACAAATAAGTTTTAATAAACCACAAATCCAAACCAAATTGCAAATGAACTAAGCAGAACTCTACAACTTGCTACCCTAGCTAAAATTAAAACTCAGCTTAATCATTAGACAGCTAATTCCACCAAAGTAAAACATTTAACTGATTTTAACATAACTAGTAATAAACATCATTCAAAACCAACGCTCTCGTCATCAAACGACTATCTAATCAATTTCAGATTCATGTAAACAGAACTATCAGATATAGATTAACTAAATTAAATCTGAAACTTTATCAGACTACGTTCAAAACTTCAGTCCAAAACCAAAATCCTGATAACTCAAATTATTAATCAGTAACAACCAGACTCCAAACTATATCAATCCTCAACCAAACATTTTTTACAATCATAAACATTCACATTTAAACCTTAATATAAACAGTAACAAAAACTAACTAGCATCTTATATATCAAAATCATTTAAACAGTAAAGAAAACATTCATATAAGCAGATTTAATACACCTATAAAACGAAACTTAAAAAATGGAAAAGAGATTAGTACCTTGTGGGAAAACCTTTGAGAAGAAGGTTTGCGCTGAGCAACCTTAAGAACCGTAACTCGAAACCACCATTCGCACCATAAAACGAACCCAGAATAGTAACATAATCGGACCTCTTTTTATAACCTTTCCAGTAGGGAAAGATGCTTTAAATCCTTTTCACTTTTAATGTTAAAAATTAAGCTATTAATTAGCTTATTTTTACCATCACAAATGTTATTCTTATTTAACAGAAAATAGGGTTAATTCATAAATCAGTTTAAAGCAGTAAAAGAATTTAAATGAGACAATTTAAACGAGACGCGATATAATGAAATAAGCTGATCTTTCATTAATTTTCAAGAAACATTACAAAGCTTAAAAAGAAATACAATATTTAACATAAATCTATTTCTACAGAGTAACATTAAAGAAAAAGTAAAGGATAAAATTACACTAGAAATTGGGGGTATTTATAGCCCCCCCAAAGGCTTCCTTGAGCGAATATTCGGATCTTTCAAGGGATATTCCACTTGATTTCTTGGCCATTGATCTTCCTTCTTCTCTCTCTTTATTGATCGGATGGCTGTGATGATACAATCTAGCACACGGATTGCCAACGTGGCATCCGTGTGCTAGTTGTGTTTCTTTTAAGGGCTCTGATTGGTGGGATTGGAGATTTGAGGTGTTGCATCCAATGAAATTAAGCCACGTATCAAGCTCCTCCTCACACTCTCTTCCTTAAAATTGGGGGTTTTATTTCCTTTTGGGTTGAATTAATTGATTAAATGAAAAGCCCTATGTAAAACTTATTTTTTACCATCTAGGGTTTTTTGAACAGTGGGTTTATTTACTGGTTTGGTGAAGGAAAGATTGGGGAAGAAAGGTGAAAGAGGAAATAAAAACATTGTTTGTATCGAATGTTTATTAATTTATGGGTGAGTGGGAGATGAGTGGGTGAAAACGAGTGGGGCGTTTAATGAAAACGTGTGAGTGATAATAAAGATGTGGGAGTGTGAGATATTAATGTGAGGTGAGGGTCGGTGTGATTTATTTAATGGGTAAAAAATTATAACGTGTGTACAAACCGTGTGAATGTTATAAAACCTAAGCCCATTTAACACTTTGCATTTGTTCTCTAATCAGTTTGGGCTTGGGCCTAAACAACTTTTCATCCGTTTCATGGTATTGGGCTATATCTTGGGCCTTTTCAAAAACCTCTTATTTATACTTGAATATTAAATGGGCTTTTGAGCCCATTTACCCCATTGTGGGACCCACTTGGCTCAAATCACTTATTTAAATATTAAATCCTCTAAATCGAACTCGATTTTGGCTTCCTCGATCTTTTTCATCAATCTCGTGCCGGTTTTCATCGGTTTTCGTGAACTTGGTACCTACACACATGAAAACAAGAAACAAGCATATCCAAAGCATATTTGATACATTTCATGCATAATTTCAATGTTTTAAGCTACAAATGATATGAGTAAAATCACTCATATCAGTTATAAACAAAAGGAGGGAATTGATTTCGCAGAATCCTTCGCCCCGGTTGCTCGAATGGAAGCTATTAGGATTTTCTTGGCCATACGCAGCACACAAATCGTTCATTGTGCATCAAATGGACGTGAAGACGGCTTTCTTGCATGGGTCGTTAAAAGAAGATGTGTACGTATGTCAACCTGAAGGTTTCATTAACACCGATCATCCAAGCCATGTCTACAAGTTGAAAAAGGCAATTTATGGTTTGAAACAAGCACCAAGGGCATGGTACGACGAATTATCATCATTTCTTCTCCAAAATCACTTCAGCAAAGGAACCATTGATCCAACGTTGTTCATCAAGCACTACGGCAACGACATCTTGGTGGCTAAGGTCTATGTAGATGATATTATATTTGGTTCTACTAACCCAAAATATTCCATATTATTTGCGGACCTTATGAAAAGTCGATTCTAAATGTCCATGATGGGGGAAATGACGTTCTTTCTTGGTCTCCAAGTTCACCAATCCCCCCGTGGTATTTTCATAAATCAGTCCAAGTATGTGCTTGAGATTCTAACGAAATTTGGTATGGATAACTGTGATCCTATTGGTACTCCAATGGACACTAAACACAAGCTTGATTTGGATAAGAAAGGGACATTTGTAGATGCTACAAAATACCAAAGTATGATGGGGTCCCTTATGTACTTAACCTCAAGCAGACCGAACATTGTGCATGCTACTTGTTTATGTGCTCGGTACCAGGCTAAGCCAACCGAGAAGCACATCAAGGAGGTTAAAAGGATCTTTCGTTATCTCCGGGGAACCATTAACATGGGTCTTTGGTATACGAAGGATGCTGGTTTTAATCTCACTAATTTTTCAGATGCCGACCATGCAGGGTGTCATGATACATTCAAGAGCACTTCCGGTGGGGCAAAATTCTTAGGCGAGAAGCTAGTGAGCTGGTCATCAAGGAAACAAGACTGTACGGCGTTGTCCACTACGGAAGCAGAATATGTGTCTTTATCCGTGTGTAGTGCTCAAGTCCTTTGGATGAGAACACAACTCACGGATTATGGCTTTTACTTTAACAAAGTCCCTATTTATTGTGATTCACAATCAGCCATAGCCATATCCTGCAATCCGGTCCAACACTCCAAGACCAAGCACATAGCTGTCCGATTCCATTTCATAAAGGAGCATGTGGAAAAATGAACGATCGAACTGTTCTTTGTCAAGACGGACTACCAACTAGCCGACATCTTCGCCAAAGCTCTTTCTCAAGACAGATTTGAATTCTTGGTTCGTCGACTTGGTATGCGTAGTTTCACTCCTGATGAACTTGTACGTCTTGCACATTCGCAGTAATCTTGTATATATTTATCAGAAAATCAAAATACAAAAATATAAAACCTATAAAAACAAAATAAAAAAATGAGAAAATCTTTCAAAAGTACCAAAAAATATTCTTCTCCGACATCTCTCTCAGCATCGATAACATGGACGTACTTAGAAATGTTGTTCAATAACGACACGGGTACGTACATAAAGTTCGAATGAGAGTTCAAATGGTTTCAAAACATGTCTTTTCTGTTTTCTTCTCATAATGGTTTATAGTCACATGTCAGACTATAACCCGGTCCCAAAGAAAGGAAAGTCTTTGACTTATCCTCAACAACGAGAAATTAATTTTTCTCGGTCATGGGCTTATATCAAAACATTCAAAGTTTTAAGCTCATGAACACAAGGAAAATGTTCATTTATGTACACTATTCCTTAACAACGGGAAAATAAGTTTTCTCGGGTTTTTGAGCACAATTTTTCAATGTATTTCAAAACTGTGTGCTCATATACTCCCCTAATTTTAAATAGAAATTCTTTTTGAGGGGGAGTACAAACTTTCATGCAACATTATTCTCTCCATGTTTCATCACTAGTTTCACAATAATTTCAATGTCATGCAATTTTTTAGGGGGAGAATAGTGATTAAAATGTGTTATCTTGGATAAGATCTTTGATATAAGTGCTTTTTCCTCCTAATATGTGCAAAAACCTTTCCTTTTATGATGCACATATGTAGGGGGAGCGTTTTTGGTGATTAAGAAAGTCTTTTCTGGTTACGATATCTATACCTTCAACACAATTATTCACGACGATATTGGTGTCAAAAGGTTGTTAGGTATTCGTCCTATGATCCTACCAGAACCGGAGGGATCTTCCCAGGGACAATCCATTAGAAAATAGAAGTCCTTAGGAAAGATGGAGTAGTTGAGTGTATGGGAATAATGCCGACTAATTACTTAAGCTAGCACTGGAACAATTACAACAAGGTGCTAGTTATGACGTCTTGGTAAGCATTGAAGGGGTTGAAGAATGAAAAAGAAATGTAAGGATAAAGGGTGTAAAGAAAATAGCCCTCCATACAACTTAGGTAGAAACCGGGTCAATACATCTACTATCAGAATCACGTTGATGATTTCTAGTATTGAAGACAAAGCATCATGGACCCATTGATGCAATGCACAACCCTTCCCAGCCTACTCAAGCTTCTCTCAAAAGAAGTTTGTTTTATTGTCACGGAGTTCAACTCATTTCTATCAACTTTCTCACTCCGAGATAGTAGATATTGAAAAGGTGGCAGTCTGCTCCAGCCTCCGATCACCAAATAAACGTGCATTTATAGAGTCTAGAGCCAACGAGATTCATCAGAAAATCTCATTAGGACACTTATTCCATATATCAATTGTTGTTCATCACTAGAACACATGTGATAAATTACAGAGTCCTACACTCTATCCTTGTGATATTGCCAGAACATTCAGAGTGATACTCATTAGTATTCACAGTGATGAATGAAAATCCTTCCAGTGTTAGCATCCAACAGCAATGCGGTAGGTCATATGTAAGATTCACTTGAATTGAACATATGTTAACTGGAAAGCAACAGTGGTTTGATTCTTAATTGATTCAAACTCGTTCCAGGTCTCGACGCAATATCTTTTGATCTTGCCAGAACATTCAGAGTAATACTTATTAGTACTTACAATGACGAATGGAAATCCTTCCAGTGTCATCATCAAACAGCACTGCGGTAGGTAACTTGTGAGATTCTATATGAATCAAACTTGTGTCAACTGGAAAGCAACAATGGTTTTATTCTTAATGGATTCATACTTGTTCCAGGAAATTGAATTGACGACTTAATCAGCAGAATGGAACTGCACGATTCACTCCTTACTTTGAATTATCTTTTGATATATTCAAGTATTGAGAACGGCTACCATAGCTGGAAATCCTGTCAAGGAAGTTCTTTGAACTTACCTAATCACAGGTACATTATTCGTACTGTATAACGGGAAACCGGTGGAATGCAAACGGTGGCGTTATCTCAAGAGTCGCAATTCAAGGCCACATACTCAAGTAATTGAAGAAAGCTTAAGGACATCTAAAGACAAAGACTTCCGCTACTATGATAATCAAGGGAGATTGTTAACAAGCTTTCAAGTCAACACCAAATATGAGTATGTGGGGGAAGACACAAGAACACAAGTTGGCGAAGCTTCAAGATCAAGTCAAGACAAAGATCAAAGATCCAAGATCACAAGTCATGAAAGGAACTATGAAAGAAATCTCAAGACAACGAGCTTCAAAGTCTGCAACACCAAAGAAGTGAAGTCACATATTACATTACCATCCCTTAGAGGGAGATTGTTAGCCGTATTTAAAGTGATGGTCACATAATATACCGTTGCGAAGCTCGTGAAAAATACTATTCAACGATGTCGAGAGTTCTTAGTTATTAATGTTTATGTAACGGGAATTAGTCCCGAACACACAAATGAGGAAGGCCTCCTAAACATTTACTACATAGTATAAAAGGCCTCACAGCCTCATTTGTGTGGGTGTGTTTTCCATTCCATAGTTTGTAGAGAGAAAAACATATATGTTTCTCTCACTAGGAATTCACAACCTTTTTGTTTTCTTTTTTTCTTCATCTAATCTAATCTTTCTTTTTTGATTTAATCTTGTTCTTCATCATCCCTATTTCTTGTTCTACAAGTCGTGTGTTACGTCCTACATGGTCCCTCTCCTATCTCGAAGGTCGAGTCAGGAATAGAATCACGCCTCCTCTTGTGAGGTAGCAGAGCACTGGTGGGGTAAGGGTGATGTGTAGAAGGTGGTGGAAAAGGTGGTAAGGAAGGCACAACCTGATCCATCTCCCTAGGAGGAGATGTAGGTACTACTAGAAGTGGTGAAGTGGGGGATACAGTAGGTGGTGATGGGGTAGGTGAATCTGAAAGTATGATGACTCCGTCTGGCTGGTCACCTCTGGACTCGGTGTCAGATGTGGGTCCAGTAAATACTGATGTCGGCGATAATGGTGTGGTGGTAGGAGCCATGAGCTCCTCGAAGGTAGTCACAACAGTAGGTGGCGTCATGATATCTGAAAATAGCATTTCAAAGTTGAGTAAGTTTTTAGGTTACACAATTCAAAAAGTTTTAAAATGCATATGCGATGCGATTTATGTCTTTTAACTACGCTCGTTAAAAGTATGAGTAGATACTTTGGTGATTTATTAACTCGAAGGTTATAAATCAGTGTGAGGTTAGTTCACATAATATGTATGCTCTATATACTATATGCCTAACTTATAAAGGTTCCCCAAAAATCAACTTTCTTTTTATTTCATTGATTTTAAAAGTTCAGTTATAGTCCAGTTTAAAATTTTTATTATATTTTAAAATTTTATTATCGATGTGGTTCTCTATAACTATACGCTCTGATACCATTTATGTAACACCCCTGATGGTCAAATGCAGCGGAATAGTACACGGGGTGTTACTTGGGTGGATCGATAGCACACAGTATATAGAGCAATGATCATAATAGTCATTTGAAACATATTACATGAATTAATTGTACACACTTAGTATCTTGTTTGTAAAACAACATTTATTATAAAACTGAAGTAAATATCCCAGCCCAATGGTAGACATGATGCTCCCTAAAATGCTGGAATCCAATGCATGAACCTGCTTTAATTTCCTGAGAAAAAATATAGAGTAAAATGTGGGGGTCAACACGAAGTTGGTGAATTCATAGGTTTAGTTAAATAAATAAATTACTAATATGCCAAACACCACGATCATAGTAGGACAATCACAGCCCGATACTATAGTAGTTCCTACTGCCCTGTAATAGAAGCTAGACAAAAGATGCTCAGTACGCCCATTTGGGTCTATCCTGATGTGGTTCCCTCAGGCCGACAATGAAATAAACCTATTGCTTGGCCTAAGCGTTTCGTGATAGCATGTCACGCAGACCGGGTGTTGTCAATACCCAAATAGATATATTCATATATTTCGCGCTACACTATTAACTATTACAGTCCACGGGTATGGCACAAACAATAGGCAATAAATTGTTGTTATCATCAGTGCATGTTTTGCATATTTAAATATATATAGTTTTTGTATGTTTTCTCCCCCAATTATAAAATAGTAAGATGGGGCCATGAACTCACCTTAGTGGTAGTGATGTGAGAATGATGTCACTGAATAAACTGGCACGGTATGATCACGAACTAGAGAAATTACCTAAGTAATTTTAAGTGTCTTAGTAAATGCAAAATAACAATGCAGGATGAATGTGTGGATGAAAATGCATGATCACAAATAAATAAGCTATTACGACTGTTTACATGTTTACACTTACAGTGAATTGTAAATATATACATTTTTAGTTTCTAAAAAAAATATATATAAATTGTTTAGTAAAATGGGTAATAAATTAAATAAATAGATTTTGTATTATTTAATTTATTGTAAGAAAATAAAATACAATTTACTTTTCTTAAGGCTTCAAAAATATGGTTAACGGGATTTGTCAGTTTATAAGGTTTCGCGAATAAACTTAATAATTTGTTTAATCATCCAAACGGCTAAGTTAATTTATCAATAAAACAATTTATTAATATTTTTAATTAACTTAAATTGCACTTGAGTCCTTGTTAGTATAAAAATTTACCAAAAATATCCTTTAAGGTTTCGTTCGTTAAGTATATTGCATTGTTAGTCCTTGTCCGTTTAATTTATTTACAAAAACACCCCTAGGCTTACAAAACTTTGGGAAAATGACCAAACACCCCCCTATGTCTCGGAAATAATTAAGTTAGGGTTAGGGTTTGTTTTAAGTTTTCAAAATGACACAATTGGTCCTTAAGTTCTCAGAATGTTTAAATATTAGACTAGGGTTTGTAATAAATTTCCCAAAGTGACACTTTTGGTCCTTAAGGTCTCGAAGTATTTAAAAATAAGGCTAGGGCTTGTAACAAGTTTCAATAATGGTAATAATGACCCTTGAAGTCTCGGAATATTTAAAAAGGGTAACTAGGGCTTATATTAAGTTTTAATACTTGCATAATTAGTCCTTGTGGTTTCGTTTAACTCTCGGTTTAAAACAAACGCACCCTAAGCTTTTGGAAATGACACATTTGGCCCTTGAACTTCTATAAAGTCACGAAATCATATACACATGTTTTATTAATTTATAAAATCGACCCTAACTTTCACTAATTGGCAGTAATGGCACGAAAAGTTTCCACAATTAAGATATGGGCTTGACTGGCCCAATAGGGTCTAAGCTTGGGTTAAATGGGCCTAATGGACTTGTTTAATTAACTAGTAATTTACTAAATGGGCTAGTAACTATATTTTACTTGTTAGGCTTATATCTAAATATTACTAAGGTTAAAAATAAGTCATGAGCTTATTTACATTCGGCTTATTTCTAAGTTTGGGCTTATATGTGAGTTTATATGTTTACATGGCCTAGCTTATATAAGGTTTTATGTTTCAGCTTATATAAGTTTTTAGGGTTTCAATGACTTAGCTTATATAAGTTTTAGGTTTCCGCTTATATTAGGTTTTAGGCTTTCTATGTCATGGCTTAAATAAGGCTTTAGGTCTCGGCTTATATAAGTTTTTAGGCTTATCTGACTAGCTTATATAGGTCTAGGCTTATATGACTTATGGGCTTATATATGCTTATATGTTTTGGCTTATATTACATTTTATATACTTTTATGACCTAGTACTTTGCATTAGGGCTTACACTAAGTTCTTTATGCATATTCTTACAAGTCTTATGGTTTTGAAGCAAGATTACCCATGGACACCATATAAGCCGTGGGCTTATATGTTGTTAAGGGTTTGTTTACAAGTTTTAAACGCATGCATGTACTCCTAACTCAATTTTTATAACATATACATGCATGACAAATGTAATGAGTAAGGAAAATGTTTAGGAGGGTTTCATACTTACTTGTTTCAAGAAAACATGGTGATGACAATGGTTTAGGAGTTCTAGACGTTGGGTTCTTCTTATAAGTGACCTAGGATGATCTTGGACTTGACTTGAATGCTAAAGATCTTGGATAACAAGCACTAAATGCTTGGTGAAGACCAAGAATGGGTAGAAGTAAATGCTTTGAGCTCGTCTAGGTGTTTTGTTGAGAGTGTATCCGAATGTGAGGAAAGTAAGTGATGTGTGAGTTCAAATGTTTGATAAATATCTCAATGTGAGATTGAGGGGTGTGGTTTGGGGCTTATACACGTCTAAGAGAGAGTGTGTATCTAGATATGGCAATTTTGGTGTGTACCATGTAAGTACAAGGTTTTAATGAGTCAAGATGTACACTTGACCCCAAAATGCTTCTTTTCGTCGCATGTTTAACATCCAAGGGGACAAAGTATGACTTGCATAGTGTTAATGATAAATGGAAAGGTTGTACAAGTGAAACGGATGTGTGGTGTGTTCTATCACACGTCTAGTGTCAAATTAGGAGTGTTAGGTGTCTTATTTACATCATACAAGTATAGATAAGTTAGTACATTCTTTAAATGCCCAAAATTGTACATGGTACCTTGGTTTTGAACCTATACCGGTGGTATTGGCTTAGTCAAGGAAAAAGGAAGTATTTCTATAGTGTATGGTTTAATGAGATGTGTTGTACAAGGTCTAGAAAGTCAAGAGTGTAATTGGTAAAGGTTTTTGGTATGTAATGCTATGTATATGTATACATTCGGCTAAATAGTGAGTCTAGGGTATTTTTATGTTTAAATCTTATGTCTAAGTATAGTTACTAGGAGTATAGGTATAGTATTGTGTGAGTAGGTTTAAGTCTACGTTGATTTCGGTTAAGTTTGGGATCCTTGGTGAAAGTATGGTCATATTTAGATGATAAAATAATTACTTTATTAAAATGTATGACAACTTAGTTTAAATAAGTTAAAATGGTTAAGGTAATGTTTAATAATAAAAACAGTTGATGTCGTAACATAATGTCATTCATGATGTGAGAAAAATATATATATCTATATATTAAAAGCTTTAAAATAATTCTTGAGTAATTATTATTAATTGTGATCATGAGTTTGGATTTTTATAAACCAATATGATGAATGCTTATGATTATAAGTTCAAGTGACTTAAATGTCCCAAAAGAAGTGATTGTTTACTGTCCCGCATGCTCATATAATGTAGTCATACAAATGTGATTGTGTCCTTATGATTAAATTTTCAAAATCATAATGTATTTCTATGTGATTAGATGTTTCCATGTTCTGGTGATTAATATAATGTATGCTCATGTATGATGCATATGATTGCTCAAATGATTTCATGTAAAGGTGGTAATATATATACAGATATCATGAGGTGACGTATATAATGATGACATAGTCAAAACCTGAAATTTACAGGTTTTACAATAAGGGCTTCAATGACTACCCTTTGTGCACCATGAAAAGAGCCCTCTATTGTTTTCACACCACCAACTGTTTTGGAAGTGAAAGTACTCCAACACTTTTTGATGTGTGAAGTAGGGATGATAGGTTTGTGGGAAAGTGAAAACCTGAGTTTAGATGTCAACGGGAAGTCGATCATCTCATGGTATGGAGGGTGCCTGTCATCCTTCGCCACTATATCAACCATGTTATGTTGAGGGAGAAATACAAGTTCAAGGTTATCGGGTTTGAATTTGGACGTCATTGTTAAAACTTTACAAGCTTAAGGTGAAAGAAAACTGAGTAAGAGAATTATGGAGATATAAAAATTATGAAAATTGCAAGTGGCACTGTTCGGGGACGTCTTGGGGTAATATAGCAGACAACTAGGAATGTGAATGGTCGAAAAAGAGGTAAGTGTATAAAAAGATAAAAAAAAAATATACTCAAGTAAATCTTTGAACTTATCTCATTATTTATGTAAAGTATACCTACTCTTCTGAAATTACGACCGATATCTCATAAAATTTACAACTGAGTGGGACCCAGTGTTTTTTTAACGGTCAAAAGTTTCTATTGGTGCCAACGGTCATATCCTATCAGTGTGTACAAAAATGGCCTAACATGGGGTAGAATACATATGACAGTGGCTAAGAAACCACTGTCATTGTGTAGAAAAATTTTAGGTCAAAAATAGAAATAACACAAATAAAGGAATTAATCCTAAGGGACTATTTTTTCTTCGATATGCATAAGTGACAATCGTTGTCCATGCATAAGCATGAGAGACATGCAATAACTATAGATTCCCTTGCTCACAAATGTCCCATGAATAAAAATAATTCGTATAATACCTTTGCAACTCCCATGTTAGCCCATATATAATCCCAAGTCTCCCATCCGACCAAGCCCAAATCTAGGTCAAAAGGTCTTGGCAGCATACGATATTGTTAGGGATATGCATGCTACAGTGCCTCGAAGACTAGAAACTCCTACAAACCATAAAGAATGTATTCATAATTCTTAACCCCCAGTCACCAGTGGATACAGTCTAGAACTGTGATAAGAAAACTCTAAGAGTGCCCAAAATCATAAAGGTATCTGTCACAAACGTGAATTTTGAATTTATTTAATTACGTGAAACACGATGGTCCGGGTTAGACTTGTGTGTCTATTGATGCTCCCGATTGTTTACGCGTATTTGGTGTACGAATTTAAAAATTTTCTATGGATGACAATCATGAAAGTTATTATTTTGAATGACTATTATTCGTTTACGTTACGTACTAGAAATTTCTGTTTTACGAGTCCACATTTAATTACATCAACATAATCTCATTTAAGAAGTTCGCTACACATAACAAATATTTTTCACTCGGTATATTTAAACGACAGGCTTAGGAAATTCCCTATTTATCAAATTCACTACACTACTACTACTTGAAACTTCTTAAACTTAATCCTACAAACACTTAAACCTTACAACTTTACATACTACAACACAACATTTGAAAAATACCAAAATAAAAGTGAAAAACAAATCCATTTACTTTGTTACTACACTCCAAAAAACGCCCCCTATGTTTTCAAGTGCAAACCCATGTTTTTGCATTTAACTTCCACAATACACTTTGGATTCTTAGTACTTCACCAACTCCTTTTTTACCTAGTACCTTTGTCTCCCCTCCCCTCCAACATCCAACGGATACAACCTCCTTTCTCCCATAGATTTTCTTAAAACTTAACCTTACAACTAACATTTTAATGTTTTAATACAAAGTAACGACGACAACATGTTTTGATGTATTCGCCTTGTTTTGTTAAGAAGCATGTTCTCTCTGGGTTGGTCCATAATTCGATGTTGTTGTATTCATTTTTTTGGTGTTTCTTGGGAGGCTGTGATGGTTTGCCATAAGGTGTTCATTGTTTATGTTTGTGTATTTTTAGGAGTGTGATGATTGGGAGAAAGATGATGAGTTTGTTGTGACAGATGAGATTATTATGTTATGTTTTTTTCTAACAAAAATCTGTGACACCCCCAAATCGGTCAAAATGCAGCGGATATATATATTGGGTGTCACGTGGGTGGATCATAGCAAATAGTACATAGAGCATCAGATAAAAGATTATCAAACATTTATTACATGACCAAAAGTGTAAATCATTATTTTAAATAGTTCTGACATAACGTAAAGATTGTTCATGAGTCCCTTATGAAAATCCTCCAATGCTTGCTAAGATGTTGTCTACTCAAATGAAACAGTCCATGCACATAGTAACTACCTGCTTCAAGCACCTGAGAAAAACATGCTTTGGAGAGTCAACAAAAAGTTGGTGAATTCATAGGTTTAGTTGTATAGTTTGGATATAAATAGTCACTGAAACAGTAAGGCACAAAGCATTGCTGTTTAAAGGTAATTATACTGTCTATTGTCCGAAACTGACACTTGACATAGTTGAGCCCTCAACAAATGAGGACACCTCGCCATTTCTAAACAGGCACCCATCAATAGTAAGTGCTGACATGGTAAACACCTGTTGTCCCGGCCAAGGCACAGTGAGCATGACTCACCCAGGTGGGGATGGTCAATCACAAATAGATCTATTTATAACATTCAGGTAATTCAACAATTTTAACAGTTTCAGCTCACGGGTCATGAGGATCTCTACAATAGGCACGTATAATTAAAGTTGATACAGTTTATTTTATATCCATAAATCAGTTGCATGTTTTCTCCCCCAAAAGGATTTTTAAAGTTTGTCAATATATGAAAGTGGGGCCATGAACTCACCTTAACAGTATGGTGATAGTCACAAAATCTGGAGTAGTGCTCAACACACAATCAACAACCTAGATAATTATATAGTCTCAGTAAAAGTATAACAGGTTGTACAAAGGTTACTGAAGTATCAGTATATGCTTCTACAGGTTTTTAAGCATTTTATTAGAGTACCCGTAGTTGGTTAAGTGGTACGGGTTGTAGTCATATTTATTTTAAGTAATAAAATAAATACTATAGTCCAATTAACTCAATCCTGTTTAATTAATATTCTCGAATTCATACTATACTCAATGTGATTTAAATGTTTGATAACAGGGTTTCCTAAGTATTTGATGTGAGGAAAAATAAATATAATTAGTATATTTATTCTTTTATAAACGGTCATATTAAAAATATACCCACAAGTATCGGGCCTTTATATTTTCCTTTCTGGTATACGTTGATTATATATATATATATTATTAGGGTTTATGAAAGTTTATCTAAGTTTAGGGAATGTCAAAACTAGTCCCCTAATTTGCATAAATACCCCCGGTTACACAAACGCCCCTAGGGCTTACATAAGTTTCAATGTTTGTCATTTCTAGTCCTCGTAGTTCCGGCCAAGTTTTTAGATATATACTCAAGTTACAAAACATCCCCTAGGGCTTATAAAAGTTTCGACTAAATACCAAACAGCCCCTAGGGTTTACCAAGGTTTATTGAGTTAGCAAAGGGGGGGTCCCTATGGTTTCGGTTAAGTGCCAAAAAGAGCCCAAAGAGTAACTAGTTGTATACAAGTTTTCATAATGTCATTTTAGGTCCTTTATGTTTCGGATAAGACCTTATAAGGCACGAAAAGATTTTTAGGTTTGTAAAATGTTTACAAAATGGTCCGTTTGGTCCTTGAAGTTTGAAATAAGTCTTGTCTACTTAAAACCGTGACCCTATACTTTCCACTTCGTCAAATTTAGTCCTTGTACTTGTTTCAAGTTTCAAAAAGTACTCAACTTTTGTATATATTTTCATTTTCAACTTAGTACTTCCCTTATTTTACACAACCGGCCCAAAAAGGCTCCAATATGTATTTTTTTTGTGCTTAATGGGCTCGGATGGGTTTCTTGGGCCAAACGGTTCATAGTGGGCTAATTAAAAGTTACTATAACATTTATTTAGCCAATACATTTACTTTGGGCTTATGGGCTTAACAACGGGCCTATCTATATAACTTTACCCTTAGTTAAATTTGTATAACCATTAACTACAACTTGGGCTTAATACGTTTCGGCCCAACCAAGCTTATGGCTAATCCGATTTTACACAATTATGGTTTGGCTTATTGGCTTATTTGTGTAGTATTGATTTATCTTATCAAAAATAAGGGATCTTTCGTCACATCATGCTAGTTAATACCTCAAGATTCAATAAGCCATGGTACACACTTGTTTTCAAAATAAGCCGAATATTATGGGCTTAAGGCTTGAGATTTCTAGTGTTTATAACTAATCTAACTAACCATTTTATAGAAGTTAATCTAAGATGCTTAAATTAAGGTGTTCCTTCTTCGTCTTGAATATTTAGCCGAGCCACCTAGGGTTTTAGGACGCAACCCTAAGTAATTCACTTGGTTACACATGTTGCCAATAAGATCAACCTAAGGGCGTGTATACTTGTGGCCAAATATGCAAGCCGTGAGCTTTGCTAGGAGGGTTTTAGCATGATTTTTACGTGTGCATGCATTCTAAACCTTGATTATCATAAGTTTAAGTGAATGCTATGCATGAGAAGTAAGGGTTATGGAAGATGGTGGAATGAAAGATTACTTACTTGCTTAGATTTAGAGGTGATGAAGTAGAAGTACACTAAAGCTTGAGGTTCCTAAAAGTGGACAAATGAAGCCTTCCTAGTTGGATCAATGTTTTGCCGAGACCACCTTTTTCCTTCAATGCTTCTTTGACTTGATTCATTGCTAAGAGAAGTAAATGAGTTTGAGTTTGGTGATGATTGGAGAGTAAATGTGATATGTGTTTAATGTTCTTAGGATGAGTTACCCATGCTTTCTAGTTTAGCCGTAGGTTTCATCCAAGAGGGGAGTTGTTTTGGTTTTAAGCTAGTTGTATGATGATGTATGTATAGGGAGTTTAGTACATCTTCATAAATGGAGGGATGTACAAAGGGGATGTGGAGCTTGCAAAACCGGCTAGGTGAGGGCTTGGTGGGAGACAAAAGGTACATTCTCTTAATTAGCTAATCTTAGTACCAAGATTACCTTGTACCAAGTGAAGTTTAGGTTTTGTTGGAGAGCTCCTAGCCGCGGGTTGCATATCCCATGTGGGGAATTGTGATTTTCAAAATATCTTGTAAGTATTAGTTAGTTTTTAGTGTAAAGGTAAGTTTTGTGTTATGTGAACACTTGTGTAATATTTCTAGCCGTGTAAACATAAGGCTTCGCAAGTGACGTGTAGTTTGTTTTTGATTAAGTAGAAGCCAAGTGTGATCACTTAGGTAAGACAAGTCATAAGGTGGATGGAAATTTTCTAACTTAAATAAAAATGTAACACATACACTAGACTTGTGAATTGAGGCCTTACAAAGATTAAATATGACAGAAGTATCATATATTTATAAATACACAAGAATCGACAGTAAAATTTAATGAGAGACTAAAACTTCATGAAGTGGGATTACACTTAGTTCAGTAAACTGTGCCCACTATGGGACAAAGTTGAAAGGTAAAAACAGGGGTTTTACAGCACATTCCCATTATTTTAGCTTTGTCCTCAAAGCTTAAATCGATGTCATTGGTCAGGCGAACCAGGCTGGGTACTTGGTTTTGAACGAGTCTTCTCGTTCCCAAGTGAACTCAGGACCTCTCCTCGAGTTCCATCGTACCTTGACCAATGGGATCCGGCTATTTTTCAACTGTTTAACTATTCTTTCCATGATTTCTACAGGCTCTTCCGTGAACTGGAGCTTGTCGTCAAAGTGAACTCCCTCTAATGGCATAGCTAGGGGCTCATCAGCGTAGCACTTTTTCAGGTTAGACACGTGAAAGGTGGAGTGCACTCGACTCAATTGTTGGGGTAACTCCAAGCGGTAAGCGACTTCTCCGACTCTTGCTATCACTTTAAAGGGGCCTACATAACGTGGGTTTAGTTTCCCACGTTTACCGAAACGTACAACTCCCTTCCATGGCGATACCTTGAGCATTACACGGTCACCTACTTCATACTGCATAGGTTTTCGTCTCTGATCTACATAGCTCTTTTGTCGGTCGCGGGCAGCTTAGATTCTTTGTTTTATAAGAATTATCTTGTCAGTTGTTTCTTGGATCAGTTCTGGCCTGGTGAGCTGGAATTCGCCTACTTCTACCCAACACACTGGTGAACGGCATTTCCTACCATATAGTGCTTCGAATGGGGCAGTTTTGATGCTAGCATGGTAACTATTGTTGTAGGAAAATTCCACCAAAGGGATGTGATCAACCCAACTATTCCCAAAGTCAATCACGCATGCTCGTAACATGTCTTCAAGGGTCTGAATTGTCCTTTCTCTTTGGCCGTCAGTCTGCGGGTGGTAAGCAGTGCTCATATCTAGGCGGGTTCCCAAAGCTTGTTGGAACGCCTTCCAGAAATTGGATGTGAACCTACCGTCCCGGTCGCAGATTATTGAGACGGGTATTCCGTGTTTAGTCACCACCTCCTTCAAATATGTCTTGGCTAACTTTGACAGGGAGTCATTCTCCCTGATGGACAGGAAGTGCGCGGATTTGGTAAGTCGGTCGACGATCACCCAAATGGTGTCGTAACCGTGGGATGATCTTGGAAGCTTGGTGATGAAATCCATAGTGATATTCTCCCATTTCCACTTGGGTATCTCTGGTTGAACCAGTAATCTGGATGGTCTTTGATGTTCGGTTTTGATGCGAGAACATGTCAAACATTTCTGGACGTAAGTGGCGATGTTTGCCTTCATGTTTGGCCACCAGTACAACTTTTTCATGTCCTGATACATTTTCTTCGATCCGTGGTGTATGGAATACTTGGACTTATGGGACTCATGCATGATCACGTCCCTCAAATCCCCATAACAAGGTAACCAACTCCTCCCATGCAAACACAGGGATCCATCTGCTCTTGGTTCCAACTTTTCTTTGGTGAGATCGGCCCTGAGCATACCTCCAACATCTTCCTTCACGAGGTTTTCAGGTTTCTGAGCTTGTGTCTGAGCTTCTAGGATTTGTTTGGGTAAATCCAGACTAATTGTTACGACTAGTGCCCGGACTCTCATAGGAGGATCGGTCTCCTTACGGCTTAGTGCGTCTGCAACCTCATTTGCTTTACCGGGATGGTATTTGATCTCGCAGTCATAATCGCTTAGCAACTCAATCCAACGACGTTGCCTCATATTTAGCTCCTTTTGATCCAGTATGTGTTGTAAGCTCTTGTGGTCCGTATGCACCGTGCACTTGGTTCCGTACAAATAGTGTCTCTAGATTTTTAACGCAAACACCACATATCCAAGCTCTAAATCATGGGTAGTGTAGTTCTTCTCATGTTTCTTTAGCTGTCCGGAGGCGTACGCGATCACTTTCGTCCTCTGCATTAATACTGCGCCCAAGCCCTTATGTGACGCATCACAATATACCACAAAGTTGTCGTTGCCTTCGGGTAAGGCCATAATGGGTGCACTACACAACTTTTCCGTGATTAGTTCAAAAGCTAACTCTTCTTTTTCCCCCCAGTCAAACTTTATTCCCTTCTGTGTGAGTTTGGTCATTGGTTTTGCTATTTTGGAGAAACCTTCGATGAATCGACGGTAGTATCCGGCAAGGCCTAGGAATTGGCGGATTTCTGTCGGTGACTTTGGGGATGCCCAATCTTTGACGGATTCAACTTTTACTGGGTCTACATGAATGTCGTTGCTATCAATAACATGACCGAGGAATTGGACCTTTGAGATCCAGAATTCACATTTGGAGAACTTGGCGTACAACTGTTCTTCCTTAAGTATCTTCAGAGCTTGGGTAACGTGTTCCTCGTGTTCATGTTCATTCTTAGAGTAAATGAGTATGTCATCTATGAAGACTATCACAAATTTATCTAGGTATGGTCTGCACACCCGATTCATAAGGTCCATAAAGATGGCAGGAGCGTTGGTCAACCCAAAAGGCATGACCTGAAATTCGAAATGGCCGTAACAAGTCTTGAAAGCGGTTTTTGGAATATCCTCCTCCTTGACCCTCAATTGATGGTACCCAGATCGCAGATCTATCTTGGAATACACAATTGACCCTTACAAGTGGTCAAATAGGTCGTCAATACGGGGGAGTGGATAACGGTTCTTTACAGTCAACTTATTCAGTTCTCTGTAATCGATACACATTCGAAACGAACCATCTTTCTTTTTGACGAATAAAACCGGAGCTTCCCATGGTGAGGAACTAGGTCGGATGAATCCCTTGTCAGACAATTCCTGAAGCTGTTCTGCTAGTTCTTTCATCTCTGATGGTGCCAGTCGATAAGGAGCTTTTGCTACGGGTGCAGCTCCTGGAATCAAGTCAATCTGGAATTCCACTTGTCGGGTTGGTGGTAAGCCCGGTAATTCTTCAGGGAAGACTTCGGGGAAATCCCGGACGATGGGCACGTCCTTGATTTGCTTCCTTTCGGTGTTGTCTTCTTTATCTACCTGGGAGATGTGAGCCAAGAAGATGGGACATCCTTTCAATAAATATCTCTGAACTTTGGTACAGGATATGACACTGAGTCTAGTGTCCGCAAGGTCGGTATTACCATTGCCTCGAACGATCAATGTCTCATTTCCCCATGGCAAACGGACTAGTTTCTCGTCGCAGACGATTACTGCGTGGTACTTAGCTAACCAATCCATGCCAATGATGATATCGAAACTGCCTAGATTTACTGGGATTAAGTCAATATTGAACGGGTGGTTGGAAAGGTTCAGGGTACAACCCCTAACAATGGTATCAGCTTCTACGATCTTACCGTCTGCTAATTCTACCGAGAATCGGCGTTCTAACGCGGAAGGGATAACCTCTAATATACTACTAAATTCAGTGGAAATAAAGCTCCTGTCTGCCCCAGTGTCAAATAGTATGGATGCGTAACGATTATTTAGTAAAAACGTACCCGTAACTATGTTGGAGTCTGGGTTGGCTTTTGCATTGCCCACCACGTATACTCTGGATGCGGATCCTCCATTGTTTTTGTTCTGATTGGCCAACTTGGGGCAGCCTGATTTCACATGTCCGGGTGCTCCACACTCATAGCATGTGATTCCTTTCCTTGGGCCACTGTTACTTCCTCCTATAACACTACGGTTTCTCGGTTGTCTATTCCCAAATCCACGGGCATTGGTTCCACCTCGATTATTTCTCCTAGCAATAGGGTTGGGCTGAACCTGAGTAACGGCATTTACCTGGCAATCGCGAACAAAGTGGCCCACTGCTCCACATTTGTAACAAGTCCTGCATGGGTCACCCACCTGATGGTGAAAGTGGCATGTCGTGCATATAGGTTTGGTGCCTTCGTAAATCTTTGACCCGGTGGGGGCGATTACACTGTAGATCTGTCCGGTGTTTTGACTCTTTGGAGTTGGGTGATAGTGAGCACGGACATTGTCGTCCAACTTCCTGTTGTTCTCAGTGTTTCTCTCGGAGATGGCACGGGTCCTCTTGTTGATCAATTTGGCGGCAAACTCCATGGCTTTCTTGACGGTAGTGGGCCGCGAGGCGAGAACGCTATCATGGATGGCGTCGGGGAGTCCTTCAACGTACTTCTCAATCTTCTCCTCCTTATCGGGAAACATCCTGGTACACATGAGAGTCAATTCTTGGAACCTTCGGTTGTACAACATGATGTCATTGTTTTTACACCTAAGATCCCATAGCTCAACTTCTAGTTTCTTCATTTCGCCCCTTGGGCAGTACTTTTCCGTCATTCTCTCCTTCAGATTTGTCCAGTTCAGAGTGTAAGCAGCATCATGTCCTAGAGTAACAGCTACAGAATTCCACCAGGTGAGGGCACTTTCAAGCAGCGTGCAGGTGGAGAACTTAACCTTGTTCTCATCGGCGCAGTCGCTGATGCGGAATACGGTATCTAGTCTTTCAAACCATTGTATCAATTCCACTACGCCTTCGTTGCCCCGATAGTAAGATGGCTTGCATTTGAGGAAGTCAGGGTAAGAACAACCCCTGGTGGTATTATTATTCCTTCGGTTATTGGAATTTTCGCTATCGTCCATGTTTCGGCTAGCTGCCATAGCGGTGGCGATGCCTTGGTCAATCATTTCCCTAAGTTGGGCAGTGGTGACATTATGGGTGGCATCGTCATTAGGAGGATTATCAGCAGGGTTATTGGCTGGGTTAATGGCAGGATTAGTGGCAGGGTTTTGCCTAGTGATTGCCACTTGTCTGTAGTTATACACAAAAATGAAATTGTTAGCTTCAAAGTCCGTATGATTATATATTATTTGCATGAGCAAACCTGTATATAATAATTACAACAATTTGAATAACTTGTCACATTTTAATGATACAACACATGATATAACAAAAGAGAGTGGGAATATGTCATTTCCTGAAAGAAAATACACACAACATCAAGTACAACTGATCCAAGACAGAAGTACAGTACGTCTGTCTGGGGTAGTGGTACGCACAGTCTAAAGTGATATATATACAAACACCTATCTACGAGAGTACAGTACTGATAGGCTACAAAAGCTGCATGAAATAAAAGTACATGAAATCCTATATCATGATAGCTGGGATGCAACCCAAAGCTTATCATGATGCACATGAGATCTAGTACATCTAATCTATGCTGGTCTAACGGATCAGGTGGAGGTGCCTGGTACAGCGGGTGCTGGCGGGGCTGCTGGTGCGGGCATAGCGTCCTATAGAGCGATCATAGCAAGTCTCGTCTTCTTGACGTGGCAGAGAGTCCGAACTAACTGGGCCCTGAGGGTGTCCAAATTTAACACCCCCAAATTTACACGCAGCGGAATATATCTTTGGGTGCTAAACAATGATACAATAACACATAATTTATAAAGGACGACTCGAAAAGAGACGTTTCAAATTTACCGTTCCTAAAACATTTGTTAGAGTAGCGTAGTCCCAAGACATCGTAACCAAAATACAACTAAAACAAAAGATTTATATTGTTTTAAGGAAAGGAACGATAAACATTCATAGAGTTTAAATTTCAAAAGCAGTGCACAACTTCATTCCCGTGACCTCCAAGCTTCACACTCCTTGATTACCTGAAATACATGTGAGAAAATCATCAACAAAAAAATGTTGAGTTAAATCTATAGGTTTATGTAATCATTTTGAACACAAGCAAAGATTATAAGTTTGTGGCATACTTGAAGGCAACAAGCATCGAATAATAATTTGCATCAACAATAATAATTGTATATAGCATAAATTGCATCAAGCTCATGGAACCGAGCCCTTAGACACTCCCATATCAGTCTAATAAGACGAGAGATTTATTAATTGTCGGTTACCTCCAAATTATTGGTACATTGCCGTATACCTGACTTCTCAATACAATATGTTCAAACAGTGTGGAGGTCGAGCCTACGCTTTTATGACAAGTCCACACAAACTGAACCGGGGCGGCCTCCCCTATAGATCTATTAATTATACTAGCGGTTAACCCATCATAGGTTAATTAATGGTCCACAATTGAGGATTTAACAAAGGCAATCACTTAATGCAATTTAAGGCAACCACAGGTCCACTCAGATAGGGACAAGCATACCATAAAAGACTTGTGTTCTAAGTTTATAAAAACATGTATTCCCCCTCGCGAGTTTTAAAACAATTAAAGTGTACAAGCGAGGCTATAGACTCACCTTAGCGATAGCGATAGCGATAACGATAGCGATATCAAACAAGGATAACGATCAAGATAATAGTGACGGGAGTGAAATGATGAAATAAGATAAGCCAAGAAACCACGAGCTTCTAACGACGACCTAAAATAAAATGGCACGTCTTAGAAATATAAACGATTAATGTAGGATAATAAATGATTTTTTTAATAAAGGTTTAATAAAAATAATATAGTTATGAAAATTAAATAATATAGTCGGACCAAATTTTAAGATTATAGGATGAGGAGGGACCAAAAATGATACATTGAAAACCTATAATACTACTTTGTAAATACCTTTAAAATGATGGACCAATAATGAAAATGTACATTTTAATTGCATGAATATGGCGTGAAAGAGTTTACTACTTCTTTTCATTTGCAAATTGTATGCATTGTTTTCGTTTTCATCCGACTATTTAGTTTGAAAATTTGAAGCCATTATAGATCATAATACTAAGTCGATATCGAGTATTACCTCGGCTCCACACTAAAACATGAATGATTCGGAGTCATGATGGTCGAGAATAGATACCGACATGAACACGGATGCCCGCGACTCAACTGAACAAGAACTTGAACTCGCGGCTAACGAATCGAATACCAACGATTAGGAAACCAAAGCTCGAAACATGCCGACTTGAACTAAGGCCGTGATTGAACCCAAAACGAAATATATACGAAGTTCTAACCCGCTCTCTATTGGAGTAATAAGATGTCTAGTCATGGCATGGTTTCCTTTGTTGTCACCTTCACCAAGACTCCTGGTGTGAAAACATATATATGTCGATGGATGCGTATGGTGTATGACGGGTTGGCAGATATGTCTTCCAAAGTGTTATGTTGTTAATCTATACACTTTCAATATATGAGATGCTAGGTTGCAGCAACCATGCATATCTCTCTCGCCGCTTTTGCTCAGGCTTACACTTACGCCGCAAACATGTTAATCACCTTTTGTTCTACTCTCATGTTCGCTTTGTCCCGGGCGATCATCTCCCAAGTAACAATACATAAAAAAAGTTATTCATTTTTGAAGAGTGAACAAAGATAGATGCAAGAGATTATCTTTGGTCATAAACTTTGGAAAGTCATTCTATATTCAAAATTTGGAAGCGTAGAGTATTTTTGTAATTGAGCCGAGTGACAATTTTAAATAAAGGAATATCAAGCTCTTGCGTGTGAGTTTATTAACTTATGAGAAATAAGGTCTGTCGTGGGTGTTCAAATTATGTACTACGTGTACATACGAGAGTTAAATAGAAAAGAAGCGGTGTAAAGTTGTGATTTGAAGACGAATATTGACATTTGAACAAGAAAATAAACAGAACTTCATAAAAGAAAAGCAAATATCGATGACATTGATAGATAAGATTATTGATGCCGTTACCATCACAAGTATCAAACATACTAACAAATGATGTGCTACTATATTTTACTTTTAGATAAATAATGAATAAGTGGGTATTATCAAGACCCAATATTATAAAAGTTATGCGATTTGAAAGTTATGCGTAAAACACGAAAAATAAATGTTCAATGCAAAATAAAAATGTCGACATTCGGAGAACGTTGGTATTTTGCTAAATAAATAAAGGCTTATAATTTTATAAACGTTAACGGTCATATAAACGAATGACACTTAAAAGTTTATCACAAATTTATGATGAATGTCCTTAAAACGAAAAATTAAAACGTCGACAATAAAAAAATATTAAATATCGAAACTATCGAAAATAAAATGTAAAATTTTGGGCATCCGTCGGTATCACGATCGCTAATAGTCCTCGTTACTCATCGAAACATAAAAATAAAATGTTAAATACCGGTTTCAACTTAAACCGTTAAACATAATAGTATTTGACATCATTAAATGTTTCAAAAATACTTGAAAGATAGAATTAAGTAATGACCTTATTTTTGCGGGTTTTACATCCTCACCACCTTAGGAGAGCACCGTCCCGGGGCTTACTTCTCCTTAGGTCAATCTACGAATAAATGTGAATACTTGCTCTTGAAGTAGTCCTATCGCTCCCAAGTGTATTCAGATCTAAGTCGGAAAATCATAGATCAACAAAGAATGATCTTAAAGATACATAAAGTACAATGACGTAAAATAATATACACTAATCCACATAGCTTAGTTGACTGTTACTCACTTGCAGTAGTGGAACCTGCTTACTCCTCCTCGAAGACGTAATTGGGCGGTGGTAAATTCGTAAAATAGGTATAAAGTATAATAAAATGAAATGGAATAATTTCTAAAAATTCAAATAAATATAGAAAATACTTCAAAATAAATATAGGAAAATTTCATAAATTTATTTAAAAAAATCATTAATAAATGATAAACTTTTATCGAAAAGTGTAACGATACTAATATATATAGATCAGGGATTATAGAATTTATTTATAAATACTTAGCGATAAGGGATACATAATAATGCATACTAAAATTGTAATCCGAGAAGTAGCTTGAACCTGAAGTCACGCGAAATCATGTGCACCGACTCATTGAAAATTAAAACTGACAGCTATAGTTTAGGTTTTTAAAATAAAGACCTAGTTCTCTATAACTCATGGCTCTGATACCAATCTTTAACACCCCCAAATTTACACGCAGCGGAATATATCTTTGGGTGTTAAACAATGATACAATAACACATAATTTATAAAGGACGACTCAAAAAGAGACATTTCAAATTTACCGTTCCTAAAACATTTGTTAGAGTAGCGTAGTCCCAAGACATCGTAACCAAAATACAACTAAAACAAAAGATTTATATTGTTTTAAGGAAAGGAACGATAAACATTCATAGAGTTTAAATTTCAAAAGCAATGCACAACTTCATTCCCGTGACCTCCAAGCTTCACACTCCTTGATTACCTGAAATACATGTGAGAAAATCATCAACAAAAAAATGTTGAGTGAAATCTATAGGTTTATGTAATCATTTTGAACACAAGCAAAGATTATAAGTTTGTGGCATACTTGAAGGCAACAAGCATCGAATAATAATTTGCATCAACAATAATAATTGTATATAGCATAAATTGCATCAAGCTCATGGAACCGAGCCCTTAGACACTCCCATATCAGTCTAATAAGACGAGAGATTTATTAATTGTCGGTTACCTCCAAATTATTGGTACATTGCCGTATACCTGACTTCTCAATACAATATGTTCAAACAGTGTAGAGGTCGAGCCTACGCTTTTATGACAAGTCCACACAAACTGAACCGGGGCGGCTTCCCCCATAGATCTATTAATTGTACTAGCGGTTAACCCATCATAGGTTAATTAATGGTCCACAATTGAGGATTTAACAAAGGCAATCACTTAATGCAATTTAAGGCAACCACGGGTCCACTCAGATAGGGACAAGCATACCATAAAAGACTTGTGTTCTAAGTTTATAAAAACATGTATTCCCCCTCGCGGGTTTTAAAACAATTAAAGTGTACAAGTGAGGCTATAGACTCACCTTAGCGATAGCGATAGCGATAACGATAGCGATATCAAACAAGGATAACGATCAAGATAATAGTGACGGGAGTGAAATGATGAAATAAGATAAGCCAAGAAACCACGAGCTTCTAACGACGACCTAAAATAAAATGGCACGTCTTAGAAATATAAACGATTAATGTAGGATAATAAATGATTTTTTAATAAAGGTTTAATAAAAATAATATAGTTATGAAAATTAAATAATATAGTCGGACCAAATTTTAAGATTATAGGATGAGGAGGGACCAAAAATGATACATTGAAAACCTATAATACTACTTTGTAAATACCTTTAAAATGATGGACCAATAATGAAAATGTACATTTTAATTGCATGAATATGGCGTGAAAGAGTTTACTACTTCTTTTCATTTGCAAATTGTATGCATTGTTCTCGTTTTCATCCGACTATTTAGTTTGAAATTTGAAGCCATTATAGATCATAATACTAAGTCGATATCGAGTAATACCTCGGCTCCACACTAAAACATGAATGATTCGGAGTCATGATGGTCGAGAATAGATACCGACATGAACAGGGATACTCGCGACTCAACTGAACAAGAACTTGAACTCGCGGCTAACGAATCGAATACCAACGATTAGGAAACCAAAGCTCGAAACATGCCGACTTGAACTAAGGCCGTGATTGAACCCAAAACAAAATATATACGAAGTTCTAACCCGCTCTCTATTGGAGTAATAAGATGTCTAGTCATGGCATGGTTTCCTTTGTTGTCACCTTCACCAAGACTCATGGTGTGAAAACATATATATGTCGATGGATGCGTATGGTGTATGACGGGTTGGCAGATATGTCTTTCAAAGTGTTATGTTGTTATCTATACACTTTCAATATGAGCTGCTAGGTTGCAGCAACCATGCATATCTCTCTCGCCGCTTTTGCTCAGGCTTACACTTACGCCGCAAACATGTTAATCACCTTTTGTTCTACTCTCATGTTCGCTTTGTCCCGGGCGATCATCTCCCAAGTAACAATACATAAAAAAAGTTATTCATTTTTGAAGAGTGAACAAAGATAGATGCAAGAGATTATCTTTGGTCATATTGTCATAAACTTTGGAAAGTCATTCTATATTCAAAATTTGGAAGCGTAGAGTATTTTTGTAATTGAGCCGAGTGACAATTTTAAATAAAGGAATATCAAGCTCTTGCGTGTGAGTTTATTAACTTATGAGGAATAAGGTGTGTCGTGGGTGTTCAAATTATGTACTACGTGTACATACGAGAGTTAAATAGAAAAGTAGCGGTGTAAAGTTGTGATTTGAAGACGAATATTGACATTTGAACAAGAAAATAAACAGAACTTCATAAAAGAAAAGCAAATATCGATGACATTGATAGATAAGATTATTGATGACGTTACCATCACAAGTATCAACCATACTAACAAATGATGTGCTACTATATTTTACTTTTAGATAAATAATGAATAAGTGGGTATTATCAAGACCCAATATTATAAAAGTTATGCGATTTGAAAGTTATGCGTAAAACACGAAAAACAAATGTTCAATGCAAAATAAAAATGTCGACATTCAGAGAACGTTGGTATTTTGCTAAATAAATAAAGGCTTATAATTTTATAAACGTTAACGGTCATATAAACGAATGACACTTAAAAGTTTATCACAAATTTATGATGAATGTCCTTAAAACGAAAAATTAAAACGTCGACAATAAAAAAATATTGAATATCGAAACTATCGAAAATAAAATGTAAAATTTTGGGCATCCGTCGGTATCACGATCGCTAATAGTCCTCGTTACTCGTCGAAACATAAAAATAAAATGTTAAATACCGATTTCAACTTAAACCGTTAAACATAATAGTATTTGACATCATTAAATGTTTCAAAAATACTTGAAAGATAGAATTAAGTAATGACCTTATTTTTGCGGGTTTTACACCAAAGCTCCCCTGAGGTGAGCTGTCTCTGATGTGACTCCATCGTGACGAACAATCGCCAGGTCAAAGAACATGGAGAGGGACTGCTCCTGGGCTGTGAGGGCGGCATGAGTCTGCTGTTGTCGGCCCTCCAAGGTGTAGATGCGGTGATTGGCGTGGTCATAGTCTGTCATGAGCCACTGAAGGGCATCATAAACTGTGGTCCAAGCCCCTCTGGCAACCTGGGCTTCTGCCCACGTAGTCCAAGTTAGAGAATCCAGACGCTCCCTCAAGATCGATCGCTCAGCCTGACTAGCTGCTAATAAGCCGCGAACATCGGCCATATCCTGAGCATGCTGGGCTGTCAAAGCCGCTATCTGAGCCTGGACAGGATCCACCTGTCTAGTCCCAGATCCCTCTCCGACCTCAAAGATGGAGGCCGGGGTCGTCTGATACCTCCTCTTACGAGGGGGTAGAGATCTAGGAGCATAACCCTGGAGTGATGACGAGGGTGGTAAGGGCGGCAGGGTGTGGGCCACTGGGCCCACCTCCTCAGCTGGAGGTGTCAAAGCAGTAGGCGGTGAAGAAACAGCTAGGACTACTCCATCAGACTGACTGCCCTCAGAATCCGAGGCGGACAGCCATCCTAGTAATACGGACGATGGTGATGTCGTAGTATCTCTGAAAGAAAATCATCGTTTTGCTGACGTGAGTGTATGTCAAAAAAATAATATACTAATATTATAATAGTGATAGTAAGTATTCCCTTGACATATCATGTTAGGGTCTAGCTAATACTTATCAGATCATTTAACCAACGTTAAAATCAAAGTACACATAGATCACATAGTAAATGTATGCTCTATATCCTATATGCTTAACTATTCTAGTCCCAAAAGAAAAATCCCAAAGATTTTTAATGTAGCTATAGTCCAGTTTATTTATAAAAATTTTATTTTTATCTTTATAAATTTTTCTGCGTCTGGTTCTCTATAACTTTTGCTCTGATACCATTCTGTGACACCCTCAAATCGGTCAAAATGCAGCGGATATATATATTGGGTGTCACGTGGGTGGATCATAGCAAATAGTACATAGAGCATCAGATAAAAGATTATCAAACATTTATTACATGACCAAAAGTGTAAATCATTATTTTAAATAGTTCTGAAATAACGTAAAGATTGTTCATGAGTCCCTTATGAAAATCCCCCAATGCTTGCTAAGATGCTGTCTACTCAAATGAAACAGTCCATGCACATAGTAACTACCTGCTTCAAGCACCTGAGAAAAATATGCTTTAGAGAGTCAACAAAAAGTTGGTGAATTCATAGGTTTAGTTGTATAGTTTGGATATAAATAGTCACTGAAACAGTAAGGCACAAAGCATTGTTGTTTAAAGGTAATTATACTGTCTATTGCCCGAAACTGACACTTGACATAGTTGAGCCCTCAACAAATGAGGACAACTCGCCATTTCTAAACAGGCACCCATCAATAGTAAGTGCTGACATGGTAAACACCTGTTGTCCCGGCCAAGGCACAGTGAGCATGACTCACCCAGGTGGGGATGGTCAATCCCAAATAGATCTATTTATAACATTCAGGTAATCCAACGATTTTAACAGTTTCAGCTCACGGGTCATGAGGATATCTACAATAGGCACATATAATTAAAGTTGATACAGTTTAATTTATATCCATAAATCAGTTGCATGTTTTCTCCCCCAAAAGGATTTTTAAAGTTTGTCAATATATGAAAGTGGGGCCATGAACTCACCTTAACAGTATGGTGATAGTCACAAAATCTAGAGTAGTGCTCAACACACAGTCAACAACCTAGATAATTATACAGTCTCAGTAAAAGTATAACAGGTTGTACAAAGGTTACTAAAGTATCAGTATATGCTTCTACAGGTTTTTAAGCATTTTATTAGAGTACCCGTAGTTGGTTAAGTGGTACGGGTTGTAGTCATATTTATTTTAAGTAATAAAATAAATACTATAGTCCAATTAACTCAATCCTGTTTAATTAATATTCTCGAATTCATACTATACTCAATGTGATTTAAATGTTTAATAACAGGGTTTCCTAAGTATTTGATGTGAGGAAAAATAAATATAATTAGTATATTTATTCTTTTATAAACGGTCATATTAAAAATATACCCACAAGCATCGGGCCTTTATATTTTCCTTTCTGGTATACGTTGATTATATATATATTATTAGGGTTTATGAAAGTTTATCTAAGTTTAGGTAATGTCAAAACTAGTCCCCCAATTTTCATAAATACCCCCGGTTACACAAACGCCCCTAGGGCTTACATAAGTTTCAATGTTTGTCATTTCTAGTCCTCGTAGTTCTGGCCAAGTTTTTAGATATATACTCAAGTTACAAAACATCCCCTAGGGCTTATAAAAGTTTCGGCTAAATACCAAACAGCCCCTAGGGTTTACCAAGGTTTATTGAGTTAGCAAAGGGGGGGTCCCTATGGTTTCGGTTAAGTGCCAAAAAGGGCCCAAAGAGTAACTAGTTGTATATAAGTTTTCATAATGTCATTTTAGGTCTTTTATGTTTCGGATAAGACCTTATAAGGCACGAAAAGATTTTTGGGTTTGTAAAATGTTTACAAAATGGTCCGTTTGGTCCTTGAAGTTTGAAATAAGTCTTGTCTACTTAAAACCGTGACCCTATACTTTCCACTTCGTCAAATTTAGTCCTTGTACTTGTTTCAAGTTTCAAAAAGTACTCAACATTTATATATATTTTCATTTTCAACTTAGTACTTCCCTTATTTTACACAACCGGCCCAAAAAGTCTCCAATATGTATTTTTTTGTGCTTAATGGGCTCGGATGGGTTTCTTGGGCCAAACGGTTCATAGTGGGCTAATTAAAAGTTACTATAACATTTATTTAGCCAATACATTTACTTTGGGCTTATGGGCTTAACAACGGGCCTATCTATATAATTTTACCCTTAGTTAAATTTGTATAACCATTAACCACAACTTGGGCTTAATATGTTTCGGCCCAACCAAGCTTATGGCTAATCCGATTTTACACAATTATGGTTCAGCTTATTGGCTTATTTATGTAGTATTGATTTATCTTATCAAAAATAAGGGATCTTTCGTCACATCATGCTAGTTAATACCTCAAGATTTAATAAGCCATGGTACACACTTGTTTTCAAAATAAGCCGAATATTATGGGCTTAAGGCTTGAGCTTTCTAGTGTTTATAACTAATCTAACTAACCATTTTATAGAAGTTAATCTAAGATGCTTAAATCAAGGTGTTCCTTCTTCGTCTTGAATATTTAGCCGAGCCACCTAGGGTTTTAGGACGCAACCCTAAGTAATTCACTTGGTTACACATGTTGCCAATAAGATCAACCTAAGGGCGTGTATACTTGTGGCCAAATATGCAAGCCGTGAGCTTTGCTAGGAGGGTTTTAGCATGATTTTTACGTGTGCATGCATTCTAAACCTTGATTATCATAAGTTTAAGTGAATGCTATGCATGAGAAGCAAGGGATATGGAAGATGGTGGAATGAGAGATTACTTACTTGCTTAGATTTAGAGGTGATGAAGTAGAAGTACACTAAAGCTTGAGGTTCCTAAAAGTGGACAAATGAAGCCTTCCTAGTTGGATCAATGTTTGCCGAGACCACCTTTTTCCTTCAATGCTTCTTTGACTTGATTCAATGCTAAGAGAAGTAAATGAGTTTGAGTTTGGTGATGATTAGAGAGTAAATGTGATATGTGTTTAATGTTCTTAGGATGAGTTACCCATGCTTTCTAATTTAGCCGTAGGTTTCATCCAAGAGGGGAGTGGTTTTGGTTTTAAGCTAGTTGTATGATGATGTATGTATAGGGAGTTTAGTACATCTTCATAAATGGAGGGATGTACAAAGGGGATGTGGAGCTTGCAAAACCGGCTAGGTGAGGGCTTGGTGGGAGACAAAAGGTACATGCTCTTAATTAGCTAAACTTAGTACCAAGATTACCTTGTACCAAGTGAAGTTTAGGTTTTGTTGGAGAGCTCCTAGCCGCGGGTTGCATATCCCATGTGGGGAATTGTGATTTTCAAAATATCTTGTAAGTATTAGTTAGTTTTTAGTGTAAAGGTAAGTTTTGTGTTATGTGAACACTTGTGTAATATTTCTAGCCGTGTAAACATAAGGCTTCACAAGTGATGTGTAGTTTGTTTTTGATTAAGTAGAAGCCAAGTGTGATCACTTAGGTAAGACAAGGCATAAGGTGGATGGAAATTTTCTAACTTAAATAAAAATGTAAGACATACACTAGACTTGTGAATTGAGGCCTTACAAAGATTAAATATGACGGAAGTCTCATATATTTATAAATACACAAGAATCGATAGTAAAATTTAATGAGAGACTGAAACTTCATGAAGTGGGATTACACTTAGTTCAGTAAACTATGCCCACTATGGGACAAAGTTGAAAGGTAAAAACAGGGGTTTTACAAAATCATTTAGGGGACGCTTGGTAAACCTGAGAGGAATGAGAATGGGTAAGGGTAAAGGAATACAAAAGAATGCAATGAGCATTCTCTAGTATTATCATTACCATTATTGGTGCTTGGTTAATATAAGTTGCGGTGGTGATTAGAGATGGTGGCAACAACGGCTTGGGTTATAGTCATGATCGTGACGATGACGATGTTGGTTAGGGAAGCAATAATTAAAATTAGTGGCGGCTAGTGGTGGTTGAGGACGTCGGCCATTCCAACAGACGATTGCAGACTTGTGGTAATCGGTAGAGGTGGCGAATCAGAGGTGGATGTGGTGGTAACAGCGATGATCGGTGGTTTTTTGGTGGTTATTTATAGTTGGTGGTTGCAATAAGCGGTTGTGGTAGATGGTACAAGTAGCGACGAGATGTGGAGGTTGTGGCGATGGTGATGATCGACAGTGTGGTGGTGGTGGTAGCGATGGCGCCATCGGTATCCGTTAATGATGGTGGTAGAGTAGTGGTGGTGGCGGCGACGGAGAGTGGTGGTGGCATTGGGGGGTTGGTGGTAGTGACAATGGTGGTGGTCAATAATGGTGGCAGTGATAGGTGGAGACACACACATAGCTGAATCTATTACCTCAAATTCGTTACCCCCAATTTACAAGGGAATGATTTATTACCCAGTAATGGGTAATGATTACTTATATATCTCCTAACCAAGCACTATTAACCATTTTAATTTTCATTCCTTACCCCCTAAAACTTCTAACCAAGCACACCCTGAGTCATGTTTTTTAATTAGGTAAAATAACAAGAATAACAAATAAAAAATTTTAAAATTCATAAAGTATATCAAATAAAATGTTAAATTTAAGAGCACAAGGATATAAAATTATATCATAAACAATATATTGATAAAAATGTTAGGAAAATAAGATGTCTAGTTTTTTTTCCAAACTTTGATTTAATTCATAATATTAGCTAAGTAAATGTTAACTCGTCTAGTGGGATGTCGACGAGCTTGAAAGTCTCAATGAGGTTGTGACTTTAGGCTATATTTATAAGTCTGTGAGGAGGAATCATGAGGGAAAATTAACCGTACCTCACGCGTGAGTGTTGCTAAGAGAATTGTGTTCGCGCGTGACCATGTCGAAAATTAGCTCACTTAGGTGAGCTGATGTTGAGCTGCTCACTATTTGGTATTTGTTAGGACCTTTGGAATAGTTATTTGTAATAGGTATACTAGGAGGTATGTAGTTCCTCCTGGTCCTAGTAGTAGTAGGAGCAACACGTGTTCCTGGTCTTTAGAAAGTCAAACTTTATTATTTTGAGTATTCTGTTAGGATATGCATGAGATATGTTAGGAAAGGATATGCATATCAGTTTTACACGTTTTGGTTTATTGATGTATTAGGGTTTCCTTGTAGTATAAAAGGAACCTTAGGCAGAAGGGTTATACACACCTTCATCAAACATTATTCTAGTTCATATTAATATTAGAAATCCTTAGTAAAGAATCAAGTCATTATAGTTATTATGTTCTTCTTGTTCATAGTATTTGTATTCCGCACGTATACTGTGTGATTCATCTAGAGTCTCTCTGTGAATAGACCTGTGATTACAGAAGTCGTTCACCATCCCTAACAGGCTGCAAGATCCACATCTAGTGGACCCAACAAGTGGTATCAGATCCTGGGAGAGTCTCTGTACAAGAAGAATCAACTTTTCTTATCACTAACATCTTTGTTTAATCATGTCTGCCACGAGTTCTACTCAAACAGGAGAAGATAGCACCCCTAAAACACAACAACCTCAGCAGATCATTGCTACGGTTTCTAACACAAATGGAAAATTTCCTCTTCTGAAAAAGGATGAGTATGATAGCTGGGCAATGAAGATGGAATGCTGGATCACCAACACTGATCAAGATCTTTGGAAGATTATCCTGAATGGAAACAGCAAGAGGTTTACTGGAAGAGACAAGAATGGTAATATTATTCTTCTTGACCCTAAAACTCATGAAGAAATCACAGTTGTTCAGAAGGAGATCAAAGTAAAAACTATTTTGCTTCAGTCTCTTCCTGATGATCACATGGGTGACTTTTATCACCTGGATGATGCTAGAGAGATCTGGAACGGAATAAAAGCAAGGTTTGGTGGGAATGAGGAGTCAAAGAAAATGCGCAGATCCATGCTGAGAGATGAATTCATAGAATTCAAGATCTCAGAAACTGAAGGTATACATCAAGGGTATGACAGGTTCCAAAAGATACTGGGCCAGTTGAATCAACTCAGGTCGAAACCTGAAAATGGAGATATCAATGCAAGGTTTATTAGAGCCTTACCCTACTCATGGAATCAGGTGGTAATCTCTCTTAAAGTAAAAGGTGGCCTTGACTATCTTAATTTTGATGATCTGTTTATAAGCTCAAAACCTTTGAGCCTCATGTGAGAGGATACTCAAGTAATTCTTTTCCTACTCCTGCTAACTCTGCCTTTGTGAGTTCCATGGGATCTAGTCCCATGTCTTATGCTAGTAGCCCAAGCTATATTGTGTCTTCTCAGCATACTTCTACTCAGCATACTTCTACTCCTGAACCAAAAGCCAAGTCTGGTAGCATGGTAGAAGTTGTTCTTCACTCTTTTGTTGCTGATGTTGATCCACAACAGCAGCTTACTTTTGATTACTTCAAACAGGTTGATAAACTTGACCTGGATGAAATGGATCTCAAGTGGCAGATGGCCATGCTCACTCTCCGGGTTCACAAGTTTGAGAAGAAAGCCGGTCGAAAGTTTAACTACAACCCAAGAGAGCCAGCAAGGTTTGATAGAAGCAAGGTTAGATGCTATAACTGCCAGCAGCAAGGTCACTTTGCTAGGGAATTCCCTAACAAGAATGACCAGGAGAAGAACAGGTACTCAGCCTTCAAGATTCAGGAGGTGAAGGATGACAAGAAAGCTTTGGTGTCTATTGACTCTATGGTTAACTGGAGTGATCATCAGAATGTTACCTTGGAAAAAGTTGAACCTTCTACTGACATGTTTGCAATGATTGCTGGGAATCTGTCTAATGCCGAGGAAGCAGAAGAGTTTGCTCTTATGGGCATCTCACCTCAGGTACAACATTGTCGTCTTGGTTGTCATGATAAATATTCAGAACTGTTGTCTCAATACAATGAATTAAATGAATAAAATGATAAGTATTTTTTAGATGTTCAAGCATATAAGAATTATTTAAAAACATTGGAACAACAAAAGAGGTGGCTTCAAGATACTCAACGAGAGTATGAGGATAAAATTAGAATTCTGAACATTGATTTAGAAAACACCACCAATATGCTTAAATACACTGAAAAAGTAAAAGATGACAGTATCAAGGATAAGCAAGACATGAAGGAAAAATTGGATGCTACCCTTTTAAAATTTGAAAAATGGCAAAATGCACCCAAAAATCTTTCAAAGTTAACTGATAGTAGCATGTCTGGTAGGACTAAAAGAGGTTTAGGATTTGATAAATATATTTATTCAGAAGATGTTTTTGATTTATCTTTTTCAAGTGTCTTTGATCCTGACAAGGAGGAGGAGGGAAAACCTGGCTACAATAGGTTTCAACAAGCTGTAGCAATGCATGTTGTCCCTCCACCTCTTACAGTAACTTTTATGCCCATATCAAGGCATAATGACTTGGATGGATCACAAATGCATGAGTCCCCAAAAAGCTCCACTAATACTAATGACTTTGTCTCTTGTACTTTCAGTGACAAAGCCAATGACTCTGCATCATCTGGTTCAAGTGAAGAGTCAAGACCTACCAGCTCCAAGACAAATGACACTGCTGCTACTAGTGCTAGGAAGAGTGAAGAGAGAGTTGCTTCTACATCAACTATGTCTAGTTCTAGTTTATTGAGTCCTAGGAATGTTGTTTCTCCTAGAGTTGTGTGTAATAAATTTAGCAGTATGAAACAATGTCATTTGAATAAAAGGTCGTTTAAAACATGTTTTGTTTATGGCAGTACATTTCATTTGATTAAAGATTGTGATTTTTATGACCAACATCCTTTTGTTTTTCAAGCATATCCTGCTCCTGGTCCACCAAGAGTTGCTCCATATTCTTCTAGAAGACTAAACCCATGTGCCCAATCTTTTTCTTCTTCTAGAAGGACCTCTCCTTTAGCTTCTGATCATTGGAGAAACAATGGATTTATCCCTAATAGACCAAGCAGCAACTATTTTCAGAACTTTAATCAGAATTATGCATTTAATTCAGACCAAATGTATTTTGGGTTGGGAAATTTGGGTACTGATGTTAAGCCCTTAGCAGGTTGTTCTTGGTCAAACAAAAACACCCATATGATGATGACATTGTTGGGGATCTTAATAACTTGGCACCAGAAGTGGATGTAGCTTCTAATCAAGTTCTGCATACGCATAAAGACCATCCTACTACTCAAATCATTGGAGATCCTGGTTCTACTGTCAAGACTCGTAGAATGCATAAGAAATCAACGTCTGATCATCATGCTCTTGTGAGCTATATTGAGGACCAAAAGCGTAATAATCACACGGACTTTCAACACTTTTTGTTTGCTTGTTTTCTTTCACATGTGGAACCTAGATCAATCTCTCATGCTCTTGAGGATCAAAGTTGGGTGGAGGCTATGCAGGAAGAGATGCAGCAGTTCTTGTTTTAGAATGTTTGGATCCTTGTTGACTTGCCAGATGGAAAGACAGCAATTGGTACCAAATGGATTCTCAAAAACAAGAAAGATGCGAGGGGTATTGTGGTGAGAAATAAGGCTAGGTTGGTTGCACAAGGTCACACACATCTTGAAGGCATTGACTATACTGAAGTTTTTGCTCATGTTGCTAGGATTGAGGCCATTCGTCTGTTTTTGGCTTTTGCTTCTTATGTTGGGTTTACGGTTTTTCAGATGGATGTCAAGAGTGCATTTCTCTATGGCAAGATTGATGAGGAAGTTTATGTCAATCAACCTAAGGGTTTTGTGGATCCACTTCATCCCAAGAAAGTTTACAAGGTGGTCAAAGCTCTAAATGGACTTCATCAGTCTCCTAGAGCTTGGTATGAGCGTCTTTCCACTTTCTTGTTAAAACATGGCTATAGAAGAGGCATGATTGACAAAACACTATTTATCAAGAGGAATACCAAGGACATCATCCTAGTTCAAGTGTATATAGACGATATTATATTTGGTTCTACTAAGAAGGAATGGTGTGATGAGTTTGAACAACTGATGAAGGGCGAATTCCAGATGAGTGCTATGGGAGAACTTACATTTTTACTTGGTCTTCAAGTCAAGCAACAGTCAGATGGAATCTTCATAAGTGAAGACAAGTATGTTCATGAGATCCTTCAGAAGTTTGATATAGAACCTCTTAGACCTGCAGCAACACCTTATGAAGTCACTAAAGTCAAACTCAAGAATGAACCAGATCCTCCGGTAAAGGTTCACATGTACAGGTCCATGATTGGCTCACTCATGTATTTGACTGCATCACGTCCGGATATTATGTTTACAGTAAGTGCTTGCTCTAGACATCAGGTGGCTCCAACCGTTTCTAACTTGAATGTAGTCAAGAAAATTTTCAAGTACATCAAGGCTCAACCCAAGCTAGGCTTGTGGTATCCTAGAGAATCACCTTTTGTTCTTGAAACCTATAGTGATAGTGACTATGCAGGTGCTAATAATGATAGAAAGTCTACTACTGGTGGTTGTCAGTTTTTGGGTCGAAGACTTATCTCATGGCAATGTAAGAAACAGACGATATTAGCTAATTCTTCAACAGAAGTTGAATACGTAGCTGTTGTTAGTTGTTATGGACAAGTCTTGTGGATACAAAATCAGATGCTGGATTATGGGTTCAACTTTATGAATACCAAAATTTTCATTGACAATCAAAGCACTATCTGCATTGTGAAGAATCCTGTTTTTCATCAACGAACAAAACATATTGAAATTAGGCACCACTTTATAAGGGATGCCAATGAGAAGAAGTTGATACAGGTTCTTAAAGTACATACGTATGATAATGTTGTTGATTTATTGATAAAGCCTTTGATGGTCCGTGGTTCAACCACTTGGTGGTTCACATTGGAATGGTCAATCCTTGAGGTCTAGGATTGAGGGGAGGTTAAGCCTAAGGGGAGGCTTAGTGTAAATATTACATTGCACAGTCTAACATATGGTAGTTTCTAACAACATATTTCATGGGTATTTGCGGTGTGTGCTACTTCTAGTGGAGGATTTTGGTCACTTCTAGTGGCTTTATTCAGCTTCTAGTGGATACAAACCCTTCAATGTCATTGATGGTTGGCTTCTAGTATCGGTTTGGGTCACTGTTCACTTCGTTGACTTTCATTGACCATATTGTGCTCCTAGTGTTGACCATTACGCGTTTTGACTTTTAGTCAATGCAAATTACTTATGGTATATATCTTCTTAGTTAACTTTGGTAACTGGGATTTGCATATAATGGTAAAAGGGCAAGTGGTTGCCTTTGCATTAATTACTTAATTTTGAAAGGGCAACCCACATTATTAGGGGTCACTGAACAGTTACATGACCATTATTTATGGTCAAATATCTCCCTTGACTCATTCATCCCAACCATAACACACACATACACTCCTACTCTTTCAATCTCAAATCAATCATCTTCCATCACTTCCAATCATCAACAATAGCTGCTCTCCAATACAAACTCGATCATAACAAGGTGGCATATCTTGGAGAAGGTCCTAAACGAGAAGAGTTCGCAGACATCATCGAGTTCATTGAGGCTTCCAACCTCATGTATGCTTTTACGGTTTGCCCTACTGTATATGATAGTGTTATTCGTCAGTTCTGGGAAACTGCTCACCTTGTGGATGTTTTGGGACGCCCACTTGAGCTCCATGCTACCATAGATGGACGTTCATATGTGGTGTCTGAAGCTTCTATTAGGTCTGCTCTTATCTTCAGGATGAAGGTGGTGGTGTCTCCGTCCCAAATTCTGAGGTATTGGATGGGATGGCTGATCTTGGTTATAATCATGGGGGGAAGTTTAACTTCCAGAAAAATAGGTTTTCTCCCCAATGGAAGCTTCTAGTGCACTTTTTGATTCATTGCTTAAGCCCAAAGTCTGGGAGTTGGGATGCATTTCCCATTCCTTTGGCTACTGGTTTGATTTGCATTGCACAGGGTCGTGTGTTTAATTTTTCTCGCTACTTGTTTGATGGAATGGTTTACAATCTTAGTAGTACTGGCTCTAGGAAGAAGTTTTTAATGTACCCTAGGTTCTTGCAGCAGGTTCTTATGTGCATACCTAGAAATAGGGAGGAATATGAGACCCCTAAGCTTAGTTCTAAGGTGTATTCGAATATGGCACTTGGTTTTAAGGGTGTTTGGAGGCCTCTTACTGATGTTATGCTGGGCCTTGCCCAAGGGGATCCTAATGTTATTCCTCCGGCTGGTGAAGCCGAGGAGGAACTCCCATTAAGGGATGATCCTATGGAGGAGGAGCATCATGCTACTGATGAGCCTCATGTGGAGGTGGAAGAGCCAGCTAAAGAAGTGGTGGTCGAAATGCCATCCACTTCCAAGGATGCCCCCTCTTCTCTGCCACATAAGTCCCCATTTGTTGATACTCCCCCTTCTAGTCTAGCACCACATTCTGCAGAGAAGCCGTCTAGCTCTCATGCTCATGATGATGACGCCTTTGTTGCTTCTGGTCCCAATGATGCATTCCCTGATCCAAGTTGTTAGGACCATTGTAATAGTTATATGTAATAGGTAGACTAGGAGGTATGTAGTTCCTCCTGGTCCTAGTCGTAGTAGGAGCAAGTCCTGCTCCTGGTCCTAGTCGAAGTCAAACTTTATTATTTACTTAATATTCTGTTAGGATATGCATGAGATATGTTAGGAAAGGATATGCATATCAGTTTTACACGTTTTCTTTAATGATGTATTAGGGTTTCCTTGTAGTATAAAAGGAACCTTAGGCAGAAGGGTTAGACACACCTTCACAAAACATAGTTCTAGTCATTATCAATATTAGAAATCCTTAGAAAGGATCAAGTCTTTATAGTTATTCTGTTCTTCTTAATTATATTTATATTCTGCATTCATATTCTGTATAGAGTCTCTTTGTGATTTGACTTGTGATTACAGAAGTCATTCACCGGTCCTGACAGGCTGCAAGATCTACATCTAGTAGACCCAACTAGTGGTATCAGAGCCTGGAAGGGTCTCTATACAAGAAGAAGCAAGTTCTCTTATTACTCACAATCTGTTTATCATGTCTGCCTCAACTTCTACTCAAACAAGAGAAGAAAGCACTCCTAAAATTGTGCAACCTCAGCAGATCCTGGCTACGGTCTCCAACACGAATGGAAAATTCCCTCTTCTGAAGAAGGGTGAATATGATAACTGGGCAATGAAGATGGAATGGTGGATCACTAACACTGATCAAGATCTTTGGAAGATCATTCTGAATGGAAACAGCAGGAAGCTTACTGGACGAGACAAGAACGGTAATATTACTCTTCTTGACCCTAAATCTCATGAGGAAATCATAGCTATTTAGAAGGAGGTAAAAGCAAAAACAATTTTGCTTCAATCTCTTCCTGAAGATCACATGGGTGACTTCTACCATTTGGATGATGCCAGAGAGATCTGGAATGGCATAAAAGCAAGGTTCGGCGGGAATGAGGAGTCAAAGAAAATGCGAAGGTCCATGCTGAGAGATGAATTTACCGAATTCAAAATCTCAGAAACTGAAGGTCTAAATCAAGGGTATGATAGGTTCCAGAAGATCTTGAGCCAATTGAATCAACTTCGGTCAAAACCTGATGATGGTGACATTAATGCAAGGTTTCTTAAAGCCTTACCCTACTCATGGAACCAGGTGGTGATCTCTCTCAAAGCCAAAGGTGGGCTTGACTATCTCACCTTTGATGATTTGTTTCATAGGCTCAGAACATTCGAACCTCATGTGAGAGGATATCCTAGTGACTCTTTTCCCACCCCTGCTACTTCAGCCTTTGTGAGTTCTGTGGCATCTAGTCCCATGTCATATGCAAGTAGCCCAAGCAATACTGTCTCCTCTCAGCATACTATTCAGCATACTTCTGCTCCTGTTCCTGCTGCCAAGTCTGGTAGTATGGTAGAAGATGTTCTTCATTCTTTTGTGGCTGATGTTAATGCTGAACAACAACTTGCTTTTGATGACTTCAAACAGGTCGATAAACTTGACCTGGATGAGATGGATCTTAAATGGCAGATGGCCATGCTTACTCTTAGGGTTCACAAGTTTGAGAAGAAAGCAAGAAGGAAATTTAATTACAACCCTCGGGAGCCAGCAAGATTCGATAGAAGCAAGGTACGATGCTATAACTGCCAGCAACAGGGTCACTTTGCAAGGGAGTGCCTTAGCAAGAATGATCAGGAGAAGAACAGGTACTCCGCTTTCAAGGTTCAGGAGGTTAAAGATGACAGGAAGGCATTGGTATCTGTTGACTCTATGGTCAACTGGAATGATCATCAGGCTTCTACTTTGGAATCAGCTGAATCCTCGACTGACGTGTTAGCAATGATAGCTGGGAATCTCTCTGATGCAGAAGAAGCAGACGAGTTTGCTCTTATGGGCATCTCACCTCAGGTACAACATTGTCCTCTTGGTTGTCATGATAAATACACAGAATTGTTGTCCCAGTTTAATGAAGTAAATGATCAAAATGATAAGTATTTTTTAGAAGTACAAGCCTATAAGGCTTTATTAAACACATTGGAACAACAAAAGAGGTGGTTACAAGATACACAACGTGCGTATGAGGATAAAATCAGGATACTAAGCATTGATTTAGAAAACACTACAAATATGCTTAAATATACAGAAACTGAAAGAGATGCTAGTATCAAAGAAAAAGAGGAGATGCAAGCTAAATTGGATGCTACAATGTTAAGATTTGACAAATGGCAAAAGGCACCTAAAAATCTTTCAAAATTAATTGATAGTAGCATGTCTGGCAGAACTAAAAGAGGCTTAGGATTTGAAAAATATATTGATTCAGAAGATGTATTTGATTTATCTTTCTCAAGTGTCTTTGATGCCGACAAAGAGGATGAGGGCAAACCTAGCTACAACAGGTTTAAACCAGCAGCAGAAATGCATGCTGTCCCTCCTCCTCTTACTGGAACTTTCATGCCCACCTCATGGCATAATGACTCGGATGGATCACAGATGCTTGAGTCCCCAACAAGTTCTACTAATACTAATGACTTTGTCTCATGTACTTTCAGTGACAAAGCCGGTGACTCTGCATCTAATGGTTCAAGTGAAGAGTCAAGACCTACAAGTTCCAAGTCGAATGAACATGCTGCTACTGGTGCTAGGAAGTGTGAAGAAAAAGTTGCTGTCAAGTCAAGTGTGTCTGGTCCTTGTTTATTGAGTCCTAGGAAGAATGTGTTTCCTAGAAATGTGTGTAATAAAGTAGGCAGTATGAAACAATCTCATTCTAATAAAAGGTCTTTCAAAACATGTTTTGTTTGTGGCAGTTCCTTTCATTTAATTAAAGATTGTGATTATTATGACACACATGCATCTGTTAATCATGCTTTTCCTGCTCCTGGTTCACCAGGAGCTGCTTCATATGCTTCTAGAAGACTTAATCCTAGTGCTCCAATGTTTAATACTTCTAGAGTATCCTCTCCTTACACGTCTGATTATTGGAGAGATAGTGGATTCCAAACAACCAGTAATTATTTTCAAAATTTTAATCCAATATATCCGCATCATTTAGACCACACGTATTTTGGTTTGGGAAATTTGGAAATTGTTGTTAAGCCCTCAGCAGGTTGTTCTTGGTCAAATAATAATACCCATATGATGCATTGGCAACCAAGGAACAATGGTGGATCTCATCAATCTTCTTGGCATTCTTCTAATGATCCACAAGGCAGGCTCAAACCTGAAAAGGTTTGGGTCCCCTTAAGACACTAACTTTTGCATTTTTATTATCTTGTTGTTGTAGGTTACTCCATACCAGGATCCTAGTCTAGGCATTGTTGATAGTGGTTGCTCCAGGAGCATGACTGGCAATAAAAGTCTTCTCTCTAACTTTGTACCATTTCATGGAGGCAAGGTCTATTTTGGTGGAGGTGAAGGCAGAATCACTGGCAAAGGAACATAAAGACTCCAAATCTAAATTTTGAGCAGGTCTACTATGTGGAAGCACTTCAACACTTCAACTTGATATCGGTCTCTCAGATTTGTGACAAGAAGCAGTTTGTACTCTTCACCGATACTGATGCACTTGTGCTTTCCAAAGATTTTCAGCTTCCGGATGACTCACAAGTTTTACTCAGAATCCCTAGAAGACACAATCTATATAGCATCAAGTTGAATGAAGTCAACCCTACTGGTCAACTAGCATGTCTGGTTGCAAAAGCCTCAGAAGATGAAGCCACTAAATGGCACCGAAGGATGGGACATGTGAACTTCAAGACCATTCACAAACTTTCCAATCTGAATTTGGTCTCTGGTTTACCTCCCAAGACGTTTAGAAATGATATAAATTGTATTGCCTGTAGCAAAGGCAAACAACAGAAAGCATCCTTCAAGGCCATTACTGCTTTAAGCCTTATTACTGAACCATTGCAGCTTCTACACATGGACTTATTTGGTCCTACTTCCATCAGGAGCATTGACCACAAGCAATTCTGTTTGGTGGTGACTGATGGTTATAGCAGGTTTACGTGGGTGTTCTTCATGGCTGCCAAAAGTGAGACCTACTCAATTCTTCGAGATTTTCTTACCTTGATAGAGAATCAGTTGTCCAAGAAAGTTAAAGGTATTCGTTGCGACAATGGAACCGAGTTTAAAAATAGAGACCTCATCGCACTTTGCAATGCTAAGGGCATCAAAAGAGATTATAGTGCTGCTAGGACTCCTCAACAGAATGGTGTGGCAGAAAGAAAGAACCGGACACTAATAGAAGCAGCAAGAACTATGCTTGCCGATTCCAAGCTTCCAACCATGTTCTGGACAGAAGCTGTTAATACTGCAAGTTATGTTTTGAATAGGGTTTCTATAACCAATCCTCACAAGAAGACTCCTTATGAGCTACTCACGGGCAAAGTTCCAAATATTGCTCATTTGAAGCCTTTTGGGTGTCCAGTCACCATTCTGAATACTAGTGACTATTTGGGGAAGTTTGATGGCAAGGCAGATGAAGGATACATTGTGGGATATTCAGCTCATTCTCGGGCGTATCGTGTCTACAATCTTCAAGCCAAACGGATAATTAAAACTATTAATCTCAGGTATTTTGAGGAGAAGTCAAACATCCAAGGCAAAGGTCCAGAATGGTATTTTGATCTTGATTATCTTAGTGATTCGTTAGGATATTTTCGTTTCAAAACTAACCATGATGCAGGACCACAAGTGTTTGCAACTTCTAGTACTGGTGTTCCTTCTAGTCTTTCTGATTCAGATGATGAGGATGACATTTTTGTGGTTCCATCCTATTCCACCACGGTTTCTCCTACTCCTCCTAGTGATGCAACTCCATTGGATGTACAGGATTCCCAAGCAGCTCTTGACACTCTTCTCAAGCAACAACAAGAAGCTACTAAAGCAGCTGCTCAAGGTAGTTTTGAGTTTCCCTTGGTTGAGCCTACTGACAAAGTTGCTCCTGGTACTCCAGCTTCTGCTCCTAGTGCTAGCTTATCCACTACGGGTACTCCGGCTAGTGAGTCTGCTTCCAATACACGTTTCTCCAGTCCTTCTGATTTGGGGAACCATGAAAAGCAGTCTTCTACCAAGCTGGATGATATACATAAACAACCGGTAGATGGGATTTTCCAAAATGCTTCATATGATACTGACTTTGTTGGTGATCTCAATAACTTGGCACCAGAAGTGGAGGTTTCTTCCAATCCAGTCTTGCAATCACATAAAGATCATCCTACCACTCAAATTATTGGAGATCCTGGTTCTACCGTCAAGACACGCAGAATGCAACAGAAGGCCTCGTTTGATCATCATGCTCTTGTGGGCTATATTGAGGATCAAAAGCGTAATAATCATACGGACTTTCAACACTGTTTGTTTGCTTGTTTTCTTTCACAGGTGGAACCTAGGTCTGTTTCTCATGCACTTGAGGATCAAAGTTGGGTGGAGGCTATGCAGGAGGAAATGCAGCAATTCTTGTTTCAGAATGTTTGGGTTCTGGTTGACTTACCAGATGGAAAGACAGCTATCAATACCAAATGGATTCTCAAAAACAAGAAGGATGCACGGGGAATTGTTGTCAGGAATAAAGCTAGGCTTGTCGCACAAGGACACACTCAAATTGAGGGCATTGACTATACTGAAGTCTTTGCGCCGGTTGCCAGGATCGAGGCCATTCGTCTGTTTTGGCCTTTGCTTCATATGTTGGCTTTACGGTGTTCCAGATGGATGTCAAGAGTGCATTTCTCTATGGAAAAATTGACGAGGAAGTGTATGTTACTCAACCTAATGGGTTTGTAGATCCACTTCATCCCAAGAAAGTCTACAAGGTGGTCAAGGCTCTTTATGGGTTACATCAGGCTCCTAGAGCTTGGTATGAGCGTCTTTCCACTTTCTTGTTAAAGAATGGCTATAGAAGAGGTACTATTGACAAAACACTATTTCTTCAGCGGAATTCCAAGGATATTATCCTTGTTCAGGTTTATGTGGACGACATTATCTTTGGTTCTACAAGGAAGGAGTGGTGTGATGAGTTTGAACACTTGATGAAAGGCGAATTTCAGATGAGTGCCATGGGAGAACTGTCATTCTTCCTTGGTCTTCAGGTCAAGCAACAATCGGATGGGATTTTCATCAGTCAAGATAAATATGTCCATGAGATTCTTCAGAAGTTTGACATGGATCCTCTTAGACCAGCAGCAACTCCTTATGAAGTTGCTAAAATCAAACTTAAGAATGAGCCAGACCCCCCGGTAAATGTTCCCATGTACCGGTCTATGATTGGCTCCCTCATGTATTTGACTGCATCGCGTCCGGACATTATGTTTGCAGTAAGTGCTTATTCTAGACACCAGGTGACTCCAACGGTTTCGAACTTAAATGCAGTGAAGAAGATTTTCAAGTATATCAAGGCTCAACCTAAATTGGGTCTATGGTATCCTAGAGAATCTCCTTTTGTTCTGGAAGCCTATAGTGATAGAGACTATGCTGGTGCTAATAATGATAGGAAGTCTACTACTGGTGGTTGTCAATTTTTGGGTCGTCGGCTTATTTCATGGCAATGTAAGAAACAGACAATCGTCGCTACTTCTTCAACAGAAGCTGAATACGTTGCTGCTGCTAGTTGTTGTGGACAGGTTTTGTGGATCCAAAATCAGATGTTGGATTATGGTTTCAATTTTATGAATACCAAAATTTTTATTGACAATCAAAGCACTATTTGCATTGTGAAGAATCCTGTTTTTCATCAGCGGACAAAGCATATTGAGATTCGGCATCATTTTATACGGGATGCAAATGAGAAGAAGCTGATACAGGTTCTTAAAGTTCATACGGATGACAATGTTGCTGATTTGCTGACTAAAGCTTTTGATGGTCCTCGGTTTAACCACTTGGTGGTTCATATTGGGATGGTCAATCCTTGAGGTCTAGGATTGAGGGGAGGCAAAGCCTAAGGGGAGGCTTTGTGTACATATTAGGTCAGACTAACGTATTCATAGTATTTAACAACATAGTTTTTTTTTTCTGGTTATGTTGGTGTGTGGTGCTTATGATGGGGATTTTTGCTCTCTTCTGGTGGATTTGGCCTTACATGACTGGCTTCTGGTCCTCTTTGGTCAGCTTCTGGTTAGGCTTGGTTGCCTTCTGGTGGTTTAAAATCCTTCCATGTCATGTGGTGTTTGGCTCCTGGTACTGGTCTGGCATACTGTTCATTCCTTTTGTCCTTTGTTAATCACGTTTTGCTCCTAGTTTGACCATTGTGTGCTTTGACTTTTGGTCAACGCTCCCAATGCTGGTATTTACACGTTTGAATTAAGCAAGTTAATTGGGAGTTGGTTATTATGTTAAAAAGGGCAAGTGGTTATTATGCACTTATGGTTTAATTTGAAAGGGCAACCCCCCATTAATAGGGGTCAATGAACAGTTACTACTTTCTTTGTATATGGTCAACATACACCCTTGACTCACTCATTGCAATTAACACACACACAAAACCGCTTCTACTCTCTACACCCCAATCCCATTCCTTCTTCCATCAATTCATCAAGATCCATGGCTGCTCTTGCTTACCAACCTGCTCACAACCGTGTTGCTTATCTGGGTGATGGTCCAAATTGTGAACACTTTGCTGACATCTTGGATTTCATTGAAGCTTCTAACTTAAGGTTTGCATTTACTGTCTGTCCCACCATATATGATAGTGTGATACGTCAATTTTGGGCGTCTGCTCAACTTGTGAATGTGGCTGGACGTCCACGTGCACTCCATGCTACCATAGATGGACGTGCATATGTGGTGACTGAAGCGTCTATTCGCTCTTCTCTTCATCTTCAGGATGAGGGGGGTGTTGAATCAATCCCCAATTCGGAAGTATTGGAGGGAATGGCTGCCATAGGTTATGAACATGGGGGGAAGTTTAACTTCCAGAAAAATAGGTTTTCCCCCCAATGGAAGCTTCTGGTTCACTTTTTAATCCATTGTACGAGTCCCAAGTCTGGGAGTTAGGATGCTTTCCCTACTCCTTTGGCTACTGGTCTTATTTGTTTAGCCCAGGGTAGAGTGTTTAATTTTTCTCATTATCTATTTGAGGGGATGGCTAGTAATTTGTCTACTGCTGGTTCGAGGAAGAAATTTCTTATGTACCCTAGGTTTCTTCAACAAGTCCTTGTTTGCATTCCATGTGATAGGACTGAGCATGTGCCATCTAAACTTACAGCTAAAGTGTATTACAATATGATGAATGGGTTTACTGGGGATTGGAGGCCCCTGACTGAAGCCATGTTAGGGTTGGCTCAGGGTCCTATGGGTGAGGAGGAGGAGGCTCCTGAGTTTGTTGTGATAGATGATGACCTCATGGAGGAGGAGGCTCCTAATGTTGGTGCCACTCCTGTGGTAGAGGAGGAGCTAGTTGAGGAAGTGGTGGTTGAAAAACCATCTCCTACCAAGGCTGGTCCTTCCTCAGTTCCACAAAGGTCTCCATTTGTGGAGACTCCACCTCCTAGTCTTGCCCCACATTCGACTGGTATCCGTTTGATGCTAGTTCTCCACAAGTTGACCCACATGTTGCTTCGGGCTCCCGTGATGCTTTCCCTGATCCAAGTTCTCTTGGTGGGCAGGCGGAGGAGCCTACTACACTGATATCTTTGCTCGATCTTATGCACAGGTACCATGAGAGGATGATTTGTTTGGAAGCTGACTTAAACCAACACCGGAAGCTTACAAGGGAATTTGTTCTTCCTCTGGCTGATCGCATTAAGGCGTTGGAGACTCAACAACGTCGTCGCAAGAAGCATGTGGTTCATTCAGAGTCTGAGGATGAGGGTGCGGAGAATGTTGAGGATGGCTTGACGTTGTTGGCAAAGGCTGCCTTTGCTGATAAAGTTTATGATGATTTGCCGGTTCCTCCAATGTCCTCCAATGTTCCTTCTCCTGGTGCTATTCCCCCTTCTATGGGTGGTGATTCTGATCCTACTAATGGTTCTCATGCTGGTCCCTCTCATGATCCAAAGGGGAAAGCCCCAATGACTGATGCTCCATCTCCATCTCGCAAGCGTACTCGTCGACAGATTGAAGAAGAAAGGCTTGGTGAAGAGGCTGCTCGTCGGGTTCAGGCTGAGATTGATGAGGTGGATAGGGATGCTGAGGAAGAGCTTCGAGAGCGCAGGCGTGCACAAATTCAGCATGATGCCATGCATTGGACTGATGGTGAATGGATGCAAGTGTTGACTGTTCTCACTCGGGATTATGCTCAGTTTAAAGATCTGTTGGGTGATGATGTTGATGAACACAATTGTATTCCGCGTGCTATGGTAATGATGCGTAAGCATCAGTTGGCTCTTGCTGCAGAACTTAAGAAACAGAGAAGGAACAGACCTCTATCTCGGGCTGAGGAGCGCCAGCAGATGCAACGTTATGTGAAATATCAATCTGCTGCTCATTTCAATGCTCCATGGACTTGGGCTCGGGTGAGGGCTTTGACTTTTGATGAGCTTAAGGCCCTTTATGAAAAGATGGTGAAGCGTCAGAGTCAACCTATTCCGGAAAGGTTTGTTTACCATCCTCGTGGTGTGCCTGCGTCTATGCCTGCTGCTTCTACTGGTCCTTCGTCTACACCCACTCCTGGTTCTGTTGGTAGTCCTTCTGGTTCTGTTGCTCCTTCTGTTGGTCCTTCTACTACACCCTTGGTTGCTCCTATGGGTTCTACTGCTGGTCCTGCTACTACCATCTTTGTTACTACCACCACCACTCATGCTTCCACCACCACACCTGTTACTACTAACACCACACATGTTCCTGCAAGCACCTTTGTTGATACCACCACACCTACTGCTACTACATCTGATGTGCCATCTCCATCACCACAAGTTCCTGCTACACAACCTAATCCTACTTCTGATGCAGCTCCTAGTGGTCCTTTGGGTGGACATGTTCATGAGTCTACTTCTACTGCTTCCCCTGCTGTTGCTGAAGTTAAGGTAAAGGTTGAATCAACACCTTCTGCTCCCATACCTCGCCGTTCCATTCGCCAGAAACTAGCTCGTCGTGTTCGCCGTGGTAAAACAGTTCCTTTTGAGAAGCGTGATCCTGAGAATTTAATTGATGCAGCTTCTGACAGCGATTCTGACTTACCCTTGGGCAATGGAAGCATTACGGGTTATATGGTTGAGCGTTCTACCATACTTCCTGGTGGCGTATCCCATCGGATTACTTTGAGTGATGGGTCTGTGCGATTGGCAACGGGTTTGCAGGGTGTGTTATCTTGGGCTGACCGTATGGATCTTATGGCGTTGTTTGGACTTGTTGATTCTAGTATGCCGTTTGACCCCATGGTTGTGTCTTCATGGCCTGGTATGCGACTCTGGGCTGATCTCAAGCTGATGTTGGATCCTCCTTCAAATGCTCCTATTTCGGGCGTATGGAAGGATCAAATACAATGGGAGATTCTGCGATGGAAGCTATATGCTGGATGTGGAGTTCATATGTTGGAATTAGAATCTGGTCATATGGTGTTTATGCTGACGAATGTGGAGTATCCTTTGACTATTTCTTCCATGGAGGCGATGTTGGCAAGTCACTTGCAAATTTCTACTGCTCCTTCTGGGAATGAGTCGAGTATGGTCACGGCTTTGGTAGAGGGTATTCAGGCAAGGTTGCTAGCGGATAAGAAGGCTGCTTCTGGTATGTAAGGTGTTTGGGTTGTAAGTGTTTATACTTTGTATTTTTGTTCTTATTTTTATTCTTTTCACCAATATGTACAGTGATTGGTGAACTTCATTCTTTATAGTTAAATATATATATATATATATATATATATATATATATATATATATATATATATATATATATATATATATATATACTTTTTATATAATATCTTCTTATACTTTAAACACAGTTTAGCTTTTATACTTGTACATAATATCCCTTGGCTGTTTCACAATGTGGTTCCTGGCTTGAGCTTGTCCTGGTACTTGGTTTCACTTGGTGTTGGACGTGGTCCACACAACAAATGGTTCTCAACTTACTATGTCTAATCGACAAGAAAAAGTTGATTCACCTTGAGGGTACGACTCCTGGTGCGATTCTCAAATCCGTTGATGGTTGCCAGGTTACCCAAAACTGGATGGTTTTCACTTGCCATGGTCCTAGACTGAAAAGTAGCTAATCCAAGGGGGTACGGCTCTTGGTAAAGATCTTATCAAATCCGTTGATAGCTGTAATAGCTTGCTTAAAGCTATAGGGTGTTCAACTCACCGATGCTTCATTGCTAAGAGTTGGCGAGTCCAGAGGGGTACGGCTTCTGGTAAAGACGCATCAAATCCGTTGACGGCTGTGATGGTTTGCCTAAAATCATCAGGGTACTCCCACTCACCATTGATTCACGTTCTAAGAGTTGGGCTGGGTTCTAGTCTCCCAGGGTGATGCTTATTCCACCAGAATGACTAGCTAACCCAGGAGCGAGCAGCTACTTGGTAAAGGCTCATCAAATCTGCTCATGTTGCTGAAAAGATTCAACACGATGCTGATTTGTTACAAGCTTTGGAGAAGCTTCTAGTGTTTCATGTTGCGGCTGTTCCTCTGATTCTTATCTTGTTGATGCTGCTATTAGTTTTGCTGATACAATCCTCGGGCTTTCTTTGCACGTTTTCCAGGAAACTTGAACTCAACAGGTCAAATTCAAGTTTAGGGGAGGATTGTTAGGACCATTGTAATAGTTATATGTAATAGGTAGACTAGGAGGTATGTAGTTCCTCCTGGTCCTAGTCATAGTAGGAGCAAGTCCTGCTCCTGGTCCTAGTCGAAGTCAAACTTTATTATTTACTTAATATTCTGTTAAGATATGCATGAGATATGTTAGGAAAGGATATGAATATCAGTTTTACACGTTTTCTTTAATGATGTATTAGGGTTTCCTTGTACTATAAAAGGAACCTTAGGCAGAAGGGTTAGACACACCTTCACAAAACATAGTTCTAGTCATTATCAATATTAGAAATCCTTAGAAAGGATCAAGTCTTTATAGTTATTCTGTTCTTCTTAATTATATTTATATTCTGCATTCATATTGTGTATAGAGTCTCTTTGTGATTTGACTTGTGATTACAGAAGTCATTCACCGGTCCTGACAGGCTGCAAGATCTACATCTAGTAGACCCAACACAAGTCCTCTTGGTGGGGAAGCGGAGGAACCTGTTTCACTAACTTCTTGCTAGCTCTCATGTGCAGGTATTACGCAAAGGTTGTTTCTTTGAAGAATGATCTAAATCAGCATCGCAAGCTCATCTGGGACTTTGTCCTTCCATTGGCGAACAGTATTAAAGCTTTGGAGTCGCAGCAGAGGAGACAAAAGAAGAAAGTTGTTCTTTCTGATTCTGATGAGGATATTGAGGAGGATGTGTTAACTTTGTTGGCGAAGGCTGCTTTTGCTGATAAGTTGTATGATGATTTGCTTGTTCCTCCTAGTCCATCAAGCATCCCTACTGCTGCTGCTAATCCTAGACCAATGGAGGATATTGCTGGTACTTCTGTTGGTCCATCTGCTGGGCCGTCTCATGATCCTAAGGGGAAATCCCCTATGAATGATGCACACTCTCCTTCAAGAAAGCGTACTCGTAGACAAATCGAGGAAGCACGATTGGGGGAGGAGGCTGTACAGCGACTGCAAGCAAAGATTGATCAACAAGCTAGGGCTGAGGAAGAAGCCCTTAAACAGCAGAGGCGTGAGCAGTTGAGGCACGATGCCATGCATTGGGATGATAATGATTGGATGCGGGTGCTTACTATTCTTACTTCTGATTACTCGTAGTTCACTGGTCGTTTGGGCGCTAATGTGAATCAACATAATTGTATCCTACAGGCAATGGCCTTAATGCGTCAACAACAATTGTCTCTTGCTGCTCAGCTCCGTGAAAAGCGTTGTCACAAACCTTTGTCAAGAACAGAGGAGAGGAAGTTGATGCAGCAATATGTCAAAAATCAGTCGACTGCTTACTTTAATGTTGGATGGACTTGGGAACGGGTTAGGGGATTGTCCTTTGACGAGCTTAAAGATCTGTACCAGAAGATGATCAAGCGTCAAGACACACCGGTTCCTGAACGCTTTATATATCGCCCTCCTCCAAGAGTTGTTCACACTTCTCATCCTGTTGTTGCTCGTGCTTCTTTATCTGGTGTTCCTCATGTTACTACTGGTGTTCCATTTGTTGCTGCTATTTCTACTGCAGGTCCTACAAACACACCTTCGGTTGTTCATCCCACTCCATCTCAGGTTCCTACCACCACTGAAGCTACTACCACCAATGCTACAACTACTACCCCTGCTACTCCTGTTGTGGAGCAACCGTCACCACCGATGACTGAACCACACCCTACCTCATCCGCTGGTGCACCAGAATTTGATCCTATGGTTGGTCAAGGTTTTGAGTCTACTCATGCTATTACTACTGCTGCTGGGAAGGTAAAGGTTGAATCTTCTTCTGGTGTTCCTTCACCTCTTCGCTCAATTAGAAAGAAGAAGGCTAGACGTGGTAAGTCTGTTCCGTTTGAGAAGCGAGATCCTGCAAACCTTATTGATACGGCTTCGGATAGTGAGACAGAGTTACCAATGGGTCAGGGTTATGTTGTTGCTTGGGAGGTTAGGCCATCCCCTATTGTTGCTGGTACATTCACACATAGGATTTCCACCAGTGATGGTTATGTTCGCTATGTCTCAAGACTGCAAAGTATTTTGACATGGGTGGACCGTCGTGATCTTATGTCGCTATATGGGCTGGTGGATGCTGAGATTCCTTAATCTCCGAGTGAGTTGCCCAATTGGCCTGGTTTGACAATCTGGGGTGATTTGAAGCTTATGTTAGATTCCCCTCCTGATGCTCCTCATTCTGATGTCTCGAAAGATTAGCCTCGTTGGGTGATCAAGAGGTGGAAACATTATGCTGGTTGTGGGGTTCATGTATTGGAGTTGGAGACTGGTGCCATAGTGTTCATGCTTACGGATATGGAGTATCCATTGACGATTGCTACTATGGAGGCTATGCTGGAATGTCATCTGCAGATATCCAATGGCCCTTCTGGGAATGAGTCTACCATGGCTACTACTTTGGTGGAAGGAATTCAAGCCCGATTGCAAGCTGACAAAGTTGCAGCGTCTGGTATGTGATGGGTATGCTTTTCTATTTTTGTGATTATACTGACATTCTTTTCACCAATCTGTACAGTGATTGGTGACTTACATTATAGTCATTAAAAAATATATACTTTTTATATAATATCTGCTAATACTTTTCCATCATACCATTGTTTTTTTTCACTTGACTGTTTCACACTTGGGCTGTTTTGGAGTTACTTCTGGTTTTGGACCTGGTCCACACAACAAATGGTGCTCAACTCACCATGTTTCACAGATAAGAAAGAGTTGATTCACCATGAGGGTACGGCTCTGGTGTGATAGTCAAATCCGTTGATGGTTGCCAGGTTACACCCAAAACTGGATGGTTTTCACTTACCATGGTCCTAGACTGAAAAGTGGCTAATCCAAGGGGGTACGGCTCTTGGTAAAGATCTTATCAAATCCGTTGATAGCTGTAATAGCTTGCTCAAAGCTATAGGGTTTTCAGCTCACCGATGCTTAATTGCTGAGAGTTGGCGAGTCCAAAAGGGTACGGCTTCTGGTAAAGACATATCAAATCCATTGACGGCTGTGATGGTTTGCCCAAAATCATAAGGTACCCCCACTCACCATTGATTTACGTTCTAAGAGTTGGGCTGGGTTCTGGTCTCCCAGGGTGATGCTTATTCCACCATAAAGACTGGCTAGCCCAAGAGCGAGCAGCTACTTGGTAAAGGCTCATAAAATATGCTCATGTTGCTGTGAAGATTCAACAGGATGCAGATTTGTTTCAAGCTTTCAAGAAGCTTCTAGGTGTTACTTGTTGTAGCAGTCTTTATGTTCTTTATGCTGATGGTTATGATGCTGCTGTTTCATTTGTTGTTCCAATCCTCAAGCTGTTTTGCAAGATTTACCAGGAAACTTGAACTCAACAGGTCAAATTCAAGTTTAGGGGAGGATTGTTAGGACCTTTGGAATAGTTATTTGTAATAGGTATACTAGGAGGTATGTAGTTCCTCTTGGTCCTGGTAGTAGTAGGAGCAACACGTGCTCCTGGTCTTTAGAAAGTCAAACTTTATTATTTTGAGTATTCTGTTAGGATATGCATGAGATATGTTAGGAAAGGATATGCATATCAGTTTTACACGTTTTGGTTTATTGATGTATTAGAGTTTCGTTGTAGTATAAAAGGAACCTTAGGCAGAAGGGTTATACACACCTTCATCAAACATTATTCCAGTTCATATTAATATTAGAAATCCTTAGTAAAGGATCAAGTCATTATAGTTATTCTGTTCTTCTTGTTCATAGTATTTGTATTCCGCACTTATACTGTGTGATTCATCTATAGTCTCTCTGTGAATAGACTTGTGATTACAGAAGTCGTTCACCATCCTTAACAGGATGCAAGATCCACATCTAGTGGACCCAACAATATTCTTGTGTGAAATTTTCCCAAACATGAATATTTAATTTGGTTGTGAGTGTGAGTAGGTTATTTTGTATGACTTATTTTTATAAAGTGAGTATTTAATTAAATGTTTTGTTCGGTAACGGTTCTGGCGAATGATAAGAATGAATTATGAGAAAATGTGAAGGTTAGAGAAACCTGATGTGGCGCTGATGTGTCCATTGAGAAAGTGTCTTTTGTAGTGACTAATAAAAGCAGCCCTAGAGAGAACCCGTAGAGAGGTCCAGGATAGAGACATTGTCGAAGATTACTTGAAGAAATACTTATCAGTTATTATGGATAAAAACTAACATTCGTCAGGAACTCTCAGCGGTTGAGAGATATAAGGGGTGGCAATACCTTGATATCTCTCTGTACCATTTGGATATCTCATAGTGTTTACGCGAGAACTAATTTTTAAAGCATCTTAAAGGGACAAATAGTGACTTTGAATTAAAGCTCCCTAAAGTATGAAATTGTGAAAGAAATGGAACACTATTAGTACTATTCATCAAAAATATATATTGTAGCAGTTCCAAGAATATAAGTGAATTTAATGAAGATATACTGTTTCACTAGATTCTTGACACGTGCTACCTAACCCACTATCAAGTGAACTTCACACCACTATAAATAAACTCGTACCATTATAAATAAAGAATCTTTTAGAAGTAAGTGATTTTTTCACTTTATGTTAGATCTATTGTAAAGTGCATTTGCTCCTTTGTCAAACTCATAGAGGTCATTTGTTCATCTAAACACCTGACCATTAGAGTTTGTTTGTAAACTTGACACTATTGTTTAGTTTACATGTCCAAAGGGTAAAACATATATTTTCATTCAACTTGTGTGATCCATAAGACATTGTAATACTTTAATTAATTTTAATAAAAGTCTTACACGTTTTTGAAAAGTATAAATTGTGTTATTGAATCTTTCTAAGTCGTTTTAGTCATTTGTTAAGACTTTAACAAGATATTTTTCAGTTTAAAAACAAAAATATGCTTTTAATTAAGAAGTGACACGTGTCTAGGGATCGCTAGTTAAGCAAGTGTTGAACATGAACGGAGACTCTCTCGCCCCTTCGACAACAATTCTTGCACTTGACGTCGGATCTCCTTATTCTCAAATAGGGATAGGCGAGATGCCGCTTTGTAGGGTAGACTCACTCCTACCTGTAACTAAATCTGCTTCTATATCCTCCTCTTTAGGGGGTAATCAAGCCGGAAGAGTGTTGTAGAAAGATCCGCACACAAGAGACATTAGGCTTCAGAATTTAATAGAAAATTCCTCTCCCTCCGTTGCCTTTACTGCCCGTGAATCCATTCTCGTTTTCTATTCCAGTAGTCTTATGTGGTATGGTCTGTCCATTAGTTGCTTAACTCATAGTAGTTAGGAGGTTGTTGTCCTAATGAGTGTAGCGGAGTGCTCCCTATCCTATTTCTTATCTATAAGGCTATCACCCTAGCTTTCCCTATTCTGTCTGTCGGAGGTTCCAGAATCTATGAAAGGAAATCTAAAGCTAAGGTTATGAAGTAAAGGAAGTCCGAGAGAAGTGGTGATCTTACCTTGCTTGCTGGGAGAGAGTAAGCTTCTGAAACACCTTTTCCAACTAGATTGTGAGCAATCACTCAGCTTAATTCCCTCATTCATGACAGATGGAACCAGGTTGTGGATCTGTTCAAGTTGGTCGAACAATCCCTCCTTTGTTTCCCCTGCCTCGGTCACCTTAGAATATATTTGATTGGAGAAGGAGGGTGAGGAACGAACACAGTGGTTTGACTGCCCAAAAGGCATGCATCAGCGAAATATGGAACTATCGAATCACGGGTGACTCCCTTTATCGAGATGAGAGAAATTGCTTCATCGGCACAATAATACCTTTTTCTAAATCTTAGAATGAAACTTCATATCCGAAACGCAGGATCGATCTGACTAGAAAGTCATTAAAAACTTGATCGAAGAACCAACGTTTATTAAAGAAGCAATATAGTCGATTACAAAAAGTACTAGTTTGAAAGGCTCATTGGAATTGATCCTCTACTGGATTTACATTATACGCAACAGAAGCACCTGAAGTACTAAACAGAATAGGTATTAACTTGGTAATGGTTGGAGCAGCAAACTCGGATTCAGCAATAATCTCATTTTTTGGTAGTACGAAGGGGGAATTGGCCCAAAAATTGGATTTAGTCTTCTTACAGGTTAGTTGATAGCTTTATAGTGTGACCTATGATCTTTCTTGCTCCTCAAGGAGGAAATCGATAACCTTTAAGATAAGAGGCTAGCTCTTGTCTTGGTTGGGACAACTAGCTTATTGGTCCACTGCCTCCCCTTTGAAATATGCTAAGCAAGAACGCAAGAAAGCCTTCTCGCAAGCAAGCAAGAATGAAGGCTTTTTAGATGGAAAGCCCCTATTGAATTTTGATCCGAATCCCTAAACCGTGCCGGAATATTTTCGATATCAGAATCCCGTTCGGTACGGTACCGAGACTATGAAATAAGGTGAAAAAAATCGGGACCACTAATCTGGTACGTGACCGGTATAAAATCAAGAAATTCCCCAAAAAAGGGGAAAACTTGATTTTTGGATACCCGTACCGGTACCGATATCCGAATCCCGTTTGATACGATACGGATACCACTAGTTTATGCTGAGGAAAAAATCGATAGCACTAACTTGATAAGAGATAGGTACGAAACCTATATCATGCTCATCCCTACACGTATCACTCTAACTTGTGGATTGATGGTCAAAAATGCATTTTTTATATTCATATAACAAGTGAGTTTAAAAATATATTTTTAAATATTTTTAAGATTAAAATGTTATTAGTATTATATAATATAAACATTTGGTTAGGACTTAGGAGTGTGCAAGAAATCGAAAACACGGACCTAAACCGAAATAACCGAAGAACCGAAACCTAAAAAATCGAAACTAATTGAAAAATCGATGGTTCAGTTTTTGCATTTTGAAAAAACCGAAGCTTTTGGTTCGATTTGGTTTTAGCATTAAAGAAAACCGATATAAAACGAACCGATTTTTATAAACATGAAAATATATATATATATATAAGTTCACGTCGAAGCTAATGGACGATGAATATGCTACGCTAGATTAATTATATCATTTTAATAACTAATCATTGTTTATATGCTAATTGAACATGACTAAATAGTAAGTTTTCTATCTAGGTTTTTTTTTAATAAGGTTTTTATCGTTGCTATTGTGTTGATTTATACACATAAGTGGTTTTTTTAGGATTTTATATGATTTTTTTTCCATATTGTTAATGTTGTGTTTCTTGTTGTTATTGTTCATTTAAAACTTTTAACGTGTCGGTTTATGATATATTCGAAATCGACTTGTAAAAGCGAAGCTCGATAAATCATATAGAAACCAAAAAACCGAAAAACCAAGCCGAAAGTAAGTTGACAACCGAAAAACCAAACCGACACAAAACCGAAACCGAATGGTTCCTAAAATTCAAAAACTGAAATTTATTGGTTCGGTTTCGGTTTTATATAGAAACGAACCATGCTTACCCCTACATTTGGTACATATAAAGTGTCTAAAGAAAGAAAATAAAAATAGCTCCGACGTAAATTGACAACCGAAAAACCAAACCGACACAAAACCGAAACCGAATGGTTCCTAAAATTCAAAAACTGAAATTTATTGGTTCGGTTTCGGTTTTATATAGAAACGAACCATGCTTACCCCTACATTTGGTACATATAAAGTGTCTAAAGAAAGAAAATAAAAATAGTTCCGACCAACCGGATTCGAACCAGTGACCTAAGGATTTCAGCAACTACTACAGTCCTCCGCTCTACCAACTGAGCTATGGTCGGATTGTTGTTAAGTTTTATACTTTTATATTAATGACCAAGAAATAACTTAATGGTAAGTTACTTGATGTCCTGAAAACTCCAAACGCTACTTGTTAACTAGGTTAAGTTGAATCGAATTAAAGCACATACCGAACACACTTTAAGTTGACTGCTTATATGATTGAAAGATCACAGTGTTGGTGCGTCTAAGACTTCCTTTTCTCATAACCCATCTTGACTAGATACGACATACTTAAAGCAATGTTGTAAAACGAGGATTACAAGGCTGAGTAATTGCTGATTACTCTCTACGCGGTCAACATTCGATCAAAGCTAGTCATGTCAAAACATGGGGTTAACTTGGCCAAAAGTCAGTTTCAGTATTTTGAACAATTGCGGTAATGTTTCGGAACATATTTCTATAGTCTCATCAACACGGCATACTTATAATTTTGAAATTTATATATGAAAAAACAAATCATATTACTCCCCACTTAAGCCGAGTACTAGCCACAAAGTAGTCAGCCCTACGAAAAACGCCTAGCATCATCTACAAACATGATTAAAAGATCAAAAATGGAATTTCCTAAAGCTTAGGGGGTGTTCGTTTAATCTAATTTATGGGCTAATGAGGTTATCTATTTTTGGCATAAGCTCCATTATTGCGCGTTTATTCGGGACTTATAGACTCATATAAGCTCACACGTTTCAAAATAAGCAGAAAAGAAACAAGCTCAAGCTGAAAACAGATAAGCTCTTAAACCCATTAAAAAAGGCTACAAACATCCCCTAAGCTTAAGGAAATTCCATTTTGATGTGGTTTTAATCATGTTTGTTTGAGATACACGTTACCAGACATAAAAGAGGCTTCACATTTTACAGAATGATTTTGTAGTAAAAAGGCTACTGAAGAATGGCGATGTCTCTCAGCAAACGATACCTTGAATAAAGAATTATTAAACCTAAACAGCCGAAGCATTGGTGCCTTACTTTTGTTCACTTCGGTTTTCTTCCAAGATTCTTTGAAACTCGGTCTCAGTTGCTGAGATCAAGCGTTTCATAGCGTCCAAGGTAGTGAGTTCAATGCTGCAACAACACGAAAAAGTGTTATCCAATCCCATCAACAATCGTAATAAACAACAAGCATTTATTTTTTGCAAATAAACCAATGGCCGGGTTGTAAGCAGTAAAGCAGACGACCTGATGTTTGGTAAGGTTTTCAAAGCGTTGGGCACAAAACCCCTGAATAATCCAGCTACACCATCACGAGCGACAATAGCTAGACACGACCATCCAAAAAAAACAGCTTAAATGTGTTTTCTTTACATGTAATTTTTTGGAAATATAATGATAAGTTGATCATTTTCCTAGAAACACATCCAAAATGGATTTGTAAGGTGTACCTCTCATTTGCATTTGTCACCAAAAAAAACAGCTTAAATGTGTTTTCTTTAGGCTAACAGTATCCAACGGGTCTACTGATGCAGTGATGCTTCGGGCTGTTACAAAACTTTTCTGGCGAAACTTCTTTACCCTGATATCATCAAATATATACACACTTGTTACTTATCATTATCTTGACTTTGATGTTCAAACATTCATTTTACCATATAGGCATATATCAAACGTAAATGAGATATGCTCACAAATCACAAGTCAAAAACGCAAAAGTTGACAGCAACACATGATGCTATTCGATAAGATACGGTCCAAGACCGCCAGAGAATAAGGCCCGTCTAGCTCAGTTGGTAGAGCGCAAGGCTCTTAACCTTGTGGTCGTGGGTTCGAGCCCCACGGTGGGCGTCTTTTTTGCCTTCTACAAGTAATGTTTAAAGTAACGTTACTCACATCTCTCATTGTTTGATAAGACCCGCCTGCAGCTAATAATCTTCCGATTATTGACAATTTGACATCAGGTCCCCTAAACAGGTTCTGCACATATATAGCATCCTCTCATAATATGTATATATATAACATATCTGATATCACTTGCATATAGTTGCATACTTGCATAGCTTCGAAGTTATATTCTTCATGCCACGAGTTTTTTTTTTTTAATCATTTTTTTTAGTCTACGCGGATAAAAATGATTTCCAAATATTAATATTTAATACGTTCCTTTTCTTAATTCCGCCTAGACTAGAATAGTTTTATTTACGAAGTTTTAATATGGTCCTTAGCTGGACTAAATAAAAATCATTTTAAACTAGCAATAATACAACCAAGTGGTATGAATTATATATTATGCTATCCTTGCAAACTATTGGATTATTGATCATGTGATATACTAGTTTAATCCTTTGACAATATATTATTATGTGATCATAGACAAAAATCTTAAACGATATGACACATATTGTTGTGAGTTGTCAGTCAACATGGGATTCGGTTTAAAGTTTAAACAGTCAACATGGGACTCGGTTTAAACATATGTTCTTGTGATTGAGTGATCCTGCAAGAAACATATTATATAAAAACTCAACTTTGATTCCTTCTTCAAAATTATCGATCCAGCTTGAAGAAATCGATCTTTTCAGATATCTCGTCTAGAAATGTCAGCGTATGGCCATGCGATGGAGAGGGAGTATTCTGCGAGTGTATCAAGTGGCGAAGAATCTGGTATGATTACTATTGTTTCTAATATGAATTTGAAAGAGCATGCATCTTGTTGAGTCTTAGTTGATCAATATGGTAATTAGTCTATCGAACTGTGAATCGTGTAGATATGGGAAGCGAATTTAGGTTGGAATCTGTGATCTATATGACGTCGTATGCTGCAACTATATTCATTGGTGCACTAGTGACGCTTGGGGTCGTATTGATGACTATATTGATATCGTTGGTCGTGATGTTACAATCATGTGAAAGCCGGAACTCTGGAGATATTCAAATGTTGAGATCAGTTGGCGATTTTAATGCTAATCACTATGATTACTGTAAAATGGCCTATCTACACGCTGAGCTTAATAACTTTGAATCGTATTATTTGCCTGAAATTTGTAAGGATGTGGCTATCAAGTATATTAAAGATGGTCATTACTTAATGGATTTGAGTACCATGGGGTCACTTGTTGAGGATTACTTCAAGAATGTTACACAAGTTGTTGGTGGTCGAGATGTGGTTTTAGTTGACATAGATGACTTGCTATCTTCGGGTTCCCTATATACTAAACCATTGTTTCATCGGTAATCATCTTTAAACTCTTTGATGTTGGTAAGGGCGAATTGTACACATTCGTATTAGGTTTTAAGTACCTCTGCTCTTGAAAGTGTGTTCTCTAGAATATATTGATTGAAAATACATTTATGATTACGTGACAATATGCAGTTTCCGTCATTATGGTCATGATGATGGTGTTAAAGAGGCAAAACATCTTAAACATGTGTTTCTGGTGCAAATGTACACGAAACTTTGGTATGGTGGATGGTCCCTGGTTTTATTGTCAAGGGAGCATGAGAAACAAAGAGTTGCGGTCATTGATAAGCTTGTAGCGGCTGGATGTGGAGGTTGGTCTGAATTGATCATGAGGTATAATTATAGATATATAGAGTAAAAGCAGTTTTTCTTAGCCACACGCATCATATTTTACCAAAAGCGGTGTTTGGATTTGTGCTTTGGATTGGGTTACCTTTGATGACCTTCTTTTCAACTAATAGATTACTGTGGTGTGAACTTATGTGATGCAGAGCAGATGATGAGATGAAAATGGATACCCGAGAGTATTTTCTTAAACAAAGGGCGATCATGCAAGAAAAAGGGTACCATATCAAGGCTATTATCAGCAGCCGTTTGGACATTGTAGCCGGTCAGTTTATCAAAACACAAGTATTTAAGCTTCCGAATCCCTTCATCACGCCAGAAATAGAAAGTTAACCTGTTTTTGGTGAACGAAAAGAAAAAAATTGATATCTACACCATTGTATAATGTATATAGGCTTGTAGCGCGCGTACCATTACAGAAAGATAGAGCACATATGTGGAATTTGAAAGTCTTGTTACTGAATCATACTTGGTTTGAATTGATAAAAAAATGCACACTTTTGACCATTTTCAAGTGAACTTCAGGTTTCAGATGTGGTCTCCAATTCTTAGCACACATACACAAGATCTTATCAATATCAATTCAGTTACAAGTAAAATTGTTGGCCAAATTTAGCAAAAAATGAGCTTATGTAACCTTTTTATTAGGTGAAACCGTGAAACAAAGTTTTATATGCCATGTATAACAAATTTGTTCTCTATACTTTCTACATTGGGTCAAATGTAATGTGTCAATCTCAATTATACTATGTGTATACTACTTTGTGTGAGTAGTACTATTTACTTCTAATCTTAAGGTAGATTGATTTGTTTGCAGTGGCGGATTCATAACCAAAAGTCATGATGTCCATCATATTAGTACTTAAAAAACACTCGTAACACAAAGCACTGGTAGCATTAGGCATTAAACGTTGATATAACTCAAGCAAATTATGTCAAGCATGCCTTTTGGCCCCCCAAAAAAGTTGAGATCAGATGATTTTGAGAGAAGATTGGTATATATGTTTGACATAACTTGCTCTGAGTTGTATCTACGTTTAATGCCTAATGCTAAGACATTTGAACTTGAATGAAACCCGAATCATACTCACTAGATAATCATTTAAATAACTAATAAGGCATATAGCACAATGGGTCAAGATAAGATGGGTTAAGGCAAAAGTCAGCATTCAATTAACACTATGTACACCATAACTAACCACCACAACTGCCCTAACTAACCACCATTTTCCACCATAACCACCACTCCTAACAAACTCCGACCACCACTAACCACCACAATCATCACAAACTTGATCAAATCACACTGATTTCTTATCACTATTTCAACACAAACACATAGTAATTCATCAAAACCTTCAAAATCACAATTATCCGTGATTAATTACTGAAATAACAATGCCTTCATCTACACCATCCTCTGAAACAATCGATGACATCAACTATGTTCATCATCCATTGTTTTTTCATCCCCAGGATCATCCAGGCATGAATCTTATATCAAAGAAGCTAATTGGATCGGAAAATTACAGCACTTGGAAAAGATCAATGATGATTGCTTTGAGTGCTATAAACAAGCTCAAGTTGGTTAATGGTGAATTTGAGGAACCCGAGTTAGATTCAACAATGAGGTCTTTTGGGAAAGAGCTAATGACATGGTAATTTCTTGGATACTTAACACTGCTACAGATCAAATTAGCAATAATCTCAACTTTGTTCATTCTTCGCATGCTCTTTGGCATCAATTACATGATCATTATTCTCAACTAGATGGCCACAAAATTTATCAATTAACCAGTGAAATTGTTCATCTTAAACAACTTAATTGTTCTGTGGAAGTCTATTACCATAAACTCAAAGGTTTGTGGGATGAGCTGGATGCTCTTGATGTACATGTAAATGTGTTTGTGAAAATGGCAAGGCTAATGGAGAGCGAGATCAGAGAAAACGGCTTATTTCAGTTTCTTATGGGTTTGGATGAGAATTACACCAACATCAGAGGCCAAATCCTATTGATGCAGCCTTTACCTATTGTTGCTAAAGCTTACAGTATGCTCAAACAGGAGGAGAATCAGAGAGAAGTACCAAAACAAACAGCCTCCTCATTACCTTTTGCACTTAACACATACAGGAACAACAACTATGATACTACCAGAAATTACATAAACCAAAACCAGCCATTGTCCCAAACACCCCAAACTATAAGAAGCACTTTCAAAATTGGTGTAATTTGTGGAAATTGTAGCAAAGAGAGTCATACCAAAGAAGAGTGTTAAATCTAGTGGGATATCCAGTTGGTCATCCTTTGCATAGCAAGTTTCCAGCACCTAAGAAGAAATCATACATTTCATCACAAGGAAGGCCAAGGACTGTGAACATGACAATGACAAATGATAATACACCAACTGAAGCAAGTCCAGTGGATACTTCTCACATGATGAACCTGCCACATGATTACTCATTTACTGCTAGGATGGATCAGTTGCGGAATCAACTCAATCAAGTAATCTTGATAATGCAGAACAACACTGAAGCTTCTACCTCTGGCTCTCACAACTTCATGGCGGGTAAATCTCATAGACTCATTGCTCATTACATTTTTGGTTCTAAGGAGATTTGGATAATAGATAGTGGTGCAACTGATCACATATGCATTTCACTTACCCTTATGCATAACATAGTCACTTGCATTACACCCATAATTATACAACTTCCTGAAAGTTTATGGACTTATATTTAATAGTCGTGTGATAGGATCGAACTCGAGATTACGGGATTGCACACAATACGTAAAAAGTTAATTTGTTTAATAAATATATTTATTATATGTATTAAATTAAACCGAGCTATAACTTTAACGATCGTTAAATAAATAAGAGTTAAGTATTAACGAGCGTTGTAGAATAAATAGTAAGAGGAATAAATAGAAAGAAGAATGGAAGGTTCCGGAACACCCCTAAGGGGTGTTTGGGCGGTCGGTTATGGAGGGGTAAAGGGGAAGGAAAAAAATTTCCTTATATTTGTTTTGGGCTACAAAATTTAGGTCTATATAAACCCTCATAATTCAACACACCAATCTTCCCTCTCTCTTTCTCTAGTCGATCGCAAGCACGAACCCACAAAGGGTTTTGGTTGGTTTTCTTTTTCTTTTGATTTTGCTTATAATCTAGTCTTAGCCCCTCTCTAGGGTTGTTGGATAGATTTTCCACAAGCGTTGAAGCTCGGTTTACACGTGATATAATCACGGTTAGCTCGTTGTATTACGTATGTACAAGAACGTAATATAGTCTTACTTTAGACTATATCTTGGTGGTGTACGTTATAAACCCGGATTGGTGATTCGTTCTTTATCTTGTGGATTTGCTTTAGCGTAAAGGTATGTAACCCTAATTCGATTAATTATAATTGTGTTATTATGATCTTGTTAAATCGCTTCTGCTATATGTGTGCTTTGATCTCGTTTAGGGTTTTGTCTAATTGTTATGAACTATATAAACCTTCAGTGGCATCGAGAGCCGTTTTAACATGTTATAATTATCGAAGATCTAAAGTTTTTTAACTAATCATTGTTTTGAGTTAAAACTACATGCTTTTTAGGTTTTCTTGAATATTAGGGTTTTGTTTTTTAAAATTAGGGTTTTTTGGCCGAATGTTATATAAAAAAAGAATTGTTTTTGAAATCCTAAATTACATGTTGGATAATTTTAGATTAAATTGCATGATTAATTGTTATGTCATGTAAATTAAAGGTTACGATCCGAAGAGATTTAATTGTTAAGATTTAAGGGTGGATCCATGATAAACGTGCATGTTTTCATGGATCGTAAAATCGTATGTTTATATAATTTTATGTGCTACTTGCTTTATTTGATTCAATAAATCTAGAATTAGGGAAGACTTTTATATGAATATAAAAACCTTGATTTAAAGGTTATAGAATAAATCGTATGCATGTGGCTATTTGATTTATTTATCGCACATATAATTTGTTATTATGTGTTTATGATTTAGTTTGTTTTCTTGTTTATATTAAAAATTGTACGAATTGTTGTAAACAACGGTTTTTTTGAGAAAAACAAATATGGACTAAATCATATTAAAAATTAAGATTTGTTTGAGATCTAAATTGCATAGAATTGCGTTGATTTGTGAATTGTAATAGTAATCTAACGGCCTACTCCTTTTGACAAACTATAAAGTGGGTATAACGCACCGCTGGTCATGTACCCGGTTAAGGAAAGAGGTGTTAAGCCATTAGTCGTTGTCCAAATTCCCGGCTCGCCTGTGCGTCAAATTGAAATTACCTATGATTATTATTTGAATTATATCTTAAGGTGGATTTACCACAAATTCACATCCGAATCACAATGAATAAGGTTATTGCTTTGTGCTTTTGCCATAAGTACGTTGTGAATAGTTGTGGGTAAATTCTTTGATTGGTTTAACCAATACCTCAACATAATTTATGTAGAAATTTAGTCTCGTGAAAAAGTTTACTAAATGTTTTATTAAACTTATGCTATGGAGTTGTATGCATGCTTTTCCATATAACTGATTTTGACATCAAATTTATACCCTTAAAATTTAAGTCGAATGCTCCTAATTGACGAACACTTGAAATTACTACGTCATCAAATGAGATTTTTGGACGATGTTGTAATGGAGAGAAAACTTTCATAGAATGATAATTCGTATGATGGTTTACGTTATTCAGATTAGACGACTTAATTAAGTTACTCAGTGAGATCTAGAAACTTAAGGCATTCATAAAGGGATGAAGCATGTGTACAATGCAAAACATTTTTTGGCAATGTAAATCCCTTAAATATCTAGAAATTGAAAATTGTTTGTCAATTAAATTGTTCGACAAGTCGCTATGTTGAGTATATTCATTACTAGCAGATCAATTGATGTAATGGATCTATGTCAATATATGTTCTAGGATTCAAGGAAATACTATGGTTGATATACCGGGGTAATTTTATTTTCTTGAAAGTATTTTATTATCGAAAATACTAATATTTGAACTTATTTCTGTAGAAATGGCTCAACCCGACAATAACACTATAAGTTCTGCGTTCAAAACGTTTTTTGATCGTCCTGAACTTACTGGCTCAAACTTCAATGATTGGTACCGCTCACTAAGAATTGTCTTGAGAGTAGCGGGTACTATTGATATCTTGACCACTCCTTATCCGGAGGATCTTGCTGAAGGAGCTTCTGAAGCGCAAAGGCTTGAACACGTTATTAATGTTAAGAAGCACTCGAAGGTGGCTTGCTTAATGTTATGGAAAATGTCCCCTCCGCTTCAAAAGAAGTATGAGTTATTTTCGCCTAAGCGTATGCTTGATGAACTCAAGGCTATGTTTGAGAAGCCGCAAGCTGTGGAGATCTACGACTTAGTAGATGCTTTGCATAGCTGCAAGCAAACTCTTGGAAAGTCTGTTAGTGCCCATTACATAGAGATGAGGGGTTATATGGAACAGCTCATTACACTAGGACAACCCTATGATCATAATATGGCTATCAACTTGATCAATAGGTCCCTTAACAAGGACTTCAATGATTTTGTTAGAAACTATAATATGCATTGCACGGGGAAGACAGTTAATGATTTGCATGCAATGCTCATTGACTATGAAAAGGGGTTAAAGGACAAGGCATCTAACTCTACTCCTCATGTACTAGCAATACAAAAGTGTAGAGTGAGTAAGCCAAAACCGCAAGCGAACAAGAAGAAAGGCAAAGGCAAGGGTGATAAAGGCACGCAAGTTGCGACTTATTTGAAACCTAAGCAGAACTTTGTCAAGAAGAATCAATCTCAAAAGGATGAGACTTGTCACCATTGCAAGGCAAGTGGTCATTGGAAGAGGAATTGTCCTCTTTACCTCGAAGAGTTGCGAGAAATAAAGAAGAAGTCTGAGCAGAGCGCTGCAACTTCAGGTAATTTATTTATAATTGAATTATTTAATTTGACATACAAATTAAATTCCTGGGTATAAGATACGGGATGTGGTATTAACATTTGTAATAATGCTGCAGGGATTTAATCTAGAAAGGAAGTTATCCTATAGGGAACAATTTTTGCAAGTAGGCAATGGCGCACAAGTAGCGGTTGAAGCTATAGGAACATTTAATTTAGTTTTACCTTTAGGTGTAGTACTGATTTTAAATGATTGTCATTATGCACCTACAATTGTTAGGGGTGTTATTTCCTTTTCTTGTTTGTTGAATAATGGATTCATTCACACTATTGATTATAATGGAATTTTTGTTTGGAAATGTGGTATTTTCTATTTTAATGCAATTTCTGTGAATAGTGTGTTTGAAATAGACACGCATGAAAATGAATCCAAGTATAATAATAATTATGGTTTTAGCATGAATAAGAAGAGAAAGTTTGACAAGAACTCTTCTTATCTTTGGCATTGTAGACTTGGCCATATTAGGAAGACTCGTATAGAAAAACTTCAACGTGAATGTCTTTTGGAAAATATCAATGATGAATCATTTGATAAATGTGAGTTTTGTATCTCACGGGAGATGACCAAGAAACCTTTTAATAGTAATATTGAAAGAGATACATATCTGCTTGGTTTAATACATACTGATGTGTGCGGACCACTTAGACATTTGTCAAGGAAAGGTGCTAGCTACTTCTTAACATTTACGGATGATTATAGCCGTTATGGTTATGTTTATTTACTTAATCATAAACATGAGGTATTTGAAACATTCAAAGTGTTTAAAGCAGAAGTAAAATTGCAACTAGGAAAGAAGATTAAAGCTCTTCATTCTGATAGAGGTGGTGAATATTTAAGTCAAGAGTTTATAGATTATCTAAGTGAGAATGGAATTGTTCAGCATCTTACTTCTCCCTATACTCCACAACAAAATGGTGTATCTGAAAGGAGAAATCGTACATTATTAGATATGGTGTGATCTATGTTTAATCTTACTACTTTACCATTATCCTTTTGGGATTATGCTTTAGAATCTGTTGTTCGCATTTTAAATATGGTTGCCACGAAGAAAGTGAATAAGATATCATATGAACTATGGCATGGCAAGAAGCCATATTTGTCTTATTTAAAGGCCTGGGGTTGCGAGGCGTATGTGAAACGTGACTCTGGTGACAAACTCCAACAACGATCTGTGAAATGTATCTTTGTAGGATACCGTAAGGAAACTATGGGTTAGTACTTTTATTATCCACCTGAGAACAAAGTGATTGTTGCTAGGTATGGATACTTCCTTGAATGTGATCTTGTAAATCAAGAATTCAGTGGGAGAAATTATGATCTCGAAGAGAGTCATATAGATACATTACCTTCTGAAAACACTAGCGAAATAATTCTTGTAGAACCAAAAGTCTGGCGGTTCCACCAAAATTAGTTCCTCTGCGTAGATCCGAAAGGATTAAAAACGCAAATAGAAATATATGTCTTATAGAGGATGATGATGAAGTAGGGGATCTTGGAGAACCTGCTAATTATAAATCCGCAATGCTTGATCCTGAGAAGGATAAGTGGATGGTTGCTATGGATGAGGAAATGAAATCCATGAAAGTAATTGATGTTTGGATTCTTGTAGATCCACCACCAAATGCTAAAGTAGTGAGACATAAGTGTTAAGAATTAAATTAGTTAAGTCTACTAGTCGCTGACAAATGATATCTAGCCGCTGACAAAGTGTTATTAAGCCGTTGACAGCATAGGCCCAGACAAGATTTATCAAGCCAATGTCCATATTTAAAAGTCAACACGTTTTGTTATATTAGGAGGATATGCATGAATATTATATTTTGTATGTTTATCTTAGTATATCTTCCTAGAATAGTTGACAAGATAACTTTGTGTATAAGGCTCCTTGTGCTTATAAAAAAAGGCCTTTAGGTTTATGTTTTATATACTTTCATCAATTTGTTCACCGTGATTATTATCAATAGAAGTTGAAAGTTTGGTTTAACATACTTTGTTATTCTGTTCTTTAGTCTAAGTGTTAATTCCGCATAACACTTAGATTGTTGATAATACAAAGTTTCTCTACGTATTACTCTTGATTTATCTCGATAATACAAAAGCTAATCGATCTAAGTTTGATATCAACAAGTGGTATCAGAGCTTGTTGATGAACTTTTGATCTTAAGAACAAAAACACTAAATCGCCAAAAACCCTAAATCGCTAAAAACCCTAAAAATCATTCAAACATCATGTTTGCCTCAACTAAAGCCTCACACTCATCAAATCACAATCTCAAAATTCCTATACTTGATCCTGATAACTTTGAACTTTGGAAGTTCAATTTTGAGCAATATATTCAAGTTGATAACTATGTTCTTTGGGAAGTTATTGAATATGGCAATCAATTCAAGAAGGAACAAAATATTGTTAATGCCATAGAAGCAAGAAGAACAGCTTGACAGACTAGTGATGAGCTACTTGCAAAGCCTGAAGATGGGAGGGCAGTATTAGCTGCTGAGATAGCAGAAATGATATGAAAGCTTTGAGTACACTCAAACTGGCTCTTGGTCCTAAGCAGCAACATAAATTCAGAAAGTATGAATCTACTAAAGAACTTTGGGCAGCCCTTACGACCATTTATGGTGGTAATGAGGAAACTATCAAACAAAGGAAGAAGTAGTTAATGATTGAATATACTATTTTCAAAGCTCATCCTAATGAAAAACTGAGTGAAGTGAGAAGTCGTCTTCAAGATATTACTAGCAACTTGGCCTTTATGGGAACAAATCTTGAAGAGCAAGATATTACTCCTACCTTTCTTTGAGGTCTTGGTGATGCATGGGAAATTCATGCAAAATCAATCATTGCCACCAAGGCTCACAATAATGCTTCTTTTTATGACATTTATAACCAACTGAAGATAATGGAACCTGAAGCTATACTCAAACAAGGAAGCAAGCCAACATTTGGAAGCATGGCATTCATCTCTTACAACGACTCTCAACCCACTGACAATGTTTCATATGTCAGCGGATTGAATGTAAATCCTGTCATTGGATCAACATATGTCAGCGGATCAATTCTAGCTGCTGACACATATAATGTTGGTTCATCAAGTCTTAAACCAGCTGGTGTTGACTTAGATACTGTGTGCGCATACATTGCTGCATTACCCAATGGTTCTCTAGTTACTTATGAGGATCATGAGCAAATTAGTGATGTTGATCTTGAAGAGATGGATATCAAGTGGAATATGGCACTTGCTAGCATAAGGGCCAATAGGTGGAACAAGAGATTTGGAAGAAGAATGACATTTAATGGCAAAGAAACTGCTGGATTGGATAAGTCCAAGGTTGAATGCTATAACTGTCATAGGATGGGACACTTCACGAGGGAGTGCAGATCTCCACGTAGGAATGATGCTGGAAAGAGTCTCCAAATATTCTTTATCAATACTGCCAAATAGGGAAATAAAAGATGTGAACATATGAACTTTGTCCCCATACCTTGTGATCACCCAGAAACCTGTTGTTGGATCTTCTTCATATTTAACAATAGGATTCTTGAAGTCAAGTTGAATCACGGCAGCAAGATCACCATCTTCCAAACGAGAAAGCTCCATGTTTTTCTTCAAAGGACCCTCATTGTATTTTAGATCCAATGGGCTAAACTCGGGGAACTAAAACTTTCCTCCCTTATTCACAGGACTAGGAGCAATAGATGCTTTCTTCAGCTTCAACTCCTCCTCAATTTCTTCATGTCTCTCAGCAGAAAGCAACCTGTATGTATTCGCTTCACAAACATAATCCCAAATTAGATAGGCGAGATAATCCAACTGCTCAAATGATATCTTCCTAAGCTTTGTGTATGCCCACCCAGTCTGGTGACATCTTGAAGCATATAGTATAATTCCCTTCTTGCAGTCTTGTTCTCACTTAAAACTCTGTTTGCCCTATTCTCCAAAATGGTTCTGCAATCCCTTTGAACTCTCATCATAATCTCTAACCCACAAATCTTGTCAGTCAAAGGAACATCAGGATTTTCCAAAACCTCCCTCTCATACCTAAAATATATATCACAAATAGAAGGTATGTCAAAATCAACTTGCATTTTAAGCTGCTTAAGCCTTTCCAAAGCTGCTTCACCCTCTCCATACTCTAACCTTTCTTGTTCTTCTTCCATAATAGCATTAGAACCATGACCACTGCTTTCCTCCTCATCACTATCATCCTCACCACCCCTTCTCAAACTATCATATTATGAGCTAATCTGAGCTTCAATATTTCCCTTTCTCAATCCACTTCTTTTCTCCTGTTCACCCAACTGTTGGGCCAACATAGCATCATACTTGACATGTGCATCATTCTTGGGAATTTCTAGTTCTACCAACTTGCCTTTCCCTTTATCCTTAAGATCTATAATAGGCAGAGTAGATAGGGATACCTGTGTAGCAACATCTTTAATCACCAAAGATGGATGGGATACATCTTTTGGTTTGTCATCAGCTGCTAATGAAGTGTATCTGGCTACATTGGCTTTGTCAGCGGCTGACCTAATTTCCTGTTGCTTCATCAATTCTACAAAGGACAGTTGTGTAGGTGTCACTAGAGACACCTTAGATGAATCAAATCTTCCCCGCTCTTGATTCTTCATCCATGTCAAAGCAACAACTATCTCTTTTTCTCTAAATGACCCTTCTTTTGAACTTTTATCACTAACAACAAAGGGTTCACTTGGTGGATCTTAAGAATCCTGTAGAAACTTTGTATAAAAGTATACTTCATTGTGCATACTAAGATTTTTGTAGATAATAATAGTACATTGTGCATAATTAAGAATCATGTACATCATTCTAAAACCAAACACATAGAAATCAGGCATCATTTTATAAGGGATTGTTTTGAACATTTCTAGATAAAATAGACACATAAAAGAATGTGTCTGATCTTTTAACCAAACCTTTTGATGTTGGGAGATTCCAGTACTTGGTTGCAAGTATTGGAATGGTCAATCCATAAATTATGTGGTTTTTTAAATGGATGTAAAGTGTGTACTGGATGTGTACTATTATTAGTTTTGTAAAAGTTAGATTTTCCACGTTATTTTTCTATCCATTGACAAAGGCATTCTATCCGCTGACACAGTGGAAAGAAGCCGCTGACAGTTTTTATGGTAGTTTTTATGGCTTTTCATCTAACATTGCAGGTATGTAGGATATTGTAAATATGGATACAGAGTTGCTTATGGACTCAAGGAGTGTGGCAACAAGGTTTATTTATGATGGTTGAAATATTATATTTCTGTCTCGAAATAAATATTTTTGTCACATTTATTTTTATAAAAGTATATTCATCATAGTTTAAGGGGAGGTTTAGGATAACCTTTAGGTTCTGGAGTATTCTTAGAATACTCTTATCAAAATTCTAGATTGTGTCCAAAGGTGAGTGGGGGTTTCAAATTATGATGCCATCTTTTTATAAAGGTGGTGGAGTTTTTACCCTCGAGGCACTGTAGCATGCACGTAGTTTATTTTGCATGCATGCTGCCAAGACATTTTGACCTAGAATTAGGATGGTTGGTTTGGGAGCCTTTGGTTACATATCAATGGGGTTACCTAGGAGTTACAAAGATATTATATGAGGTATCTTCCTTCTTAAGGACGTGTTGAGCAAGGGACACTTGATGACACTAATATCTATCTTGTGTAAGCAAGTGTGTATGATTGGACAGTGCTTGCAAAACTCTGTTTCTTTGAGGATAAGATAACTCTATTAGGGTTAATAATCTTTGTTAGGTCTTTTATTTTTGTTTTTCTTTTATTTTGACCTTTTTGATTAATAAAATTTTATCCGCTGATAAATCACATTTTAGCCCTAGACAAAGCATATTTTATCTGCTGACAGATATAGCCGTTGCCGCTGACAAAACTTGTTGATCGTTGAAAAACACTAGGTCCTACCTAGTTGTAAGTTTTATGATATTTTGAGCCGTAATTTTTGGGAGTGGTTATTTTCTTTAATTGCTATGAGATAAATTGTAAATTTTCAAATATTTTATCATTACTTTTTAGAAATTTTCTTACTTACCTCATTTTCAACCAATCACATCTCTCTTATTTTTATTATATATTCGGCTCACCGTATTGTGTAACAGGGCAACTTGCTTATTTGTTTTGCTTTCATATTTTCACTATTAACCTTTACCTTCACTTAAAGCTTTCTTTTCATCCATGGCGCCCAAGTTTAAAACCAATGATGTTATGTTGGAGTTTAAAGACCAACATAATATGATTGCTTATTCGAAGACTGATGATGCGAATCCTCAATATACTCAGATGATAGAGTATTTGTTGGCTTCTCCTTTAAGGTATTCTTTAACTCATGCTCCTATCATCCCTGTCACACACATCAAGCAGTTTTAGAACAGTGCTAGCTCCACAACAGTTGATGAAGTGCCTAGAATAGAGGGCATCATCCATGGAAAACAATGGATGATCACTGAGGCTTTGGTTCTCCAAGCCTTGCATCTTAATGATGCTCATGGTGTGGTCTCCCTTCCCAAGGAGTTGCTACATGATGGTCTTTGAGGCTTGAGATATAGACTACCCCTCGAAGGGAAAATAAATAAATATGCTAAATGTCACACCCCCAATTTATCAGAGTAAGGCAACGCAATGGGGTGCGACGGTCATGACTATCACAAGATATAGATACAAAGAACGACCATTTTAAAGTCGTTTTAATTTAATTAAAATCATAAAATTTGTTCGGAAGCGAATTACACAAGATCAATAATAAAAACATTGTTTCAAAAGACTTCAATATTGTTTCAAATATCCAAACATTAGTCACGACCATTTTTATTTAAAATCTCCCAAGCATAACCACGTCACTCCTCCGTCTTGATACCTGAGAAAAACATTACTAAAGCGTCAACACAAAGGTTGGTGAGTTCATAGGTTTAAGTTTAAATAGTGTGATGAACCATAAGATTTTCAAGGCAACCAACATATAATCTTATAACAAATACAAGATTATAATCAAAAGTATACGTTTCAACAACCTACGCCTAAGCTCATGACACCAAAGCGTTAACCAACCAACAAGATATAATGAGAGCCCGAGCAAATGCCTATCCCAAAGCATTCGTAACGACTCAAATGTAAGTGTATCTAATTTGGTCACACAACCAACATTAGATAGGGAGGTCAATCCCAATAGATCTATCCATAACATTCGCGCTTACACAAAGTAATTAACGGTTCACGATAGTGGGCTAAAGCATCTAGGGATATCGCTACTTAGACATCATGTAGGCAAACGTATGAGTTTAAAGTACTTATGTTCATCCGTTAAAAACAAGCAATGTTCTCACCCCAAAATAGTTAAAACAATTAAAAGTGGGGCTATGAAACTCACCTTGATGAAGTAGCGAATATGATCAATAAAGATAGCACGAAATATCAAGGCGCGCAAAACAATGCGCAAACGATCTACTCGTAACCTAAGTAAAATATATGTACTTAGGCTAAATACAATAAATATTAACGTACAATGCACTTGGTTGATAATTTATACTTGCTATAGATTTATAAAATGTTTTTATACATTTTTCATGTTTAATCATTTTAGTCACGGGGTCGACTTTGGGCTTTAATAACTCATTATTTAATGGTCCGAAAAAAATAAACAGATTCTCATTATAAAAATAGGCCGCGAGTTGTCGATATTTAATAAATATCACATTTTTATGAAGTCTATAAGTGTGGAAATTATCAAGCAAAGTAGTGCACTCACATACAAAAATAAACAAGTAATGTTAAATTATTTATAAGCGTCAAACAAGCATCTTTAGGAATTAATTGCGGGTTCGTTACTTAACTTCACAACAAAAAGAAAACTATTTTGAAAATTAGGCTACGTCGAGTTTAATAAAGTATTTTCAGATTTTCGAGGCGCGGTCATTTGATGGGTTAAAATAGATGCAAAATAGGTCTTTTGGTTGAAGTTAAATTAGTAGATATACACTTTTAGCAATTAGAAATTAAATGAAAGAGATCATTTTGTGTTCACACTACACTTTAAGAAATAGTCATGTTGTTTGGTGTTGTACCCACGAAGGAAACCAAAAAGAAAAGAAACATTCAACTTGCCTCTTTCATTTACACTTATCATACATATATACATACATACATACATACATACATGGGCATTAGACATTTCTTTAATCATTTTGCATACACAACTTGACATACTATCATTATATTAAACAAAAGAAAGGGGGGTCCTTGTTGTTTTGTCCACTATAAACTCAAGCAACAACATAATAGGAATGGTGGACTTCACTAGTTTTATCATACATACATAAATAGCATCACAAAACACATACCACATAGTAGACAATCATTCATACAATAAGTCAAATAAAAGAATGGGATGGTTACTTTATTCATTTGCTATTTTTGGGTTCTAGCTCACGCAGTGTGCAAAGGGGAAAGTGGTCCTCTTTTGTTTTAAACTCCAATACCACATGCTTGCAAATACACATATTTTATCCTCATAACCAAAAAATGAAAACATTGTTGCTATGTCTACTGTTTGCGCAGGCAGCATTAAAGAAATGATGGGTTAAAAGTCTAGTCCTTGTTTATTAGTTCTACATTCTTACACAAGCTTCATGCATATATCATACATTCACGTCTACTAATTTAGGTTCCTATTGGTTATTCATATATGTATACATAAACATAAGCTAATTTCTTGTATGATGGTTTGTTTCTAGGCTTCTTCATGCATGCAATCACACAACTCAGATAGCTACATTCTGTTTGAGTACCATACTTATACTAGTCACTGTTTTTCATGCAAGAATTCACACAACTTGTTGAACAAAAAAAAATAATACGTTCTGCTTATTATCAAACGCACATAGGATACACACAAGGAGACTTGTTTAAAATGCTAAGTTTACTTGTTCCTGCTTATTAACAACCATGCATATAACACACACTTTTCTGCATGAACTTGTAAAGAAATGACCTACAATTAGTTTGTCACTATGGTTTGCTATAAACGTGCATACAATTCACAAGGAAATACTATTTAGACTAGTGTGGCTTGTTCAAGCAGTTGGCTCGTTTGTTTAAGTCATCAAATACTTGTCATATTAAACCCTAGGTCGTGAGTCGTGACCCCCTTGTTATCATTTTATGTTCATGTATTTGTCCAAGTTTTGTTTTGGGTTTTTACCTTTCAAAATATACCACAACCCGTGACTTGTTGTTTCATTAGTGTGAGTATTAGCATTAAGAATTCATAGCAAGTATGATTATCAACCAATATGATATGAACAAAGTATAAGAAACTTACAAATGGTCCTAAGATAATGGATGATAAAATGACAAGAACTAGTAACTCCTTAACACAATTAAATCTACAAGTTTAACTTGGCCGCAAATAACTAGAACTAGATCAAGTCCTTCGTCCTTTGTTTCTAGGCAGCGGCTAAGAGTGTTCACAAGAGAGAGATGTTGTTTTTCTATGAGTGAGTATGTGTGTGTTCCTTTGCAAATGAGTTGCTATTTATAGGGAGGGTGAGTGAGTTAGGGTTAAGTAAACTTGGTTAGGGTTTCTAAGGCTTTTGGTTAGCTTGGGACCAAATTCCTTAACTAGAGAGTACCATGGTTTATTTTGATAAACATGGGGAAAGACAACACAGTGAGGGCGACGGGTAGTAGGAAGGAAAAGAGAAAAGCAGTGTACCTCCATTTGTTGAAGTGTGTGTACATTTTGAATTCAAAATTATGGGGTTGTAGAAAAGAAAAACGTGGGTTGTAGGGGGGGCCGGTGTGAGTGTTGTAGCCAAAGATTTATTTGTGATTTTTGTTATAAAAATTTTGTAAAGTGTATTTTATTTGAAAATGTTTATGTGTTGTGTAAAATTTAAGTAGTAGAGTAGTAGTTTAATAATTTTTGTAAAATGAGAGAATGGAAATTTCTAAGTGTGTCAAAATTATATGGAGTGAAATATTAAATTTGCGTAGTGACTCTCTTAAATTAAGTTACTCTAAATAAGTTTTTTTTTTTTTTCATGATTGTCATTCATAAAAATTTAAATTCATACATAAAATACGCGTAAACAGTCGAGAAAATCAATAGACACACAAGTCTAACCCGAACCATCGCGTTTCTCGTAAATCAAATAGATTTTTAATTCACGTTTGTGACATCCGACATCCCTTAAGTTTGAGCTTCGACCCCGAAGCTCATATTTCGATGAAACTTATCTAATTATAAAGATGAGGGTATTTAAGGTTAAATTGGTATTCATGTGTCCAAGTTAACGTGAGTCCTCTTTAAACATTCTAACGCACTTTCACACTAAGTCATTTCATTTTCACGGTCTATAATTTCAACGGGTTCTTCAAGCCGTTAAATTGAGTTTTACTCAAATGGTGTTTCGTTCTTCCCATTATTATTTAAAATTTGGTTTAGATTTTTCCTACTCTTAATCTATTTGAGTTTTATTGTCGTCAAAACAATTGCCGCTCTTAGTATTTTTTTTATTTTTATTTTTTTCGTGCCATACACGCTCTTGCTTGTGATAGTGGGTAAGGAAATAATCGTACTAGGTTTACTCGTATCGCGTACTCGACATTCTTACTTAAGACGGTAGGAAAATGTTCGATGTTCATAGCACATAATAAATTTTTCTTTGACGAATAGGGCAACTTGCATATATTCTACTAATACTAATATATTTCATTTTTACGATGATTACTATGAGCATGCTCGCGTTCGACCACGATCATACGTAGTTGATCAGGCTACGTACGTCTCGGGACAAACGGTTGCATCCTCCTTTTCCTCATAATTTAACTCTTGAGGCTGTAATTTATATATTGGTAGCCGATAGTTCATTTCGTTCGTTACCATTATTCACTTTCAAAATCAGCACATTAGTCCATAGTTCATTTTATTTGTTATTATTGCTCACTTTTAACAACCAACAAAATAATTTCCATACTTAGGTGTACTAAGTCTCGTTAATTTTATCAATAGTTTGCGTCTTCCAAATCAAGTTGGTCGTAAAAATAGATTTTTCCAAAACTTTACATGGTAGTCCTTACTAAAAATGTTTCAACATTAGTCGCGATGTTTTATACATTAAGTTGGTCGTTACGCCAGATTTTCTAAAACTTTGCATGATAGTCTATATCAAAACATTTCATCATCAATAATGTAGTTTTTGTCAGTAATACCTTTACTGATTTTACCAAAACGTTTTATCAAAATTCTAACATTCTTACTAATAAAGTTCTCGGTGATGGTTGCTTCAAAGTAATTTTATTTTTTTATTTTTTTTTATAATGTTTTCCAAAAATATTTTATAAAACTCCTTCTTAAAAGAAAATTTATTTGATAAATTTTTCTCCGACATATATAAAAATATTGTAGGATAAAATAATTTCTTAAGTTAATGCTTCAAAAGATATAAAAGATGACTTTTAAAAATAATTGCAAACAATTAAATAATAATTTATAAAGTACGATTACATAACCAAATTTTTGTTGGTGGTAACATCGACGGATGTCCAGTCACTTGATTTTCATAAAAATAAATTATTTAATATTTCACATCAGTCGCTCAATTCTACCACAGAATTTTTCTAGAGCCTTGATCATGCTTTATTTCATCTCAGACACTTCGGTCAATTTGTTTTTATCCCAAAATTGTTCAGTTTGTTTAATCCATTCAACTAGTCAATTCCATCCCAAGAATTTTATCACAAAAATTTGTTCATTTTGTTTTTATCTGTCGTTTGTTCTTAATCGTTTGTATACTTTTTATGTTCGACACACGCTATTAGGATTTCTTAGGAGTGACACAATTCACGTCTAGGGTTCTCAAGCTTTGTGACATGCGATAATCTCTTTAATTTAAAACATGGCATAATCCTCATATAACTTAGTTCTTCCTTAGTTGTTATATCATACTTTGTAAATTTATATTAGCTTCATAGCAACTTAGTTGCAAACCAATAGACTAGAACTTTTAAATCCATATTTGTACAATTTCTCCAACATAAATTTTCTTTTTGAAGCGCATTCGACTTACGTATCGGCATACTTCCGGATTGTTTTCATATTTTTGTAATACTAATTCATGTTTGTTCCTTATGATATAGTACTTTGTGGAGCATTACAGGAGTAATACATTGTATAAAGTGTTTATCATCGTATGTTGTAAAAAAAAATAGAGACGACGACTTTAATTATTTTCGTGTTCGTACACCATACAAACTAATGGTATTAATGTACCGTATTAGTGAAACATCGATGAGGTAATCACCTTGTAAGATCATGTAAGTCTTATCCATCCCCGAGGAAATTCACTAAAAATATTAAGTTGCATTACAACTGGCACTTGACTAAGCCTCGCAACCCAATCAAACAAGAACAGCCTTGAGGTCTAGTTAAGTATTAGTCGTTAAACTTCTTAACATCTTTGGTGAATTTACTCGTCTTTAGATATTACTCACACAATTTAACATTGATTAAACCTACACAAAACTCATCAAATATGTTATACCCTAACGATCAACTAATCACGCAAGATGTAAATTCATGAGTCTTACCCATCCTCAAGAAAACTCATCAAAAACCCTAAGTTGTATAACGACTGGCACTTAACTTAGTCTCGCAACCCAATCAAACAAGAACAGCCTTGAGACCTTGCTAAGTATCGTTATACCTCTTAACATTTTTGACGATTTGTCTTGGCTTTAGGTTTACTCACGACTTATCATCAACCATTACTAAATCTCACCGCGCCCAAGTACTGTTTTGGCGTATATTTTTAATTCGGCGTATATCGATATAGGGTAACATAGAAACACACAAGTGTTTAAATAGTTCATAGTAGTCCAGTGGACTGTTTTAACAAAATACGTAATAGCATAAGTATGTGTATGTTTTACTCCATATAAACATGGCACAAACCATCTTAGTTCTATTTAAACATGGCACAAACCATCTTAGTTCGATTAAAATGGCACAAACCATTTTAGTAGCACAACAATCCAAACAAGGATGCTAGGTATTTTTACTTCAAAATATAATAAAAATCGTCTTAGTACACATTCCTATAAGTATATCTTACATAAGGATCATTCAAACAAGGCAGGAAATACTTAACGCTAATAACACGTAGCAATCAAGACAAAACTAACATAACAAATCACATGGAATAATTCAAGTCACAACTTACTTTTATCGTAGACGCGGAGTGAAGTGGTTCTTGGAGATTTTTGAGTTAGTTATAGTCTAGAATTATTTTTCCAACGATTAAATTTTGACTCGCGTTTATAAAAATCATTTTGTAAAATAACCTAGTTCTCTATAACTACAGCTCTGATACCAATCTGTCACACCCCCAATTTATCAGAGTAAGGCAACGCAATGGGGTGCGACGGTCATGACTATCACAAGATATAGATACAAAGAACGACCATTTTAAAGTCGTTTTAATTTAATTAAAATCATAAAATTTGTTCGGAAGCGAATTACACAAGATCAATAATAAAAATATTGTTTCAAAAGACTTAAATATTGTTTCAAATATCCAAACATTAGTCACGACCATTTTTATTTAAAATCTCCCAAGCATAACCACGTCACTCCTCCGTCTTGATACCTGAGAAAAACATTGCTAAAGCGTCAACACAAAGGTTGGTGAGTTCATAGGTTTAAGTTTAAATAGTGTGATGAACCATAAGATTTTCAAGGCAACCAACATATAATCTTATAACAAATACAAGATTATAATCAAAAGTATACGTTTCAACAACCTACGCCTAAGCTCATGACACCGAAGCGTTAACCAACCAACAAGATATAATGAGAGCCCGAGCAAATGCCTATCCCAAAGCATTCGTAACGACTCAAATGTAAGTGTATCTAATTTGGTCACACAACCAACATTAGATAGGGAGGTCAATCCCAATAGATCTATCCATAACATTCGCGCTTACACAAAGTAATTAACGGTTCACGATAGTGGACTAAAGCATTTAGGGATATCGCTACTTAGACATCATGTAGGCAAACGTATGAGTTTAAAGTACTTATGTTCATCCGTTAAAAACAAGCAATGTTCTCACCCCAAAATAGTTAAAACAATTAAAAGTGGGGCTATGAAACTCACCTTGATGAAGTAGCGAATATGATCAATAAAGATAGCACGAAATATCAAGGCGCGCAAAACAATGCGCAAACGATCTACTCGTAACCTAAGTAAAATATATGTACTTAGGCTAAATACAATAAATATTAACGTACAATGCACTTGGTTGATAATTTATACTTGCTATAGATTTATAAAATGTTTTTATACATTTTTCATGTTTAATCATTTTAGTCACGGGGTCGACTTTGGGCTTTAATAACTCATTATTTAATGGTCCGAAAAAAATAAACGGATTCTCATTATAAAAATAGGCCGCGAGTTGTCGATATTTAATAAATATCACATTTTTATGAAGTCTATAAGTGTGGAAATTATCAAGCAAAGTAGTGCACTCACATACAAAAATAAACAAGTAATGTTAAATTATTTATAAGTGTCAAACAAGCATCTTTAGGAATTAATTGCGGGTTCGTTACTTAACTTCACAACAAAAAGAAAACTATTTTGAAAATTAGGCTACGTCGAGTTTAATAAAGTATTTTCAGATTTTCGAGGCGCGGTCATTTGATGGGTTAAAATAGATGCAAAATAGGTCTTTTGGTTGAAGTTAAATTAGTAGATATACACTTTTAGCAATTAGAAATTAAATGAAAGAGATCATTTTGTGTTCACACTACACTTTAAGAAATAGTCATGTTGTTTGGTGTTGTACCCACGAAGGAAACCAAAAAGAAAAGAAACATTCAACTTGCCTCTTTCATTTACACTTATCATACATATATACATACATACATACATACATGGGCATTAGACATTTCTTTAATCATTTTGCATACACAACTTGACATACTATCATTATATTAAACAAAAGAAAGGGGGGTCCTTGTTGTTTTGTCCACTATAAACTCAAGCAACAACATAATAGGAATGGTGGACTTCACTAGTTTTATCATACATACATAAATAGCATCACAAAACACATACCACATAGTAGACAATCATTCATACAATAAGTCAAATAAAAGAATGGGATGGTTACTTTATTCATTTGCTATTTTTGGGTTCTAGCTCACGCAGTGTGCAAAGGGGAAAGTGGTCCTCTTTTGTTTTAAACTCCAATACCACATGCTTGCAAATACACATATTTTATCCTCATAACCAAAAAATGAAAACATTGTTGCTATGTCTACTGTTTGCGCAGGCAGCATTAAAGAAATGATGGGTTAAAAGTCTAGTCCTTGTTTATTAGTTCTACATTCTTACACAAGCTTCATGCATATATCATACATTCACGTCTACTAATTTAGGTTCCTATTGGTTATTCATATATGTATACATAAACATAAGCTAATTTCTTGTATGATGGTTTGTTTCTAGGCTTCTTCATGCATGCAATCACACAACTCAGATAGCTACATTCTGTTTGAGTACCATACTTATACTAGTCACTGTTTTTCATGCAAGAATTCACACAACTTGTTGAACAAAAAAAAATAATACGTTCTGCTTATTATCAAACGCACATAGGATACACACAAGGAGACTTGTTTAAAATGCTAAGTTTACTTGTTCCTGCTTATTAACAACCATGCATATAACACACACTTTTCTGCATGAACTTGTAAAGAAATGACCTACAATTAGTTTGTCACTATGGTTTGCTATAAACGTGCATACAATTCACAAGGAAATACTATTTAGACTAGTGTGGCTTGTTCAAGCAGTTGGCTCGTTTGTTTAAGTCATCAAATACTTGTCATATTAAACCCTAGGTCGTGAGTCGTAACCCCCTTGTTATCATTTTATGTTCATGTCTTTGTCCAAGTTTTGTTTTGGGTTTTTACCTTTCAAAATATACCACAACCCGTGACTTGTTGTTTCATTAGTGTGAGTATTAGCATTAAGAATTCATAGCAAGTATGATTATCAACCAATATGATATGAACAAAGTATAAGAAACTTACAAATGGTCCTAAGATAATGGATGATAAAATGACAAGAACTAGTAACTCCTTAACACAATTAAATCTACAAGTTTAACTTGCCCGCAAATAACTAGAACTAGATCGAGTCCTTCGTCCTTTGTTTCTAGGCAGCGGCTAAGAGTGTTCACAAGAGAGAGATGTTGTTTTTCTATGAGTGAGTATGTGTGTGTTCCTTTGCAAATGAGTTGCTATTTATAGGGAGGGTGAGTGAGTTAGGGTTAAGTAAACTTGGTTACGGTTTCTAAGGCTTTTGGTTAGCTTGGGACCAAATTCCTTAACTAGAGAGTACCATGGTTTATTTTGATAAACATGGGGAAAGACAACACAGTGAGGGCGACGGGTAGTAGGAAGGAAAAGAGAAAAGCAGTGTACCTCCATTTGTTGAAGTGTGTGTACATTTTGAATTCAAAATTATAGGGTTGTACAAAAGAAAAATGTGGGCTGTAGGGGGGCCGGTGTGAGTGTTGTAGCCAAAGATTTATTTGTGATTTTTGTTATAAAAATTTTGAAAAGTGTATTTTATTTGAAAATGTTTATGTGTTGTGTAAAATTTAAGTAGTGGAGTAGTAGTTTAATAATTTTTGTAAAATGAGAGAATGGAAATTTCTAAGTGTGTCAAAATTATATGGAGTGAAATATTAAATTTGCGTAGTGACTCTCTTAAATTAAGTTACTCTAAATAAGTTTTTTTTTTTTTTTTCATGATTGTCATTCATAAAAATTTAAATTCATACATAAAATACGCGTAAACAGTCGAGAACATCAATAGACACACAAGTCTAACCCGAACCATCGCGTTTCTCGTAAATCAAATAGATTTTTAATTCACGTTTGTGACACTAAAGGTCCATTCCCCCCAGCCTGGAAGTTTTTGATACATGTCCTATTACAATGCCTTAGTCCCAAATGCTCATCATTCAGCGAGATCAACCAATCAATTAGGAGTGCTCTTGTATGTTTAGCTACTGGGCAACTTTTTAGTTTTTCAAAAATGGTTTTTAAGGGCATGTTACAAAACAAGGGTAGCAAGATGACTCTTGCCTACCCTAGGTTTTTGAAAATGATTTTTGATCTTCAAGGAGACTGTGGTAAGGATCATTAAAACTTTTATGAGATCCCTACCCAAAATAAAAATCTTTTTGTTACTCTCAACACTGAACCATATGATCCAATTCCCTTGACCCCACCCATGCTTGTTGTTATAGAAGCAACTTTACATTCACCGGCACCAGAACCTCAACCAGACCTCATTCCAGCACCAACTCATGCAGAACAACCACCATCACCACATACACAGCCACATATTAAACCAGAACCTGCAGTCGCTGACATTTCTATGTCAGCCGCTGACACTTCAGTCCTAGCCCCCAACACTTCCTATATAGACCCAAACACCTCTTCAGACTCACCACCTCAACACTTTCACTTAGCCAAAAGACAAAGGACCACTGGGGTGTTCTCCCTTGGTGGTCCTATGCATGAAACGGAGAGAACCACCACCACAAGTGTGGTTTGTGATATAGGGGTGGTTGGACCTATTGACCCTATTACAGGTCAAGCCAGGTCCACTGTAGCTAAGTCCACCACCATGTCCCATGATTTCACCTTTGGGATTGAGTTCCCTCATGTGGATGAGGGAAGTATGCAACCCTTAACTAACTTAGAATTGACGGTACTCTACATGAGCTTGCAAAAGCAAAATGCAGAGTTTGTACAAAGATTGACTGCTCAAGACCTTGAACTCAATACGTTGAGGGAGAGGATTGTTGTATTGGAGTATAAGAGAGAGGATTCTTCCAAAGGGGAGGAAGATCCACCAACTGAACCCTTTGTTGTTAGTGATAAAAGTTCAAAAGAAGGGCCATTTGGAGAAAAGGAGAGAGTTGCTGCTTTGACAGGGATGAAGAATCAAGACCAGGGAAGATTTGATTCATCTAAGGTGTCTCTAGTGACACCTACACAGTTGTCCTTAGTAGAATTGAGAAGCAACAAGAAAATGGGTCAGTCGATGACAAAGCAATGTAGCTACAGACACTTCATTAGCAGTTGTTGACAAACCAAAAGATGTATCCCAACCATCTTTGGTGATTAAAGATGTTGCTAAACATGTATCCCTATCTACTCTACCTATTATAGATCCTAAGGATAAAGGTAAAGACAAGTTGGTAGAAGTAGAAATCCCCAAGAATGATGCACATGTCAAGTATGATGCTATGTTGGCCCAACAGTTGAGTGAACAGGAGAAAAGAAGGGGATTGAGAAGGGGAAATATTGAAGCTCAGATTAGCTAAGAATCTGAGAGTTTGAGAAGGGGTGGTGGGGATGATAGTGACGAGGAGGAAAGTAGTGGTCATGGTTCTAATGCTAATATAGAAGAAGAACCAGAAAGGTTGGAGTACGGAGAGCGTGAAGCAGCTTTGGAAAGGCTTAAGCAACTTAAAGTGCAAGTTTATTTTGACATACCTGCTATTTGTGATATATATATTAGGTATGAGAGGGAGGTTTTGGAAAATCCTGATGTTCCTTTGACTGAAAAGATTTTGGGGTTAGAGATTATGATGAGAGTTCAAAGGGATTGCAAAACCATTTTGGAGAATAGCGCAAACAAAGTTTTAAGTGAGAACAAGACTGTAAGAAAGGAATTATACTATATGCTTCTAAGATGTCACCGGACTGGGTGGACATATACAAAGCTTAGGAAGCTATCATTTGAGCAGTTGGAGTATCTTGTCTATCCAATTTGGGATTGTGTTTGTGAAGCTCATACATACATGTTGCTTTCTGCTGAGAGACAAGAAGAAATTGAGGAGGAGTTGAAGCTGAAGAAAGCATCTATTGCTTCTAGGCCTATGAAAAAGGGAGGAAAGTTTCAGCCCTGAGTTTAGCCCATTGGATCCAAAATACAATGAGAGTCCTTTGAAGAAAAATATGGAGCTTTCTCGTTTGGAAGTTGGTGATCTTGCTGCTGTGATTCCACTTGACTTCAAGAATCCTATTGTTAAATATGAAGAAGATCCAACAACAGGTTTTTGGGTGATCACAAGGTATGGGGACAAAGTTCATATGTTCACATCTTTTATCTCCCTGTTTGACAGTATTGATAGAGAAGATTTAGAGACTCTTTGGAGTCTGTTGAAGGAGAAGTATAAGGTTGAAGCACCTACTTCTTAAAATGGAATAAAGATATGGACAACATTCAAGAGAATGTTTGACCATGATGAAGCAGATCCAGTATGGCTGGATTTGGGTGATCTAAGCACTTTGGAGTGGTGTTGGTATTCGGCTGTTGGTATTTTTCATGTTTGCACAACAAAGTTTTCAAAATTTTGTTGATAGGAAGTATCCTTAGTCCCAAGATGTTTTGATGAAGATGATAAGCACCAAGCTTAAAGTGGACTACACCAGTGGAATAGGAGTTAATTTTATGAAATTTATCATTTCTCAGTTATCATAATAGGTTTTATTTGTAAGAATCCTCTTTATGTTTTGTTTTATTCAGAAACTTGATGATTATGGGTAATATCAATTTTAGGGGAGGATTGTTGGGAATAAAATTAGTTAAGTCTACTAGCCGCTGACAAATGATATCTAGCCGCTAACAAAGTGTTATCAAGCCGCTGACAGCATAGGCCCAGACAAGATTTATCAAGACGCTGTCAAGATTAGAAGTCAACACGTTTTGTTATATTAGAAGGATATTGATGTGTCGAGATATGTATAGTGATAATTTGAGATACGTTATAGGGTAAATTAGAAAATTACCTTTATGAAAAAGTAATAGACTAATATTACCAATGACGAATTCAATTAAACACGTGATGAACCAAGTTTGTTGTACACGAAGATCGAGTGAATTTGAGACGTTTTGTTTCGTTTTGGACAATTGATTTGAATCGGTTTTCGGTTTTTAAACTAGATTTAAAATCTACCAATTTTATACTATTTAAAATTATCCTAAAGTGCATGAAACGTAAACCCCGCTAATATTTAAATCTAAAGCAATTACTTACTTTAAAATTAAAACTATTTAAAATTTAAACTAATTAAAACAATCTATAAAAATTAATACTATTTAATTAAAAATGACTTTTACACTATTTTTATAAATCTAATTTAACTATTTAAACTAATTAACTTTAAAAAAGAATTACTTAAAACAAATCTATTTAAAAACTATTATTATTTAAATCTAAAATGAATAAAATCTAAATAATTGAAAACTTTTTAAACTCATTTAAACAATTAACAAAAACATTTTTATTTTTATCTTATTTTTATTTTGAACTAATTATTATTTAAAAATCTCAAAACTTTCTTTAATTAAAATATTAATTAAAAATTAATAAAGAAAAACAAACGTGAGTTTAAACAAACAATTTCTTAATCAAAATCTGCCCAGTTACAACTATATTATATTAACAAAGCTGAAAGTAAGAAAACCAAAAAGGCCAGTTAGCCCAGTTGGCTAACATGATGGACAGTGAACTGCGAGGTCGCAGGTTCGAGCCTCACAAGGGCCATATTTTTGAGATTATTTTTTTTTTTGCAATAAAAATGGAAGAGTCACAGGAATGACTCTTGTGCCAAATCTTTATAATCGGCTGATAAGGATATCAGCAAGTGAGTTAATCAGAACAAATGGATTCTGATAACTGATAAGTATATTAGCTCAGTAAAACAAAGCATTATAACAGATTAATTCAATAAAACCTCAAATCAAACCATTCTAAAAGCAACAAATCAGCATTCTAATATTAGACTAAAACTTATCATATCAGCAGTATGTGAATATCCAACAAACTCTCAAAATTCTTTTTACTCAGTTAAATAAAACTCAATCCGAATTAATTAGTTCAATTTAAACATATTACTACAAACTCTCAAAAATCAGTTCAATCAAACTCAACTTAAATCAATTCATTTAACTCTAAAAAGATTAATCAGAATCTTTTTGAGAAACAGACATGAAACTTTCAGTTAAACAGATCATGTAAAATTATCAAACCACTAGCTTATGCATACTCAGTACCCAAATATCTAAATTAACTATGATGCTGCAAATCCATATAACAAATTCACATGTATGCAGTAAAAATCAGTACACATCAACTTCTAAATAAACCAAGAGCAACAAAAATCAATATCAGTAAAAGAAAGCTAACCAATCTAGTACAGCATACAGTTAAATAAAAGCATGAGATTAAACTTTAACTCTAACTGCTTATCCATTTGAAATCATCAAGCAGCAAACTATGAAATTCATTTAAGGCAGTCACAAATCACAGTAAGTCTAGCAGGTATAATAATGCAATAACCACTCAAATATCTAAAGCATATTAACAGTTAAACAAAGTTTAATCTAATAAAATGTAAAATAAAAGGAGTAAGCACCTTTTGAGATTTCCGTTGAGACGTGGTGCAGCGTTGAGCTGACCAAATTTACCGCATCTACACCACCATGTAACGAACCACCAACACCATAAACAGTTTCACCATTTTTTTTATTTCTTCCGGTGAGGAAAAAACTTAAATCCCTTTTCACTTTTGATATTAAATTTAAGCTACCAATTAGCTTATACTTAACATCACAAACATTATTATGTGAAACAGTAATAATAATTAATTCATATTTAAACAATAAAAAACGAGACACGAGTTAAAATTAAAACGACTGAACTTTCATTAATTTTCCAGAAATATTAAAAAACTTGATAAAAAGAAATACAAGATTAATCCTAGAACTATTTCTACATAATAACTTTAAAGTAAAGAAAAGGATGAAAATTACAAGTAAAATGAGGGTTTTTATAGCCATCCCAAGGCTTTGCTGGGGAAGAATATTCACATCTTTCTTGGCATATTCCTCTTTATTTTGAGCCCTTAGATCTTTATTCTCTCTCTATTTGTTGATCATACGGTTGAAAATCACACACTAGCACACGGATTGCCAACGTGGCATCCGTGTGTGCTAGTTGTGTTAGTTTGAAGCCTCCTGATTGGTTGATTTAGGAAAATGATGTGTAGCTTTCAATCTTAATCTGCCACGTAACTCTTTTCTTCCTCACATTCTCTTCCTTAAAATTAGGGGATTTATTTCCCCCACACGTGAATTACACGTGTGCCATAAAAGCCCCAATTTATTTCAAGATTATTTGATCTAGGGTTTTTTTTACACAGTAACTTATTGTTACTGGGTTTTCTTTGAGGTTGAAGAAAGGGTAGAGAGACATAGATAGTATCGAGAATTATTTAATGGATGTATGGGAAAAAGTGTGAAGTGGGTGAGAGGATACACGGTTTATTTATTTAGTGGTGGAAAGTGGTAAAACGTGTGACAAAAAATGTGAGTGGTTGGAATTGTTTATTCGTTTATGAGAGAAAGTGAATGGTGAGAATGTAACGTGTTTTATACACGTTTGACTGATCACAGTTTAATCAAACCCTAAAAGCCCATTCGTTCTTTATTTGTTTATATATTTTCCACTGATTTGGGCTTTTGGCCCAAGAAAGAAATCCAACCGTAATATATGTTGCTTTGTTTGGGCTTCATTCGTCTTATCAAGCCGATTGGGCTTTTAGCCATCAAAAGTTAATACAACTTCTTTAAATGGACTTTTAAGCCCATTTCCCAAATGTGGGACCCACTTGGCTCGTTTTCTTGCATAAATATCAAATCCACTAAAGTCGAGCTCGAATGTTGGCTTTGTTGATCTTTATCTTCAAACTCGTGCCGGTTTTTGTCAGTTTTCGCGAACTTGGTACCTACACACATTAAAACAAGAAACAAACATATACAAGACATTTATCATACATTAAATGCATTATTTAATTGTTTTATGATATAAATGATATGAGTAAAATCACTCATATCAAATTCCCCCTTGCTAAGAAATTGTCGTGTACTCACGCAATGATAAAATAAAACACTAACTACACCATTATTCAACTTATGACATTTTATTTTGCAAAGACATAATGTATTGCTTTCATTATTGAAAAATAACTTTAAGGATCATAAAACTCAAATAGATTCATCGTCCCCGACTTTTCACTTTTCCATGCCAAGTGCAAAAACAAGATCATTGTCAATCATAAGCCCCAAAATTAAACCCACTCATACAAGTAATTTGTGTTAAACTCAATCTCCTATTATTCCTAACTGTATCTCTAGATTTTATTTGTCATTCACCCAAAGGCTCATTTGACTTTATTTTGATATTTATTAGTCCAAAAATGAAGGCAAGAACGGTGTAAACTCAACACTCAAAACCTAACCTCGACTTCAAATACCGTTGTCACTAAAGAAAGCCCACATCAAGGATAACTTAACACGATTTAGGGATAAATCCTGGACCCGAAATTTAGCTAATATGGCTACTTAAAAGCAACAAATAAAACCTCCAAAGTCAATTTAGACCTTATTAATGGAGTTAGCAACAACTACATCATAACACCTTTTGGCTCTTTAAGATGCAATTGTGCTCCTTATTTGAAATCCAGACCCTAAGGCTCCTTGGACAAAAATAAGGGAATTGACTTCACCATCCCACCTTACGGATCATAATGATGAAGCAATTTTTATTCAGCACGCCCCTTGACATACACCCTAAGGCTCTAATGACAAGGTTAGTGCTACATGACTCCCACCCGAAGGCTCCTAGAGAACATGTTTTTATTTATTCTTCTTTATTAATATGATATTTATAGTAAGCCAAATTTCCGCAATCCCATGATCAAAAGTCCATGACGCTGACACCCTTAATGTGTTCTCACTTTAATTACAAGGGAAGAAAAAGAAGGAGTTACGAGTTAAGATATCAAGCCTAAACCGCTAAAAACTTCATTTATTAAGCAATTATTATTCAAGTGTGGAAAGTAAGTACGAGGAGATTAAATCAAACACAAAAATACTTGCACAAAGAAGAATTTAACCTTAGAAACTTATGATTGAACTCTATCATCTCTTGTTCTCCATATCGAAAAAAATTTCAAAAATGTGAAATCAATGGATACTTAGCCTATTGAATCAAAGCTTTGGGTTTTCAAGTCATCTATAGGATCTTGCACCTTCTTATACTTTTTCAAGTTTTAGAATTTGCGTTTTAAAGTTCCTTTGATAAACGACTTTCTAGGATCAATTATAGGAGCTTGCGAAAAGTTCTTGTTCTTAACTCGTATGAATTAAGACTTTCGCGTTTTAAAGCTCCCTATATAAAAGCCTAGCAAAACTTAATTCAAATACGTTAAGGAAAAGCTAAGGTTAAAAACCGAGTCGAGTCAAAAACTATTCTTATTTTCACCAACGGAAAGCCTACATTCGTGTCAAAAGCACTTATTTTATTTATTAAAACTTAAAAATTACACTAAAAATTTAAAATTTTATTGAAAAATGAGAAAAACTACGTTTGGACACGACAAAAGCAAATGCAAGCGATTATATCGATTGACTCCCCCATGCCAAAACCAAACATTGTCCTCAATGTTTCTTAGCTCAAGAGTAACACCCCCTTGCTAAGACACGAAGAGTCTAATGCAAGATCCTAGCATGGAAAGAGAACGCAAATCTATAAGCCGTTTATTAATTATGCCTCAAGATAAAACGTTAGTCGATAAGAATCAAGGGTAAAGAGTGTGCCCCTTTTTTGGCATTCAAAGATTGGAAGATCAAGTGGACCGGCAAAAACCGAACACGAGAGTCTTCAAATATTAGGGTCATACCTAAGATTCACAACACAACAAAACACGAGCACGAGCTTGAAAGATCAAGCCTTATTAGTTGTTAGAAAATAGATAGAAGATAGAATGTATGGGACTCCCCCACAAGGCACCTCGTTTTTGTTCACCGAGTCATGAGCTCGACTCGATCCCCGCATTCATTGGTCCTTAGGGAAAATGGTAAAAACCGGCATAATGGAATAAAATCCAACATAAAGCGCGATGCTGGGGTCAAAGATCTCATCCTCGTTGTCGGATGACAAACGAAAGGATAAAACTCCAACACGAATCTCTAAAAAGAGATAGTAGTCACAAATCACTAAATGGATAAAGCATGCTCCCCGAGATAAACTCGCACCAAGATGATAGAAAAATGTTTCATTTATTACATCGGTGAAAGGCCGAGATTTCCCTAAATCAAAGATTCCGGGGTCGAATACCTGGTCCTCGGTGGAGAAAGGAAAAGATAACATGGTGTCATCCCCCATGCTAATCCAAGATCATATAAAGCACATGGTAATGGTGGGATAAAAATCTCATCCATAGTGGAATCAACATTCTTTGCTTTAACGACCATTTCACCCTTAGGAATGTGATCAATTGGGTCATGGTACTCAATATGAGACACATGAAAAACCCGCACATTAAGGTCAAAGTGGGTGGGAGGAGGACTTGGGACGAAATCATCATCAAATAAATTCTCTAAAAAGAGAGTGTCCCCCTCCGGGTCGATTTCATCAACACCCGGTGGTATCGAATCATGAGAAGCAAGAAAAGTGTCAATCTCCTCCATAAGCGGATCACTATCCTCAACGGGAATAGGAGATGGAGAGAAAGACTTGTCATTAGGCTTAGAATTTAAAGCCTCGATCCTAGATATGAGAAGATATACGTTGGATAATTTTTCACGAAGAACCACGTCTTCCACATCTAAATGAGTAAGTTCATCGGTGAACTTCTCAAGGATCGGAATAGTCAAATCAACCTCATTTCCCGGTGGAAATGGGTCTAAAGGAGCAAGTTCAAAAGTGAACCTCTCAAAAACCGGATCACTATCATCCTCATTTCCCAGTGGAAATGGGTGAAGAAGAGTAGGTTCATCAGTAAACCCCTCAAAATCCGAGTCGTGAATATCATCCTTATAAGAAAGTTCATCGGAGAACTCCTCATTAGAAAATTCACTAGAAGTCGAATCATTCTCAAAATCTTCATTTCCATCACAATTTTCATCATTAGATTTGGAGAAAATATCAAAGTGAATGGAAGAAATCGAGTCATCACAATGTGGCAAATCACACATCTCATTGGAAATACCGTCAAACTCTCTTGGGTTTTGGACAAGAATAGTGCTAATATGCTCGTCCCCCTTGCTTAGAGAATTTTTGGGTTCCACGATGGAAGAATCATGAATAGGAGTGGTGATGTCATGAGAGATTTCCTCATCATCTAGGATGGGAGAATCCTCGGGCTCCATAGCCGGAAAGATACGAAAAGGAAATACGATAGCACTAGACGAAGGATGTAGAACAATAAGATCTCTCAAAGAAAGAGTACTATCCTCATTATCATCCAAAAGAAGAGAACGCTCGAGTTCACGATTAGCAAGAGATTTTGCTTCCGCTTGAGCTCGTTTTTTCTCTCGAATTATTTGTTGGGAAATTGTTTCAAGTCGTTCAATATCGAAAGAATATTGTGAAGATTGGTCAAAACCGGAAGGAATCGAATTATAGCAAGGATTAGGCTCATAAAAATTTTGATCTCTCGGTTGACAACTGATACATTGTTTTTGCTAGGTTCAATTGTTGTTCTCGATATCTTAACGAATTGATCTAGGTTCTCTATGTGACTCTATTGTTTTTGGTGAAACAAATCTTTTTAGTTGTTTGTAAATAAAATGTGCAAAACAATTAAAGTAAATGACTTAAAAGTAAATCTAAGTCTAATTAAAATAATGGGCAAGTATTTAAAAGCGAGACGAGAAATTAAAAGACACTTAAAGTAAATGACGCAAACTTAAATCTAACTAAGGCAATCTTAAAACGCAACTAAAATTTAACTAAGGCAAGGCTAAATTTAACTAAGGCAAATAAACTTAAAGTGCAATAAAAATAAAGGCGGGAAAAATAAAGCTTGAAAATAAAAGACTGAAATTTAAAAAGAAAGACTAAAAAAAGAACCTTACAGAACCCTTGATTCGGAAGTTCAAAACTTCCGAATAAACTGGCTTGATCCTGAACTTAGACCTTGATTCGGAAATTTTAAGTTCCAAATGAACAAAAAGATGTTGATCCGGAACTTCTTCCGAATGAAACACTCTTGACTCGGAACTTATTGACCCGGAACTTGGTTCGGAAGATCTGGCTGATTCGGAACTTGTCCTTCGTCCGGAACTTTTAAGTTGATCCGGAACTTTTGAGTTCCGAATGAATCTTCTTGATCCGGAACTTTTTGAGTTCCGAATGAAGTCTATTGATCCGGAACTTTTTGAGTTCCGAATGAACAATGCTTGAGTCGGAAGTATTGATCCGGAAGTTTTCGTCCGGAACTTTGAATGTTCCGGGTGAAGCCCCTTGAGTCAGAACTCTGAATGTTCCGGATGAAACCCACTGGTTCGGAACTTTGAAAGTTCCGAATGAGCAGCTTTTCTTGTTTTGGCTCGGAACTCTCCTGGGAATACAGAAACACAAACAAACACTCCCGAAGAACAAGGGAATCACAGAAACAAGAATCTAACACAGTTTTAACCAAAATCAAGCAAACGATTAAGCTAAACTAATAACAAGTCAATAGTAATCATAAACAAACAATTTAAATCAACAAAACTAACAAATTTAACCACAATAATCAAAAACCCAATTGATCAAAATCAAAATATGAACACAAACACAAACATAAACATAAAAATCAAAAATTAAGAAAGGTAGATGAGAGATTAACAAGATAAAATAAAGATTGACAAGAATTAAATGGAAACTTACTTAAAATTGAAGGAATTTAATGTGCAAGACAAGGTAATTAAATTGACAAGTATTTAAATGACAAGGAAATTAAAGGTGCAAGGTAAGTAAATGGTGGAAGACTAATTGTCACACTTAGCCAACAAGAAAAAAATGATTATCATCCTAATCTATATATAGGGGAGGATTAGGAAGCTTCCTCCCCTCTTTCCTTTTCTCTTAGTTACAAGCTTAAGTCCTTCCTTCTTTAATTATTCATTAATTGCATGCTTAGTCCTTTTCTTCTAATCTTCTTTAAACTTGGACTTAAATGACTTTTGGCTCGGGATTTCTTTTGAACTCGTCTTTAAATTCTTCAATAAATTAGACTTGAGTTTCTCGGCTTTTGATAAACTTCCGTCTTTTGACTTTTTCTTCGATAAATCTTCAGAATTAGTCTTGGACTTCCGTTCTTTTTGCACTCTTGACTTCTTGACTTCGTCTTTCATCTTTTTCTTCAATAAAAGCCGTGAATGCCCGTGAATTCCCGTGTTTTCTCCACTTTTCACCTTTTCGTCCTAAATCACAACAAAAACACAAACCACGCATAATTCCCACATACAAGACATAAAATACACGTTTTGGTCCGGTTATTATTGTAATTAAGTGGTAGAAAGGATGGGTGTTTACACACCTATCAAATCCCCTACACTTGACCATTGCAATGTCCTCATGCAATGCATTAGTTACAAAGCAAGTTTACATTTTTCATCACAATCAATCCACGTTGGCCTTTATTAAAGAGATAGATACTACAAACATTTAAAGTAAAGAAATCAAAAGCATACCTTGGGTTTTGGAAATGTCATGAATAATCATCATCCTCAAGTTTTCACTTAACCAAGCTTAAAAACGAGATCATTGTTATTATAAGTTAGTAAACTAACACGAACTCATGTGGGCCAATTATTCACTTAGACTCCCTTATTCCTAGGTGTATCTCTTATATTTTATTGTTTGTCTTGAATGATCACGAGGATGCATTTTTGACTTATTTCGATAGTTATTAAGTCTGAAAAAAAAGTGAACGATTTAATCAATAGTTAGCTAAAGGACAAAATCTTTTAAAATTGCTTCTCGGGACCTCATAAAGTTCATATCTTGGCATAACTCGCTTCGCGATTTGAGACCTTTCTCGGACCGATATTTGGCAGCGACTTCATACTTCAAACCTTGAGAGACGTTCATGAAATTATGGTCTTCTCTTCATAATGGAATTTCTTCACTTGAAGTTTTGAGAGATTCATACTTGGACCACGACTTCTTCATTTTTCTACAATCTTTATTTTGGACTTTGATATACAACGATCCGCCTCCTTTTATGACTTGGATCTATTTATCCTCATACCTTGTTAGGGTCTTTTCGTATACACTTCTCCATGACTATTGGGGAGTTTTTGCTTTTCGTCGTGTGTCTCGATCCTTCTTATTGATTTTCGATAAATGATTCTTCACATCACTTTGGATCTTTAGCAACAAAATATAGCCCTCATGCCTTGTTAGGGCCTTTTCGGACTCGCCAATCTTCGCATCCCGCTTCAATAAGTTATGCCTTGGCTATGAACTCTAATCCATACCGAGCAACTTTTAAACGATCTTGGGCTAGAAGCTAAGTAACTTTTCAAATCGTACAACCTTATTTATTAGCAGATAAATTATTAAGCAAGCGATGGGAGAATAGGCTCATAATTAACTCACATAAATTCACGAAAGAATACCGAACTTATAATTGGCTCTATCATCTCTCGTTCTCCACAGTTTAAAATCTCACGTAATGAGACTCGTGGATACTTAGCCTATTAAATCAAAGTTTTGGGTTTTCGAGTCGCCTATAGGATCTTGCAAATTCTTAGACTTTTTCAAGTTTTAGAAATCGCATTTTAAAGTTCCCTTGATAAACGACTCTCTAGGATCAATTATAGGAACTTGTGAAAAGTTCTTGTTCTTAACCCGTGAGAGTTAAGACTTTCGCGTTTTATAGCTCCCTATATAAAAGCCTAGCAAAACTTGATTTAAACATGTTAAGGATACTAGCTAGAGTAACTTAGATAAGTAAACTCGGGTTGAGTCAAAAGATTCACAACGTTTGAAAATTAAAACCACTTATTTAAACATTTATTCTAATAAGGAAAGAAAATAACTATACAAAGGGAAAAACTAATAGGCCAAAATAGATCAAAATTTTTGAAAAATGTCGAAAAATTGATTTTCCGGTTAAAATGAGGACAAATACAAGGAAAAGGCCACTTAACTTCGATAGAAGTCCCCCCTACACTTAAGATAAACATTGTCCTCAATGGTTAAGCATGTGGGAGTAAACTCCCCTACACTTAGGACATTGTGCACGTTGTTTAAATCTCGCTAAGGAAAAGACAACTAAAGAGATTCCTATTTTAATATTGAGAAAATATAAAATAGTGAATCGAAAAGAGTTTAGGATAGAACCGGGAAGAAGTGGACACGGAATCACGGGTCGTTAAGAATCATCAAGAGTGGATCGTTGAAGCTCGAATCCCTGATTAAGAAGTGAGGAGAGGAAAGCAAACCAAAGGGTCTCCCCCTACACTTATGATAAAGAAATCGAAAAGATAGATGCATGGGTTGCCTCCCAAGAAGCGCTTGGTTTTTGTTAACCGAGTCGTGAGCCTGACTCGACCTTGATCATCAACGGAAGAAGCGTGAAACATATCCACCAGGATCAAAGACATAGTTTTCGTCCATCAATAAGCACAAGCTTAAGGCGAATAAGGCAAGCCAAAGAATAGTAGGCAAGGTTCCCTTAAGCAGTGATGGAGCATGGTGGAAGCAAGGTTGAAGTGGTGCAAGCAGATTTCCATAAGTTCCAAAGATTTTTCCTTTTATTTCATCAGGTGGATACTGAGATGGCTGTAGAATGTCAATACCGGGGTCGAACACCTTTTCCTTTAAGGGAAAATAGCACTCAGGCTCAGCAGAGTGTGAAGAAGATCCGCGAAGAAGCACAACCTCGTCCTCAGAAGGGGGACAAAGAGGTGTTAACTCATACGTGCTGCGGATTTCGGTGTCGACCGGTTTCTTCTCCTTAGAAAGAATGTGCTTCAAATCCAAAGTAGGATCAAGACGATAATCTTCAAAGTCATAAGGAGGAGCATCACTCTCATGAGGGAAGTAAGTGTTGAGAAATTCAGAGAAGTCTTCCTCAAATGAGTAATCGTCCAAAGTAGGATCGAGTGATGGCGGAGGATCTTCATCATGTGAAGAATCGCTCGAAAGAGTATCGGCCTCATCAAAATCATCGAAAGTGGGCATCTCGGGATACTCAGAAGTACAATCATCAAAATCATCCGAATCTGAGCTAGAATCATCATTATAAGCATCAAAGACCGGTGGAGAATCATAAATGGGAGAAGCTGCCAAAGTAGGGAGAGAATCATCCTCATCATCTTGAAAAAGTGGATTGTTGATGCAAGAGTTGAATAGAGGATTGTCGTAGACGGTAAAGTCATTGAGCACATTAATCATATTCACTGATTTGCGGCCTCCAAAGGTTGTACTTGTAAGCTTCCCCATTTTAAAAACTTGTGCATCATCCCCGACTCTTAAGATTAACTCACCTTCGGCCACATCCACTAAAGCTCGTCCAGTTCTCAAGAATGGCCGACCAAGTATTAAAGGAATACGAGGGTCCATTTCATAATCAACAACGACAAAGTCGACCGGGAAAGTAAATGTGCCATATTTAATAAACACGTCTTCGGCTATACCAACGGGGTAAGCGAGAGTGCGATTAGCAAGTTCAAGAGTCATCTTCGTTGGAGTGAGGTCGGGTAATGATAGTGTTTTCCAAACACTCAATGGCATCAAATTAATACTAGCCCCGAGATCAGCAAGGGCAGTAAATTCTTCGGTTTTGTTGAACACGCAAGGCAACACAAAACGACCGGGATCTCCAAGCTATTCCGGAAGTTCTTTAAGAATAAGTGTAGAGCAGTTTTCATTTAATCGTGTGTTAGCGAGTTCAATCAGCTTCTCCTTCTTGTTAAGTAATTCCCTAAATGCTTTAACAAATTTGGGCATGTGGACAAGTGCTTCAAGAAAGCTAATGTTTAAGTTCATTTGAGAAATCATCTTCACATAGCGTGACACTTCGGAGTCCTCCTTGGTTAGCATTTTGGACTTGCCTAAACGAGAGGGATAAGGAATATTGGGTTTGGGTGGTGAAGGTGCAGGTGTAGGTAAAGGTTGAGATGTTGAAGGGTCATTCGTGGGAACTTCATCACGTCGAGGCGGAGACGGTAATGGTGCACTAATACTAGGTGTAGGAGGAGTAGGGATGCATGGTGGTGGGATTGGTGGTCCTACGATGGTGACTCCACTACGAGTAGTAATAGCACTCACATTCGCTCGCGGATTAGTGACGGTGTTTAAAGGTAGAGAACTCGAAGTAGAAGGTTGAGCTGCGGGTAAGAAACTAGCAAGCATATTCTTCAAATCATTGGTTTGATTGCTGAAGGAGGATTGAATATCATTTCGAAGCTCGGATCTTATCTCATTTCCTTGCTTTGTGATATCTCCTTTAAGATTGATAATTTGGCTCTGCAGATTCTTGATTTGCTCACCTTGGGTTCTCATGATGGCCTCAACATCCGGATTACTGGTTGGGGTTTGTTGGGCGGGTGGGTGATAACGATTAGAAGCTCTTGGTGGGATTTGGTTACTTCTAGTGTAGTTGTTTTGGTTTTGAGGAGAAAAACCTGGTGAAAGGTAGTTGTTTGATCGGTAACTCAGCAGATTTCTATCCCCTTGAGGTCGAGCTTGGTAATTTTCCGGTGAATAATTACCATAAGCTGCATACACATTTTCCGGATTTCCTTGTGTAGAAGGACAATCGGTGTATGAGTGAGGACCGCCGAATGTTTCACAAGGAGCAGCAACAGCTTTAACTTGTTGTTGTTGTTGGTTTGAAGCCAAAAGTTGCATACTTCTGTTCATTTCAGTCAGCACACGGGTGAGTTCGGTCATATCAGGGTTTGCTGAGGTGGAGGAAACATTGACTCTCGGGTTCTTCCTTGAAGAAGCAGAGGAATCCCAGTTTTTGTGGTGAGTAGTCATGTTCTCAATTAGCTCTCTACACTCCTCGGGTCTCCTTTTCAGAAATGTGCCACCGGCGGCTGCATTAATCGTATCACGATCTCGAAAAGTCAAACCATTGTAGAAAGTATCTATTAAGGTCACAGGGAGCATGTTGTGGTTTGTAAATCTATCGATCAAGACATTATATCTCTCCCAAGCATCAAAAAGAGATTCATCAGGGTCTTGCATGAAACCGCTGATTTGATTGCGAAGGCTCGTAACCATGGATGGTGGAAAGTAGCGCGACAAAAAGCGTTGAGTCATGTCATCCCAAGTGTGAATAGAATTCTTCGGGAGACGATCAAACCATTTCTCGGCATGATGTAATAAAGTATGTGGAAAGAGTTGTAGGCGAAGTTCATCCATAGTGGCACCAGCCAACTTCATGCTTTGGGTGATTGTAATGAACTTGTCGAGGTGTTTGTTGGCATCATCATCAGGCAATCCACGGAATGGGTTTGTTTGCACTTGCTGAATCATGTGGTGCTTCAATGAAAACTCTGGAGCGTTGATTTGCATCGGCGCAATCGGTCCTCCTCGTCCAAACATTGTAGGTTGACAAAGCTCCTCCATGGTCCGAAGATCGGGCTGTGGAAGAACATTGTTGTTATTATTAAGGTGCGGTGGATTATTGTTGTTTACACCTGACATAGCTAAATCTTCCTGAGTCTCGGGCTCTTGATAATTAGAAGATCTAGTACGCATACACCTGAAAATGCAAAAGAAAAAGAAACCAAACACAAAGACAATATATATACACAATAAAGATAAAATCTTTTTGGATTTTTGAATTTTTTTTTATTTTTATGGTTTTTTATCAATTTTTAATTTTGATAATTTTTTTGAATTTTTTATGCAAGAAAAATAACGCTCACAAGTGAACGGATCCCAAAAAGCAACGCGATTCTCACAGAAAACCGTTAATCTTTACAAAAAGAGCCGGCAGCGGCGCCATTTAATACATGGCTTTTACCTAGTAAGAAAATTTATCGTTGTACCAATCTCTTCGAATTGAAAAACTGTGTTTAATGTGTGACTCAGTTTTATTTTGGTGGAACAAAAAGGTTGTCGTTGTAGTATATTAAAATGTGCGAAACAATTAAAGTAAATGACTTAAAAGTAAATCTAAGTCTAATTAAAATAATGGGCAAGTATTTAAAAGCGAGACGAGAAATTAAAAGACACTTAAAGTAAATGACGCAAACTTAAATCTAACTAAGGCAATCTTAAAACCCAACTAAAATTTAACTAAGGCAAGGCTAAAATTTAACTAAGGCAAATAAACTTAAAGTGCAATTAAAATAAAGGCGGGAAAAATAAAGCTTGAAAATAAAAGACTGAAATTTAAAAAGAAAGACTAAAAAAGAACCTTACAGAACCCTTGATTCGGAAGTTCAAAACTTCCGAATAAACTGGCTTGATCCTGAACTTAGACCTTGATTCGGAACTTTTAAGTTCCGAATGAACAAAAAGATGTTGATCCGGAACTTCTTCCGAATGAAACACTCTTGACTCGGAACTTATTGACCCGGAACTTGGTTCGGAAGATCTGGCTGATTCGGAACTTGTCCTTCGTCCGGAACTTTTAAGTTGATCCGGAACTTTTGAGTTCCGAATGAATTTTTTTTGATCCGGAACTTTTTGAGTTCCGAATGAAGTCTATTGATCCGGAACTTTTTGAGTTCCGAATGAACAATGCTTGAGTCGGAAGTATTGATCCGGAAGTTTTCGTCCGGAACTTTGAATGTTCCGGATGAAGCCCCTTGAGTCGGAACTCTGAATGTTTCGGATGAAACCCACTGGTTCGGAACTTTGAAAGTTCCGAATGAGCAGCTTTTCTTGTTTTGGCTCGGAACTCTCCTGGGAATACAGAAACACAAACAAACACTCCCGAAGAACAAGGGAATCACAGAAACAAGAATCTAACACAGATTTAACCAAAATCAAGCAAACAATTAAGCTAAACTAATAACAAGTCAACAGTAATCATAAACAAACAACTTAAATCAACAAAACTAACAAATTTAACCACAATAATCAAAAACTCAATTGATCAAAATCAAAATATGAACACAAACACAAACATAAACATAAAAATCAAAGATTAAGAAAGGTAGATGAGAGATTAACAAGATAAAATAAAAATTGACAAGAATTAAATGGAAACTTACTTGAAATTGAAGGAATTTAATGTGCAAGACAAGGTAATTAAATTGACAAGTATTTAAATGACAAGGAAATTAAAGGTGCAAGGTAAGTAAATGGTGGAAGACTAATTGTCACACTTAGCCAACAAGAAAAAAATGATTATCATCCTAATCTATATATAGGGGAGGATTAGGAAGCTTCATCCCCTCTTTCCTTTTCTCTTAATTACAAGCTTAAGTCCTTCTTTAATTCTTCATTAATTGCATGCTTAGTCCTTTTTTCTAATCTTCTTTAAACTTGGACTTAAATGACTTTTGGCTCGGGATTTCTTTTGAACTCGTCTTTAAATTCTTCAATAAATTAGACTTGATTTTCTCGGATTTTGATAAACTTCCGTCTTTTGACTTTTTCTTCGATAAATCTTCAGAATTAGTCTTGGACTTCCGTTCTTTTTGCACTCTTGACTTCTTGACTTCGTCTTTCATCTTTTTCTTCAATAAAAGTCGTGAATGCCCGTGAATTCCCGTGTTTTCTCCACTTTTCACCTTTTCGTCCTAAATCACAACAAAAACACAAACCACGCACAATTCCGACATAAAAGACATAAAATACACGTTTTGGTCCGGTTATTATTGTAATTAAGTGGTAGAAAGGATGGGTGTTTACACACCTATCAACAACAAAAACTCTCGTGAGGACCTCCACAATACTCACAACAAAGATATTGTTGTGATAAACTCGGTAAATCTTGTGGATAATAATTATCATTAAAGTTTTGATTGTAGCTCGGTTCTTGCTCGTAATTAAGCGAGAATCGATGCGAACAATCATCACCAAAATGAGAATCGTTTCCACAAAACTCACACGAGGGTGTCTCGTATGTAGGGTATGGAGGTGGATTGAAATCGAGAGAATTATTCGAAAATTTCGGATTTCCACATGAAGTAATTTCATTACAAGAAGGACAAAATCCAACTCGTAAATCGTGACGTAAGTCATTTCCACAACGCTCACACGTGCACCACCGAAATGGCAAAAAACCATTTAACGGTTCTCCACACCCTTCACAGTTGACGAAAGAATTCATGGAAGAATTAAAATTTAGAGGGTGAGGAGAAAAAGAATTAAACATGATAGAGGATTAAAAAGATTATTTTTGGTATTTTTCATAAAAACGATACATAATAAGAAAATAACAAAACTTTCTGAGGACGGAAAGGGTCTTCAAATCAACGATCAACAAATCTCCACAAAGACGAATCGTACACAAGATCCCCGGCAGTGGCGCCAAAATTTTTGATGTGTCGAGATATGTATAGTGATAATTTGAGATACGTTATAGGGTAAATTAGAAAATTACCTTTTAGGAAAAAGTAATAGACTAATATTACCAATGACGAATTCAATTAAACACGTGATGAACCAAGTTCGTTGTACACGAAGATCCAGTGAATTTGAGACGTTTTGTTTCGTTTTGGACAATTGATTTGAATCGGTTTTCGATTTTTAAACTAGAATTAAAATCTACCAATTTTATACTATTTAAAATTATCCTAAAGTGCATGAATCGTAAACCCCGCTAATATTTAAATCTAAAGCAATTACTTACTTTAAAATTAAAACTATTTAAAATTTAAACTAATTAAAACAATCTATAAAAATTAATACTATTTAATTAAAAATGACTTTTAAACTATTTTTATAAATCTAATTAAACTATTTAAACTAATTAACTTTAAAAAAGAATTACTTAAAACAAATCTATTTAAAAACTATTATTATTTAAATCTAAAATGAATAAAATCTAAATAATTGAAAACTTTTTAAACTTATTTAAACAATTAATAAAAACATTTTAATTTTTATCTTATTTTTATTTTGAACTAGTTATTATTTAAAAATCTCAAAACTTTCTTTAATTAAAATATTAATTAAAAATTAATAAAGAAAAACAAACGTGAGTTTAAACAAACAATTTCTTAATCAAAATCTGCCCAGTTACAACTATATTATATTAACAAAGCTGAAAGTAAGAAAACCAAAAAGGCCAGTTAGCCCAGTTGGCTAACACGCTGGACAGTGAACTGCGAGGTCGCAGGTTCGAGCCTCACAAGGGCCATATTTTTGAGATTATTAATTTTTTTGCAATAAAAATGGAAGAGTCACAAGAATGACTCTTGTGCCAAATCTTTATAATCGGCTGATAAGGATATCAGCAAGTGAGTTAATCAGAACAAATGGATTCTGATAACTGATAAGTATATTAGCTCAGTAAAACAAAGCATTATAACATATTAATTCAATAAAACCTCAAATCAAACCATTCTAAAAGCAACAAATCAGCATTCTAATATTAGACTAAAACTTATCATATCAGCAGTATGTGAATATCCAACAAACTCTCAAAATTCTTTTTACTCAGTTAAATAAAACTCAATCCTAATTAATCAGTCAATTTAAACATATTACTACAAACTCTCAAAAATCAGTTCAATCCAAACTCAACTTAAATCAATTCATTTAACTCTAAAAAGATTAATCAGAATCTTTTTGAGAAACAGACATGAAACTTTCAGTTAAACAGATCATGTAAAATTATCAATCCACTAGCTTATGCATACTCAGTACCCAAACATCTAAATTAACTATGATGCTGCAAATCCATATAACAAATTCACAGGTATGCAGTAAAAATCAGTACACATCAACTTCTAAATAAACCAAGAGCAACAAAAATCAATATCAGTAAAAGAAAGCTAACCAATCTAGTACAGCAGACAGTTAAATAAAAGCATGAGATTAAACTTTAACTCTAACTGCTTATCCATTCGAAATCATCAAGCAGCAAACTATGAAATTCATTTAAGGCAGTCACAAATCACAATAAGTCTAGCAAGTATAATAATGCAATAACCACTCAAATATCTAAAGCGTATTAACAGTTAAACAAAGTTTAATCTAATAAAATGTAAAATAAAAGGAGTAAGCACCTTTTGAGATTTTCGTTGAGACGTGGTGCAGCGCTGAGCTGACCAAATTTACCGCATCTACACCACCATGTAACGAACCACCAACACCATAAACAGTTTCACCATTTTTTTTATTTCTTCCAGTGGGGAAAAAACTTAAATCCCTTTTCACTTTTGATATTAAATTTAAGCTATCAATTAGCTTATACTTAACATCACAAACATTATTATGTGAAACAGTAATAATAATTAATTCATATATCACTTTAAACAATAAAAACGAGACACGAGTTAAAATTAAAACGACTGAACTTTCATTAATTTTCCAGAAATATTACAAAACTTGATAAAAAGAAATACAAGATTAATCCTAGAACTATTTCTACATAATAACTTTAAAGTAAAGAAAAGGATGAAAATTACAAGTAAAATGAGGGTTTTTATAGCCATCCCAAGGCTTTGCTGGGGAAGAATATTCGCATCTTTCTTGGCATATTCCTCTTCATTTTGAGCCCTTATATCTTTATTCTCTCTCTCTTGGTTGATCATACGGTTGAAAATCACACACTAGCACACGGATTGCCAACGTGGCATCCGTGTGTGCTAGTTGTGTTAGTTTGAAGCCTCCTGATTGGTTGATTTAGGAAAATGATGTGTAGCTTCCAATCGTAATCTGCCACGTAACTCTTTTCTTCCTCACATTCTCTTCCTTAAAATTGGGGGATTTATTTCCCCTACACGTGAATTACACGTGTGCCATAAAAGCTCCAATTTATTTCAAGATTATTTGATCTAGGGTTTTTTTTTACATAGTAACTTATTGTTACTGGTTTTTCTTTGAGGTTTAAGAAAGGGTAGAGAGACATAGATAATATCGAGAATTATTTAATGGATGTATGGGAAAAAGTGTGAAGTGGGTGAGAGGATACACGGTTTATTTATTTAGTGGTGGAAATTGGTAAAACGTGTGACAAAAAACGTGAGTGGTTGGAATTGTTTATTCGTTTATGAGAGAAAGTAAATGGTGAGAATGTAACGTGTTTTATACACGTTTGACTGATCACAGTTTAATCAAACCCTAAAAGCCCATTCGTTCTTTATTTGTTTATATATTTTCCACTGATTTGGGCTTTTGGCCCAAGAAAGAAATCCAACCGTAATATATGTTGCTTTGTTTGGGCTTCATTCGTCTTATCAAGCCAATTGGGCTTTTAGCCATCAAAAGTTAATACAACTTCTTTAAATGGACTTTTAGGCCCATTTCCCAAATGTGGGACCCACTTGGCTCGTTTTCTTGCATAAATATCAAATCCACTAAAGTCGAGCTCGAATGTTGGCTTTGTTGATCTTTATCTTCAAACTCGTGCCGGTTTTTGTCGGTTTTCGCGAACTTGGTATCTACACACATTAAAACAAGAAACAAACATATACAAGACATTTTTCATACATTAAATGCATTATTTCATTGTTTTATGATATAAATGATATGAGTAAAGTCACTCATATCAGATATGCATGAATATTATATTTTGTATGTTTATCTTAATATATCTTCCTAGAATAGTTGACAAGATAACTTTGTGTACAAGACTCCTTGTGCTTATAAAATGAGGCCTTTAGGTTTATGTTTTATATATTTTCATCACTTTGTTCACCGTGATTATTATCAATAGAAGTTGAAAGTTTGGTTTAACTTACTTTGTTATTATGTTCTTTATTCTAAGTGTTAATTCCGCATAACACTTAAATTGTTGATAATACAAAGTTTCTCTATGTATTACTCTTGATTTATCTCGATGATACAAAAGCTAATCGATCTAAGTTTGGGGATCAACAATAAGTGGATATACAAGAAGAAAACCGACATGGACGGTAGAATACAATCCTATAAGTCTCGTTTAGTAGCTAAAGGTTTTACTTAAACTTTTGGCGTAGACTACGAGGAGACATTTTCTCCTGTAACAGACTTAAGAGCTATTAGGATTCTCATAGCTATAGCAGCATACTATGACTATGAGATATGGCAAATTGATGTTAAAACTGCCTTCGTGAACGGTCGCTTAGATGAATACATCTATATGCAACAACCGGAAGGGTATGTTGATCCTAAGAATCCAAAACACGTGTGCAAACTTCAAAGATATATTTATGGTTTGAAGCAAGCATCACCTCAATGGAATAAACGATTTGATAAAGAAATAAAAAAAATGGATTTACTCAAAATCGTGATGAGCCATGTGTATATCGCAAAGCTAGTGGGAGTGATGTAGTATTTCTAGTCCTATATGTTGATGACATATTAATCATGGGAAGCAACATTCCAAGACTTAAAGTTGTTAAGGATTATCTTGGTAAATGTTTTTCTATGAAGGATTCGGGAGAAGCTGCATTTATTCTGGGAATTAAGATCTATCGTGATAGGAAAAGACGGTTAATTGGTCTAAGTCAGGATGCTTATATAGATAAGATATTGAAGAAGTATAATATGCATAATTCCAAGAAAGGTTTTCAACCTATGGAAGTTAAGCATAATCTGAGTCATGAGATGGATGCATCAAATCCTGAAGAGGAGGCATACATGCAAAAGGTGGCTGTAGGATCTATTATGTATGTTGTAAGATGCACAAGGCGTGATGTGGCGTTTGCTCAACTTGGTCATTCGGTACCAACAGAACCTAGGGAAGCTCCACTGGACTGCTGTTAAACATATTCTAAAGTATTTGAGGAGTACGAAAGATATGTTTTTAGTATTTGGAGGGAAACCAGACACAGAACTGAATGTGACAGGTTTTTGTGATGCGTCCTGGCAATGTGGTAAAGATGATACGAAGTCTTAGACGGGTTACGTGTTTGTTATCAATGGAGGAGCAGTTGACTAGAAGAGCAAGAAACAGACAACGATTGCAATGCATGCTACTCAATCTTAGTACATGGCTGCTTTAGAAGTTGCAATAGAAGCTGTTTGGATTAGGAAGATTATTGGAGATCTTGGAGTGATGCCTTCAATAAAAGAACCTATTGATATATATTGCAACAATTCTGTTGCAATAATATTCGCCAATTATTCTGGAGTCATGAAAGGCGCCAGACACTTTAAGCGTAGACATCACTATGTCCGAGAACAAGTAGAAGCTCGTGAAATCAAATTAATAAAAGTTCACACAGATGATAACGTAGTTGATCCTTTTACTAAGGCTTTGCCTAGACAAAAGGTAGTTAAGCATGCCAAGACTATTGGGCTACAACTAGCTAGCGAACTCATGAAATAAATCTGTGATTAGTATTTGGATAAAGGATGTTAAGACATTATTATTTAATAAAATAAAGATTAGGTTTCATTTATTATTATTACTTAATTTTGTATCCTATTTTACATGTTTTAATCCATGAATAAATTGTTATTCTAAATGTCCATTGTCGATTAATTATATAGGAATGTTATTAAATTAAGACAAATCAAAATTGTGATAGAGTATACTTGAAAGTATATTGACTGATTTTGGATGATGTTTGATGAATCAAATATTAGACTTATCTCAACTATATGATTTTACTTTGTGGATCTTTGTCATCAAGTAAATCATAAATAGTTATCATTAGACTTGAGATACCAGAAAACTGTTATGAATCTAGTGCATCTTTGTGGAATAATCTAACGCTAAACGTAACTGGTAGCTATAAGGGTTATTTTTAGAAGTGTTTCAAAATCCATAAGTTTTGCTTGTAGTCAATATGGAACTTATTTCCTCCAATTTCGTTTTAGAGTTTAATACATTTGGGCCCCTCGTGGGATTAGTAAGATATTTGTGTGGCCACACCTAAATTTGTTTTTGTAATCTTGTTGAATTTGTGAACGAGAAACATAATGGTTAATGAAAGGAATGACTGAGATCCATATCCTTATTAACGTTGTATTAGAAATAAAAGGATAATAATAATGATGAATCATTAAAAGGTTTTATCCAGGAGACCTTACTCGAGTTCTACTAGAGACATTGCTAGTGTAACTAGACGCTAGTCAATGTAATCACGATATTCGAAATATGTCCAAGTGGAAGCTGAAAGTTTATGGACTTATATTTAATAGTCGTGTGATAGGATCGTGTAGAAACTAGAAGGGGGTTGAATAGTTTCTTAAATTTACTTGTTAAATGTTGGTTTTTAAAAAATCCTTTTTCAAAAAATTTAAGCTTGAGTATTTATGTGAAACCTTCTTATACACAATATGAACAAGGTATAGTGCAACTAACTAATAGTCAAAAGTATAAAGAATCATGAATGTATAATGCAACTAAACTCATAATCACAAGTATAAAGAATAATGAATGTAAAGAGATAAGGGAAGGAAAGATCAAACCAAACACCAAGGATTTATAGTGGTTCGGCAACAAAGCTCACTCCTCGTTCCTACTCCACTCCTCGAGTACTCCTTACTCGAGAGTTCACTAATCAACAAGCTTCTTAAGGTGGAGAAACCGTACACAACGTCGCTTAACCAATTTCCGACTCTAAGCTAAAAGTCGAGCACTAATCTTAGCTAGGACCAATCTACACCAATATACTTTGAGGACTAAGTATTAACCCTAATACATACACAACTTCCAAATAGACACAACTACTTGGATCTTCACCACAATGACACAACAATGAATAAATAAGTTTGGATCTTCAATGGATCTTTGAGGTAGACATAACACTTCAAGAATGATAGTGTTCTTACCTTTGCACTTTGAGAGGAAAAGATGAGAGGAGAAAGATTCACTTCTAAACAAGTAGTAATCAAACAAATGATCAAGGATTTGAGTGATTTAAGAAGTATGAAAGAATCCAGAAATGTATGTGCAAAAGAGGTGGTTTGAAAGTTTGAGAATGGTCCACTATTTATAAGACAAACATCCAACGGCTATATCTGCCCACGGTTCCTTATCGATAAGGAACCGCCGTAGGCGCTAAGGAACTGCCGGCGTAGAGTCTGCTCCCTTTTGCCTTTTAGTGGGTTGGTTCGAATTTGGGGATTAAAATATCCTGTAAGGATATTCCAAACCAAGATAGAACATGCCATTTTCAAATTTCAAATTTTCAAATAATTAATTTAATAAAACATTTTCTTAAAAATAAAGTTTAATAATAAAACTTTGTCACACTTAATAAAAAGTGAGTTTTAAGAAAAGATTAAATCCTTAATCACTTAATTAGTATAATTACTTGTTTGTTCATACCATAAATGATAATGGTTGAAATGAAAAATACTTGAACTCAAGAATTCGTTTTTCATTGTTTTCGTAAATGCTTGTTTTTACATATTGTCGTAATCAAAACAAAGTGAGACCGAAAAATGCAAGTAACGTTTTAAGGCATCATTGCATTAACAATCTCCCCCTTTTTGATTCTGACAATCCATAAACTAAATCATCTAATAAAACAAGATTTTCAAAGACGAGTTTATCATTTCTCCCCCTTTGTCAAAGCAAAAAGGTTGTAAAAGTCTTTGAAGAAGAGAAGAATTGGACTTTGCAAATGCTCCCCCTTGGTGATTACTCCCCCTTGCTTGGGGAACCAAGGAATCGAAATATGGTGACAAGCTACATAGAAGGGTTAGTAGTAAAGAAGAGACACCCAACAAGATATAGCAAAGATCACAAAAAAATAAGAAACAAAAGATCCAAGATAAGTCATGTTAAAAGAAAACATGATAAAAGATATAAATAGATAAATCATACAAAGATGTATGAGACACAAACACTAGCCAAAATAAAAAGCATAAATCTAATCATAGTTAAGCTAGAACCCTAAGATTTGCTTGAACTAGATGTCTTGAAGATAAGCAACCAATGCTTAGATAAAAGACAAGGTAGTGGCGGAAGGAGGTGGTGGTGGCTTGGTAGAGATCTCATAGTTATAGTAAAGAGGAGGTTTGACTAAGAGACTCTTGATGTAATTCAACTCTTCATAGATGTGAGCCATAGCAAGATGTTGATATTGACAACATTGACAATATGTTCCATGATGCATGACATTATCATGTGAAGGAGGTAGAACACTAAAGGCTAGTGGTGGAAGATAAGAGGTTCTACAATCAACATTCTTAGAAGGAGAAGAGATGTGATTTTGAGTGTTCTTGGGTGAATTGGGGTTGAAAGCAATTGGAGAGAATGGAGGAGAATCAAAGCTTTCATTTGGGGAATAAGACATTTTGATTTGAGAAAGAATGCAAAATGCTTAAGGTTAAATAGAGAAAGTCCAAGATAATTTTGGGGTGGTCAAAGGGTTGAAACAAAGATTCCAAAAAGTGTTGGAACAAATTTGGAGTTTTAGGAATACCCAAAAAGTAGGGTACTGGGCGCGGTTCCTTACCTCAGCCAGCGGTTCCTTATCACTGGGGAACCGCGATATCAATAAAGAACCGCCCACAGTGGGTTGAGTTTGGTGATGAGGGAGGATTTTCCAATTCAGCAAATCCTTTTTTCTAGTCTAACTAATCATGGGGATATGCTAAAAAGCAAAGATAGACAAAGAAAACATACAAGAGCTCACCAAACAAGGTTTAGACCAAAATACCTAGATTTTTTTTAATAAAATCAATGTAGGAGGTGTGTTGAACTAGACACAAGGTCATGACACAATGATCCTCCACGGTTCTCTTTTGTTCTTTCTATATTTGAGAGACCCATACATATGAATTATGTAATCTCATTATGAATAGCAAGAAGCTATGAAAAACGTTTTTAGATTGAATTAACAATGCAAAAATATTTCTCGACCACTTTCGAAAGAACTTTGAGAATTTTGAAAAGGGAAAAGAAGTTTTCCAAAAAGAGTTTATTAAACTTAAAAGCTCAAAGAAAGAAAAGACTCAAAAGATAAAAGATAATAAGAATGCATAATTAAGGAATATGTTCCATTAAGCCTAGACCTAGACGCAAGTAATTAAAAGGTTCCCTCTTAAGTGGCTTAGTGAAGATATCGGCTAACTTTTCTACCGAGGGTACCTTCTCTATCAAAATGTTCCCCTTTTGAACATTATCCCTAAGAAAATGGTGGCGAATCTCTATGTGCTTAGTTCGCGAATGTTGCACGGGATCCTTCCTAAGGTCTATTACACCCTTGTTGTCGCACATGATGGGAACATCATCAAGAGAAATCTCGTAATCAACAAGCGCTTGCTTCATCCATAGAGCTTGTTGACAAGCTTTACCGGCACTCACATACTCGGCTTCCGTGGTGGATATAGCAAGAGCGGTTTGTTTCTTGTAGAACCAAGAAGTTAAACAACAACCCATGAAGGTACAAACTCCACTAGTGCTTTTCCGGTCCACATAGTCTCCCGCATGATCCGAGTCCACGTAGACAATGGTTTCTACGTCGGTCCCTTTAGGATACCATAATCCTAAATGTATAGTGCCCTTAATGTATCAGAAGATACGCTTAACCACTTCAAGGTGAGAGGTTTTGGGAGCCTCTTGGAAGCGAGCACGAAGGCAAACACTAAACATGATATCCGGTCGACTTGCCGTTAGGTACAACAAACTACAAATCACCTCTATATTTGGTGTATTCTACCGACTCACAATCATCATCTACGGTGAGTTTAGTATCCGGGGCCATAGGGGTCTTCATTGGTCTAGAGTCTTCTAATCCAAATTTCTTTAGCATTTCCTTAACATACTTGGATTGATTAAAGAAAATACCATCGTTCATTTGTTTAATTTGGAGTCCTAAAAAGAAGTTAAGTTCTCCCATCATACTCATTTCAAACTCGTCATGCATGATTTTGGCAAAGTCATCACACAATGATTGACAAGTTGAACCAAATATAATGTCATCAACATATATTTGTACGATAATTAGGTGAGAACCTTTCTTCTTTGTAAAGAGTGTATTGTCTACCATTCCCATGGTATACTCATGTTTTACAAGAAACGCTTTAAGTCTATCATACCAAGCTTTGGGTGCTTGTTTGAGACCATAAAGAGCTTTCTTAATCTTGTAAACATGGTCCGGTTTCTCAAAATCAATGAAGCCGGGAGGTTGAGCCACATATACCTCCTCATTGATCAAACCGTTAAGAAATGCACTCTTTACATCCATTTGTTGAAGCTTAAAGTCTAAAGCACAAGCGTAAGCTAAGAGGATTCTAATGGATTATAATCTAGCTACGGGTGCGTATGTCTCATCATAATTAATACCTTCTTGTTGATTATATCCTTGAGCTACAAGTCTAGCCTTGTTACGAGACACAACACCATTCTCATCTAACTTATTCCTATATACCCATTTGGTTACTATGATGGTCTAACTTCTAGGCGGAGAAACAAGTTCCCAAACGTCATTAGCAATGAATTGATTCAATTCTTCTAGCATAGCGATGACCTAACTCTCATCCATCAAAGCTTCTTTAACATTCTTTGGTTCAATCAAGGAGACGAAACAAAAGAACTTACTTTGATTTTGGATTGAGATCTTAGCGTCCTTCGATTTAATTCGCCTATGACGTTATCAAGAGCATGATCTTTAGAATCCTTAATGTTTACTCCCTTTTCAACACTAAGGTCTTCAGCTCCTATGTTTCTAACATCTTTGGCATTAACTATGTCTATTTCATCTAAGTCGTCATCTACCAAAGGTGGTGTCTTAGATGAAGGCGGGGTTTCATCAAATTTCACGTTAAGTGATTCTTCAATTACACCCGAGGTTCTATTGAGGACTATGTAGGCTTTACTAGTATGAGAATAACCTAAAAAGATACCTTCGTAAGACTTTGGGTCAAACTTTGTAAGGTAATTTTTGGGTTGAGAATGAAGCACTTGCTTCCAAACACCCTAAAGTATTCCAATGGGGGCTTCTTGCCTTTAAGAATCTCATAGGGGGTCATTCCTAGAAAAGGTCGAATAAGAATTCGGTTGAGAATGTAAGTCGATGTGTCCACGGCATTGCACCAAAATTTTTGAGGAAAAGATTGCTCATTTAACATCGTCCTACTCTTCTCTTGGATGGTCCTATTCTTCCTTTCAACTACACCATATGATTGTGGAGTGCGAGGAGCCGAAAAGTTATGGGTAATACCATGAGCTTCACAAAAGGCACCAAATGGCACTTCATTATCAAATTCCCTACCATGATTCGTCCTAATAGAGACAATTGAACATCCTAGTTGATTTTGAATTCTTCGACTAAAGGTTTCGAAGTGATCGAAAGCTTCATTCTTAGACGCCAAAAATCTAGTCCAAGTGAATCTAGAGTAGTCGTCAACTATAACTAGGGTATAAAGGTTACCTCCATAACCCCGTATGGCGGAAGGTCCAAAGAGATCCATATGTAGGAGCTCTAAGCACCGAGAGGTCGAAACCAAATTCTTGGCTTTGTGAATTGAGTAAACTTGCTTACCAATTTTGCAAGCATCACAAAAGTGACTATCAAACTTTATCTTGGGGATATGTCTTACCAACTCCTTAGAGACTAAAGATTGAATTAAACGCATATTAGCGTGACCTAATCTCCTATACCAAAGAGTAGAACTATCATCTAAAGTCGCTAGACATAAGTTTTCCTTTGACTTCCTATTAACCTTCTGACATAAAGCCCATGCTTTCTAACACCTTTTCCAATGACTTTTCCATCTTTTACGATTTCACTGTCATATTTAGAAAAGATGACCTTACACTTATTGTCACAAATTTGACCTATACTTAGAAGGTTAAAACCTAAGTTATCTACGTGCTCTACGTTTTCTATAGTCATAGAGTCAAGAGAGACCGTACCTTTGCTAATGATATTACCACGTCTATTACTTGTGAATGTAACATTACCTCCATCATATGCTTTGTAGTGTGAGAACAAACTTCGATTACCCGTCATGTATTTAGAACAACCACTATCCTTAATCCACTCGTCGGGCTCTAGATCGATTCCCAAGCATATCTAGGTAACAACACACAAGATCAAACATTTGGTCCCCGATATCTCATGGGTCCAAAATTGTTAGTTCCAAACATCCCTTGCATTTGGTTGGGATGCATGAATGAAGGAGAAATTCCCCATGGGCAAAAGTATTGTTGTTGAAAATTATTCCAATTCATATGGCCATTTTGTTGTCCATAGTTTCTCCTAGTTGTCTTTGATCTTGATCTAGTAGTATTATTATTCCTCCTAGGTGTTGAAGTTTTACTTCTAGGTCGTGGTTTAGCTTGATCATCTCTTTTTGGCGTAGGTGTTCTACTTCTAGGTTTAGATTCATTTCGTACTCTTGGAGGAGTAGATGTTTGTCTAGATAAGTTTCTAGTTCCCATTAGAGGTTTACTCAAGGGCTTGTAGAATTTATCTAGAGTAGACTTTTCAATTATAGGTACTTTGACCTTGTTAATAAGAATATGTTTTGGTCCTTCACCTAAAATTGACTTTTCAGAAAGTTCAGGATTTTCACAAAAATCTTCTTCTGGACGTGGTTCCTTAGCTCCATCGGCGGTTCCATAGCGATAAGGAAACACCCCTTATATTGGAGCACCGCGTACAGGGGACTGTTTTTCTGAAAACCTAACATGTTTTGGTTCACTAGTTGATGCTTCATTAATGTTATATCCTAACCCAAGTATTTCCTTAGAATGAATTTGTTTGTTTAACATATCATAAAGAGAATTAGTACCTCTCATGAACTTTTCAAGTCTAATGAAGGTGCTCTTAAGGTTTTCATTTTCTTGTCTAAGGTTTTCACATTTTAAGCATCCTAGATCTATTTCTTTATTTTTCTCAAGCTTAGCTAATTTCTCTTTTAGCTCACTAATCTCGTTTTCAAGCTTAGTTCTAGCTGATTTTTAGCATTTTGTTCTTTTCAATAAATTTTATACTAAGCTTATGAAAGTTATTGTATTGACCTTCTAATTCACTATCATCTTGAGAAGAACTATTATTGCTATAATACTCGGTTTCGGAAAGTACCTCTTTAGAAGTGTGAGCCATGAGACACTTCTCATCTTTAGGGTTGTCATCAACATCTTCACCGTTATCGCTCCATGAACCTCCAACGAACGCCATATGGTTCTTGTCGCGTGAAGGATTAGGACAATCACCGATGAAATAATGTGGATCACCACATCTAAAGCATTTCCTATCACCTTTATCATCTTTGGCAAATCGGTTTTTGGAGAAGGGTTTCTTGTCGTTGTTTGGTTGCCTTACGTAGACCTCGTCTTTTGAAGAACTTCTTAAAGTCTCTAACCGCCAAGGCATATTCCTCATCATCACTATCCGAGGAGCTTTCACGGTCACTTTGTGCCTTCTTGGCTTTGAGTGCAAGAGACTTTCCTTCACTATTAGTTTTCACCATTTCTGAGTCCTTCAAAATTATCATCTCATGAACCTTCAAGTTACCAATGAGTTCATCGAGTGATAATTTGGCGAGATCCTTTGATTCTTCAATCGCCATGAATTTAGCTCTCCATTAGGGATGCAACGCCCTAAGAAACTTCCTAACATTGTTCTTGCTAGAAAAACCTTCATCAAGTGCTTTTAGACTAGTAATAATAGTGTTAAATCTAGCAAATGCACTATCTATGGTTTCATCTTCTAAGATGACAAATTGTTCATATTGTTAAACAAGAAGATCGATTTTACTTTCTTTGACTTGGCTATTACCTTGGTGGGTTACTAAAAAAGTATTCCAAATGTCTTTAGCGGTTTCACACATAAAAATCCTTTCGTACTCTTTCTTTGGTAAAGCATTATAAATCACCATTTTAGCCTCATTATTTTTACCAAGTTTTCATTTAGTATCATCGTTAGCTTTATCAAAAGTAACTATCTCCTTACTTTTAGAAACTTCATTATATTGAAATAGCAAAAAATCACCATTGGTAATAACATGCCAAAGATCTATATCTTTTGATTTCACATAAGTCTCAAACCTATTTTTCCAATAAATAAAACTATCGGTTTCAAAAAGGGGTGGTCTTTGCATGGATTGCCCTTCTAGATACTTGTTGGAATCCATAGATCAATTCAAGTTTTAAAATACAATATATTTTAAAAAGTCTTGAGCAACCACGCTCTGATACCAATTGTAGAAACTAGAAGGGGGTTGAATAGTTTCTTAAATTTACTTGTTAAAGGTTGGTTTTTAAAAAAATCTTTTTTCAAAAAACTTAAGCTTGAGTATTTATGTGAAACCTTCTTATACACAATATGAACAAGGTATAGTGCAACTAACTAATAATCACAAGTATAAAGAATAATGAATGTATAATGCAACTAAACTCATAATCACAAGTATAAAGAATAATGAATGTAAAGAGATAAGGGAATGAAAGATCAAACCAAACACAAAGGATTTATAGTGGTTCGGCAACGAAGCTCACTCCTCGTTCCTACTCCACTCCTCGAGTACTCCTTACTCGAGAGTTCACTAATCAACAAGCTTCTTAAGGTGGAGAAATCGTACACAATGTCGCTTAACCAATTTCCGACTCTAAGCTAAAAGTCGAGACCTAATCTTAGCTAGGACCAATCTACACCAATATACTTTGAGGACTAAGTATTAACCCTAATACATACACAACTTCCAAATAGACACAACTACTTGGATCTTCACCACAATGACACAACAATGAATAAATAAGTTTGGATCTTCAATGGATCTTTGAGGTACACAACACTTCAAGAATGATAGTGTTCTTCTCTTTGCACTTTGAGAGGAAAAGATGAGAGGAGAAAGATTCACTTCTAAACAAGTAGTAATCAAACAAATGATCAAGGATTTGAGCGATTTAAGAAGTATGAAAGAATCTGGAAATGTATGTGCAAAAGAGGTGGTTTGAAAGTCTGAGAATAGTCGACTATTTATAAGACAAACATCCAACGGCTATATCTACCCGCGGTTCCTTATTGGAGCCCGCGGTTCCTTATCGATAAGGAACCGCCGTAGGCGCTTAGGAATCGTCGGCGTAGAGTCCGCTCCCTTTTGTCTTTTAGTGGGTTGGTTCGAATCTGGGGATTAAAATATCCTGAAAGGATATTCCAAACCAAGATAGAATATGTCATTTTCAAATTTTAAATTTTCAAATAATTAATTTAATAAAACATTTTCTTAAAAAGAAAGTTTAATAATAAAACTTTGTCACACTTAATAAAAAGTGATTTTTTAAGAAAAGATTAAATCCTTGATCACTTAATTAGTATAATTACTTGTTTGTTCATACCTTAAGTGATAATGGTTGAAATTAAAAATACTTGAACTCAAGAATACGTTTTTCATTGTTTTCGTAAATGCTTGTTTTTACATATTATCGTAATCAAAACAAAGTGAGACCGAAAAATGCAAGTAACGTTTTTAGGCATCATTGCATTAACAGATCGAACTCGATATTACGGGATTGCACACAATACGTAAAGATTAATTTATTTAATAAATATATTAATTATATTTATTAACTTATTTAATAAATATATTTATTATATTTATTAAATTAAACCTAGCTATAACTTTAACGATCGTTAAATAATTAATATTTAAGTATTAGCGAGCGTTGTGGAATAAATAGAAAGAGGAATAAATAGAAAGAAGAAAGAAAGGTTCCGGAACACCCCCTAAGGGGTGTTTGGGCCATCGATTATGGAGGGGTAAAGGGGAAGGAAAAAAACTTTCCTTATATTTGTTTTGGGCTACAAGATTTAGGTCTATATAAACAGCCCCCCACCCTCATAATTCAACACACCAATCTTCCCTCTCTCTTTCTCTAGTCGATCGTAAGCAAAACCCACAAAGGGTTTTGGTTGGTTTTCTTGTTCTCTCGATTTTGCTTATGATCTAGTCCTAGCCCCTCTCTAGGGTTGTTGGGTAGATTTTCCACAAGCGTTAAAGCTCGGTTTACACGTGCTAGAATCACGGTTAGCTTGTTGTATTACGTGTGTACAATAACGTAATATAGTCTTACTTTAGACTATATCTTGGTGGTGTACGTTATAAACCCGAATTGGTGATTCGTTCTTTATCTTGTGGATTTGCTTTAGTGTAAATGTATGTAACCCTAATTCGATTAATTATAATTGTGTTATTATGATCTTGTTAAATCGATTCCGCTATATGTGTGCTTTGATCTCGTTTAGGGTTTTGTGTAATTGCTATGAACTATATAAACCTTTACTTCCCAATGGCCAAACAACAGAGGTAACACACATTGGATCTGTCACTTTACAATCAAACATCACCTTACATAATGTCTTTACATTCCAACTTTTACCTAAAACTTAATATCTATTAGCCAAATCCTACAACACACACTTAAATCTATCACTTTCACTTATAATACTTGTGTATTTCAGGGTCATGATGGCTCTCAAACCCATTGAACACTCAAAGGTGGATTGCATGTTTTACCCTCACCAACAATTTCCACAACACCATCTCAAGTACCTGTTTCTTATACTATTTTGATGGTTACTAAGACTTACTCCTTATGGCATTCCAGATTAGATCATCCATCCTCACAAGTTCTCACCAACATGAAACAACTCTATCTTTCAGCACCTAGACACCTAGATGATAAATGTAGCATATGTCCTTTATCCAAATCTCATGTTTACCTTTTACACCTAGTACTTCTCATGCTGTATCAAAAATTCAACTTGTTCATATGGATGTATGAGGACCTTATCACCATTGTACTGTCAATAAATGCAAATTTTTCCTTACAATTTTTGATGATTTTTTTAGAGCTACTTGGAAATATTTAATCCCAACTAAACACCATGTAGTTTCCACTATTAAACATTTTCATGCCTATGTTCAAACACAATTTCAAACAAAAATTCAAGTGATAAGGAGTGACAATGGTACTGAATTTATCAACTAAAACCTCACTGAATTTTTCAAAACCAATGGGATTATCCATCAAACCTCTTGTCCTTATACCCCACAACAAAACTTAAGAGTGGAAAGAAAACACAAACATTTATTGGAAGTTGCCAGATCACTTCAACTCTAAGCAAACTTTCCTAATCACCTATGGGGTTATTGCATTCTTACAACCACTTATCTTATTAACAGACTCCCAACCTCAGTTCTTCACCAAAAGAGCCCTTATGAAATGTATGCAACAAACCACCACCACTTGATCATCTCAGAAACATTGGTTGTAGAACTTACCTCCGTCACCACACACTAGATAAGTTTCACCCAAGAGCCATCCCTACTATTTTACTTGGCTATCCATAAATACAAAAAGGTTATCTTTTATGTGATCCCACCACCACCAAAGTAAACACAAGCAGACATGTCACTTTTGAAGAACATAATTTTCCTTTTCACTCACCACCTCTCATTCCCTCCACTTCTCTTCCAAACTCTCACATCACTGAACACATTAACCTACCTTCACCACCATCATCTCTCAATCATACACCAGTTACCTCACCTACATCTCCATTATCTCAATCACCTGAACCATTACCTCACACCACACCAACAGACTCATCATCTTCATCCTCACTAACATTAGTTCACACCACACCCTCACCATCACCATCACCATCACCATCACCATCACCATCACCATCACCATCACCATCACCATCACCATCACCATCACCATCACCATCACCATCACCATCACCATCACCATCACCATCACCATCACCATCACCATCACCATCACCATAACCATCACCATCACCATCACCATCACCATCACCATCACCATCACCATCACCATCACCATCACCCTCACCAACACCCTCACCAGCACCCTCACCAGCACTCACACCTATCCAACCTCCCTATCATAGAACCTCAACCAGAATCAAACATCCATCAGCAACATTTTATGATTATAATGTACCCTACCTAAACATCATCATTCCAAGTTTCTCAATTACTCAAACTTTACTTACAAATCATTGCATCTAATTAATGACATAAATAGATCTGTTGAACCACATTCTTACATCCAAGCGTCTAAAGATCCAAAATAGATTGAGGCTATGGGTAAGGAAATTCAGGCCTTAGAAGCTAACAAAACTTGGATCCTTACTCAATTACCCCTGGCAAAACAGTTATTGGTCATAAATGGGTATACAAGATCAAATATCATGCTGATGGCCTAGTTGAAAGGTACAAGGCCAGAGTGGTTGCCATAGGTTATAATCAAAAGGAAGGCATTAATTACAAAGAAACCTATGCACCAGTAAAAAAGATGGTGACTGTGAGGACTCTTCTTGCTGTGGCTATCATCCAAAATTGGCATATTGAGCAGCTGGACATCAATAATGCATTTCTGCATGGTGACCTTCATGAAGAGGTGTACATGACTGTGCCTCAAGGCTACTCCCACTCATTACCACCCAACACATTATGCAAGCTCACCAAATCTCTCTATGGCCTCAAACAAGCCAATAGATAATGGTTTGCGAAGCTTACCACTTTTCTTTTGGGACTAGGATTCAAGCAAAGTTTTGTAGATACTTCTCTTCTCACTATCAACAGGAATGGTATTCAGACTTCTATCTTGATTTATGTTGATGACATTATAATTACTGGTGCAGACAAGTCCTACATTGAGTCCCTAAAGCAACACCTTCATAAAACTTTCAGCATCAAGGATCTAGGCAAGTTACACTACTACTTGGGCATTGAATTTTTAAGAAACTCCTCTGGTTTGGCCATGACACAAAGGAAATACACCTTAGATCTCATCAAGCTTACAAGAGTTCTAGACTTAAAACCCTATGCTACACCAATTGAACCAAACACCAAACTCAATCTTACAGATGGCACTCCACTTAATGATCCCACTCTTTATAGGACACTAGTTGGAAAACTTATTTACCTTACAATCACTAGGCCAAATATTTCCTTTACAGCTCAAAACTTAAGTCAATTTCTCAAGGAACCTAGGACTCCACATATGGCTGCTTTAATAAGAGTTATTAGATATCTCAAACTTTGCCCAGGACAAGGTCTTTTCTTTCCTACACACAACTCACTTAATCTTCTCACCTATTGTGATAGTGACTAGGAAAGTTGCTCCTTCCTAAAGAAATCTGTTTCTGGCTATGGCATTTTTCTAGGCTTAAGTTTGATTTCTTGGCAATCAAAGAAACAAGGAGTGGCTTCCAGGTCTTCTACTGAGGCAGAGTATAGAGCATTAGCTGACAATTCTTGTGAGATCCGTTGGCTCACTTGTTTGCTCAAAGATCTTCAAGTTACAGTCCATACACTTTTTCCCATCCTATGTGACAATGCCTCTACTATTGCCCTTGCTTCTAATCCTATTCATCATGCAAGAACCAAACAAATTGAAATTGACTGCCACCTTGTCAGAAACAAGATCAAGGCTGGAGACATTCTACCTTCTTTTGTTCCTTCTAAACATCAAGTGGCAGACATTTTCACCAAAGGTCTTAGCAGGGTTCTCCATTACAACTTTCTCTCCAAGTTAGGAATTTGTAATCCTTACTCAATGCCAACTTGTGGGGGGGATAATAAGGCATATAGCACAATAGGTCAAGATAAGATTGGCCAAGGCAAAATTCAGCATTCAATTAACACTATGTACAACACTTACAAATAGCCTCACAAGATGATACAACTACTTCACTCAAGTCTTGTAGTATGCAACACAATGTAGCTTATGTATTATGTATATAATTAAGACTAGATACATAGTTTGTTAGAGTTAGTTAGACTTGAAATTTTATGGACTTAAAATCGATTGTCGTGTGATAGGATCAAACTCGAGATCACGGGATTGCACACATTACGTGAAGAGTTAATTTATTTATTAAATATATTTATTATATTTATTAAATCAAACCGTAGCTTAAACTAACGATCGTTAAGTAATTAAAAGTTAGTTATTAAACGACCGTTATAGAATGTTATAGAAGCTAAAATAAGGTGTCGGAAAAGTTCCGGAAACCCCTTTGTGGGCTTGTGTATATCCGGCCATAAAAGGAGACAAAAGGGAAGGGAAAATATTTTGTTGCCTTAATTTGTTAAAACCTTGGAGGAAAAGTTTTTTCCAAGGTGTATATAAACAAACCAAAGGGCTTCATAATTTTTACACATTCCTCTCTTTCTTGCTCTCAAACCGCCGGCCATATACACCTAATTAGGGTTCTTCTTTGTTTTTCATTAAGCTATTGTAGATCTAGTCCTAGCCCCTCTCTAGGGTTGTTGGGTAGATCTTCCATAGACTTGGAAGCTTGGTTTGTTCGTGCTAGACTCACGGTTAACTCGTTGTATCACGTGTGTACAAGACCGTGGTGTAGTCTTGCCTTAGACTATATCCTGGTGGTGTTCGTGATCTATCTCTACCGGTGACCGTTCCGTCAACTTGTAGATCTTACTAGGATAAAGGTATGTAACCCTAATCTTGGTTAATTATAATTGTGTTAAATTAATGATCTTGTTAATTTGCTTCCGTTGTATGTGCTTTGATCCATATTAGGGTTTTAATAATTGTTATGATAAATATAAACCATCAGTGGCATCGAGAGCCGTTTTAACATGATTATGATTATCAAGATCTAAAGTTTTTTTAACTAATATTGATTTGTGTTAAAAATTACATGTTGTTTTTTAGGTTTTATAAAAATTAAGTTTTTTTTGTTTTTTATTGTTTTTTAAATCGGATCTGGCTGTTTTTTTCTTATAAAAAAAAATAAAAAATTGTAAACCCTAAAATTACATGGTAATTAACTTTAGATGTTTTGCATGAATTAATTGTTATGTCATGTGTGGTTACGATCCGTAGTTTTTAATTGTTAAGAGAATGTGGGAGATCCGTAATAAACATGGATGTTTTTACGGATCATATAATTTTGATTGCTATTTGCTTTATTTGATTCAAATATTTAAAATTAGGGAATACTTTTTATGTTTATAACAATCCTAGATTTGATGTTCTTTGAATAAATTGTTATGCATGTGGCTATTTGATTAGTTTTTTTTTGTACTACTTGTTTTCATGCGTTTTTATATTGTATGTTGTAAACAAGGGTAGTTTTTTTTACGAAAAATAATATGGACTAAATCTTATCAAAATTAATGAATTGTTTTGAGGTCTAAATTACATATGATTTGCGTTGATTAGAATTGCAATAGCAACTTAACGGCCTACTAATAAGTGTGAAAACACTTATCCTTTTACCACCTATTTCCAATAATAACATGACCAAAACGTGTATTTTATGTCGTAAAAGTCGGAATTATGCGTGGTTTGTGTTTTTATTGTGTTTTAGGACCAAAAGATGAAAAAGGAAGAAAACACGGGCTTTCACGGGCTTTTATCGAAGAAAACGAGAAAAGACGAAGTCAAAAGATCAAGAGTGCAAAAAGAACGGAAGTCCAAGGCCTATTCTGAAGATTTATCGAAGAAAAAGTCTAAAGACGGAAGTTTAATGAAGTCGAAGAACTCAAGTCTAATTATAGAAGAAAATTAAAAGACGAGTTCAAATCCCGAGACGAGTCGAGAAAAGACAAGGAATTAAATCGAGTCGAGAAGAAAAGAAAGAAGGAAGCACACCACACATGCACTTCCCACTTAGCCTATAAATACCCTCCTAATCACATTAGGAGGGTGGTTAGCTAGTTTTAGGTTTTTCATTTTTCTAGTTTTTAGAGAGAGAAAGTTCCAAACTTTCTCTCACTAAGTTTTTCATCTTTTCTTTCTTTTAATCTTTCAAGTTTAAGCTTTCATTAATCTTTGTATTGGAGTTTCTCTAATCAAAAGTTCAAGTTAAGTTTTAAGTTCTTTAATCTCCTTCTACATTTCTTAGTTTACCTTAATCTTTGATCCGATTATTTTGTTTCATACGGTTTGAGTGATTTGATGAGTTCGTGATTAAAGGTTAATCTTTCTTGTTCCTACATAAGCTCATACACGTATAAGCTATAAGCCCTTGATGCTTATTGGCTTATTCGATTGTTTTGGCTTATTTACTTTTAAGTTTTCCTAAACGATTTATCATTTTATATTCGGTTTATGAAGGTTACGAGTTTGGATTCCTAAAAGTTTCAAATTTGTGCTTATTCATCTTTGTCTGAAAGTTTGAAAGTGCTTATTGTGTTTACTGCTTATTCGTTAAGCTTGGTTACTCTTGGGATTTCATTACGATCTTAGGAGGGTTTTGCTGTTACGATCATCTGGCTTCGATCGCATTGATTGCGATCTGTTCATTCTTCCCTGGTACGATCACACGCCACGATCACTCATTGCGATCTATGGGTGCGATCGTGGCACGTTTTCTTGTTACAATCGCATTGATTGCGATCTGTTGTGTTGCGATCACAAACCACGATCAAAGACCACGGTCACTCATTGCGATCGTGGTTGCGATCTGGGAGTACGATCACTACCACCCATCGCACTAGTGAGTGCGATCTGTTTCCTAAGTTGCGATCGCATTGAGTGCGATATGGATTACTATTTGAGTGCGATCGCATTACGATCGGACTCAGGTTGTTGTTTTGTTTTAGATTTCAAATTTAATCTTCCCCGCCTTTTGTCTTAGTTTATTTTTAACAAGTTTTCAAGTTTTTAATCATTTTCGTTTTAATTTTAAAAGATTGCACACTTTTATTTGTAGTTTAAGTTTTTAAAGCTTCCATTTTACTTAACGACAATTTTAATTATTTGCATTTAGTTTAAAAATAGATAATCAAACAACACATTTAATTTTCCACCAAGAACAATTGAGTCGCACTGTCTACCAATAATCAATTCGAAGAGATCGGACAATAAATATTTTATACTTGGACCAAAAACCTCGTATTAAATGGCGCCGCTGCCGGCTCTTTTCGTTAAGATTAACGGTTTTTAGTGAGAGACGCGTTGGATTTTGGGATCCGTTCACTTTTGAACGTTATTTTCATTGCTTTAAAAATTTTAAAAAATCCAAAAAAAATATAAAACTATCAAAAATACAAAAAATAGAAAAACCATAAAAACCAAAAATATTTCTTTTCTATTTTTCTAATACTTTTGTAGGTGTGCATGCGTACTCGTGCTCGTAAGAAGAGAGTAGCTCAAGCCGAAGTCATTACTCAACCAATTGTCACCATGGACAATCAACCAATGATCGAGCTTTTGCAATCGCACGTAGAAGGCAACACCGATGCAATTTTCATACCTGAGATTGGAGCCAACAACTTTGAACTCAAATCTGGCTTTATACAAATGGTCTCTGCTCAACCCTTCCTGGCTTTAAGGGGATCATCCGAACCAAGAGATCAATGACTCTTTTACCCTTGAGGCCTTAATGTCTATTCACTCCAATCTTGATGACACCCCGTGGTTTGCGGACATTGCAAACTACTTAGCGGGTGGTATTCTCATCAAAGGGTTAACATCCCAACAAAAGAAGAAGTTCTTTAAAGATGTTAAGACTTACTTCTGGGATGACCCTTATCTCTTCAAACAATGTGCTGATCTGATTATTCGTCGATGTGTTGATGGGCCGACAGCTTTACAAATCCTTGATGCTTGCCATAAAGGACCCACTGGTGGTCACTTTGGTCCCAACTACACCGCTAAGAAAGTGTTTGACTCTGGATTCTATTGGCCCACCATTTATCATGACGCTCACGAAATGGTTAAGCATTGTGATGCTTGCCAACGCCAAGGCAAGATCACACATAAAGATGAGATGCCTCAAAATTTCATACAAGAATGTGAAATCTTTGACGTATGGGTATCGACTTTATGGGGCCATTTCCATCATCCAAAGGGAACAAGTACATCCTCGTAGCCGTTGACTACGTTTCTAAATGGGTTGAAGCTAAGGCTCTCCCAACGAACGATGCGAGGGTGGTTGTGAACTTTTTGAAGCAGCTGTTTGCTCGATTTGGTGTTCCTCGTGCTATAATCAGTGACCGCGGGACTCATTTTTGCAATGATAAGTTTGCAAGAGTTATGGCTAAGTATGGTGTCAATCACCGTCTTTCCATCGCCTATAATCCCCAAACCAATGGGCAAGCCGAGATTTCCATCCGTGGATTGAAGCGAATTCTGGAACGTACTGTGGGAGAGCATCGTGCCGCGTGGGCCGATAAGTTAGATGATGCTCTGTGGGCTTTCCGTACCGCTTATAAGACGCCGATTGGTTGTACACCTTATCGTCTTGTGTACGGGAAAGCATGCCACCTCCCTATCGAGCTGGAACATAAGGCATATTGGGCCTTGAAGTGGGCTAACTTCGACATCAACAAAGCCGGTGATCTTCGGAAGATTCAAATCAACGAGCTAAATGAATTGAGGAATGAAGCTTATGATAACTCATTGATTTACAAAGAGAAGACCAAGATCATCCATGATGCAAGGATTAAGAGCCGAGAGTTCCACGTTGGTGATCAAGTCTTACTTTTTAACTCTCGGTTGAAGATCTTCTCGGGAAAGCTGAAGAGCCGCTGGTCTGGTCCATTCACTGTCGCCAAAGTCTTCCCATATGGCACCATTGAGCTTTCTCAGCCAAATGGGCCTAATTTTAAGGTGAATGGCCAGCGTTTGAAGCTGTACTTTGGTGAGGACATCTCTCATGAGATGATTCCATCCCTCACCACGTTTCCCATGAACTAGTTTTGGGTCGAGTCAGGCTCGTGACTCGGTTATAAAAAACAAGCGCTTCTCGGGAGGCAACCCGTGATCTATCCTTTACCGTTTTCATAATAAGTGTAGGGGGAGCCCCGTATGTGTTTGTTGTCTTGTTTCTTATTCTATGCAGGGATTCAAGCTTCAAAGTGCACCTCAATGACTTTTGACGAACCGTGATCCCGTGTTCTCATCTTCCTGGTTCTATCCTAAACTATCGTGATTCAAAATTTCATATCTTATATGTTCACATTGAAATCACTCTAGTTGTCCTTTTCTTAGCAAGACTTAAACAAAGTGCACAATGTCATAAGTGTAGGGGAGTTTACTCCCACATGCTTAAACATTGAGGACAATGTTTATATCAAGTGTAGGGGGACTTCTATCGAAGTAACCACCCATCGCACTAGTGAGTGCGATCTGTTTCCTAAGTTGCGATCGTATTGAGTGCGATCTGGATTACTATTTGAGTGCGATCACATTACGATCGGACTCAGGTTGTTGTTTTGTTTTAGATTTCAAATTTAATCTTCCCCGCCTTTTGTCTTAGTTTATTTTTAACAAGTTTTCAAGTTTTTAATCATTTTCGTTTTAATTTTAAAAGATTGCACACTTTTATTTGTAGTTTAAGTTTTTAAAGCTTCCATTTTACTCAACGACAATTTTAATTATTTGTATTTAGTTTAAAAATAGATAATCAAACAACACATTTAATTTTCCACCAAGAACAGTTGAGTCGCACTGTCTACCAATAATCAATTCGAAGAGATAGGAAGATAAATATTTTATACTTAGACCAAAAACCTCGTATTACCTACTCAATTTTGGCAAACTATAAAGTGGGTATAACACACCGCTGGTCAAGTACCCGGTTAAGGAAGGAGGTGTTATGCTTAAGCGCTGACCAAATTCCCGGCTCGCCTGTGCGTCAAAATTGGAATTACCTACGGTTGTTATTTGTTTAATTCTTTAAGGTTGATTTAACTGCATTAATTCACATCCGAAACACAATGAATAAGGTTATTGCTTTGTGCTTTAGCTAAGTTCTAGAAAAAGTACGGTGTGAATTTAGTTGTGTGTAAAATCTTTAATTGGTTTAACCAATACCTCAACTTGCAAATATATGATGAAATTTTAGTCTCACCAAAAAGTTTACTAAACGTTTTATTAAACTTATGTTATGGAGATGTATGCATGCTTCTCCATACATGATTTTGACACCAAAATCGATACCCTAAAATTTAAGTCATATGTCATCTAATTGACGAACACTTGAAGTTACAATTGTCTTCATATAAGATATTAGACGATGTTGTAATGGAGATAAAACTTCATGACTGAATAAGATTGCACATGAAGGTTTTACGTTCTTTAGATTAGTCGACTTAATTAAGTTACTTAGTAAGAACTGGAAACTTAAGGCGTAAAGTAGGGATGAAACATGTTTACAATGCAAATGATTTTGGCAATGTAAATCCTAACGTATCTAGAAATTGCAAATTTGTTTGTCAATTATTGTTCGACAAGTTACTGTATTGAATACATTTGTCACTAGCAGATCAACTGATGTGATAAATCTATGTCAATATGGATTCTAGTTTTTCAAGGAAAATACTACGGTTTTATTGCCGGGGTAATTTTATTTTCTTGAATTGTATTATCAAAAATACTAATGTTTGAACTTATTTATGTAGAAATGGCTCAACCCGAAAACAATCTGACAATAAGCTCGGCGTTCAAAGCTTTCTTTGAACGGCCTGAACTTACTGGCCCTAATTTCAATGACTGGTATCGCTCACTAAGAATTGTTTTGAGAGCATCCGATACTATTGATATCTTGACTACTCCTTTTCTGGAGGATCTTGCTGAAGGAGCATCTGATGCGGAAAGGCTTCAACACGCTGCTAACGTTAAGAAGCACCATGAGGTGGCTGCTGTAGTGTTAGGCAGAATGACTTCATCACTTCAAAGAAAGTATGAGCTATTTTCACCTCAGCGAATGCTTGATGAACTCAAGGCTGTGTCGCCGCAAGCTGTAGAGATCTATGATTTGGTTGATGCTCTACATAGTTGCAAGCAAGCTCCTGGAAAGTCCGTAAGTGCCCATTATATGGAAATGAGGGGTTATATAGAACAACTCATCGCACTAGGACAACCCTATGATCATAATATGGCTATTAACTTGATCAATAGGTCCCTTAATAAGGACTTCAATGATTTCGTTCGTAACTATAATATGCATTGCACGGGGAAGACGGTTAATGATCTGCATGCAATGCTCATTGACTTTGAAAAGGGGTTGAAAGATAAGGCATCCACTGCTACTCCTCAAGTACTTTATGTGCAAAAGGGTAGAATGACTAAACCAAAACCGCAAGTGAATAAGAAGCAGAAAGGTAAAGGCAAGGTTGATAAGAGCAAACAAGTTGCGACTCCATCAAAACCAAAGCAGAACTTTGTCAAGAAAGGTGAATCTCAGAAAGATGAGACTTGTCACCACTGCAAGATGACTGGACACTGAAATAGAAATTGCTCTCTCTATCTCCATGAAATGCAAGAACATAAGAAGAAGGCTGACCTAGCTGCTGCAACATTTTCAGGTAACTTATTTATGATAGAGTTATTTAATCTTACATACAAATCAAACTCCTGGGTATATGATACGGGATGTGGTATTAACATTTGTAATACCCTGCAGGGATTTGAGTTGAATAGGAAGCTTTCCTATGGGGAACAATTTCTGCAAGTGGGCAATGGCGCGCAAGCAGCGGTTGAAGCTATAGGAATATTTAAATTAGTTTTACCTTCGGGTTTAGTACTGTTTTTAAATAATTGTCATTATGCACCTTCAATTGTTAGGGGTGTTATTTCCTTTTCTTGTATGTTGGATCTTGGATTTAATCACACAATTGATAATAATAGAATTTCTGTTTTCAAAGATGGTTTATTCTATTTTGATGCAATTTCTGTGAATGGTGTTTTTGAAATTAACATGCATGATAATAATTCCAAGAGGAAAAATAATTATGTTTTTAGCATGAATAAGAAGAGAAAGTTAGACAAGAACTCTTCTTATCTTTGGCATTGTAGACTTGCCCATATTAGGAAGATTCGCATACAAAAGCTTCAACGTGATGGTCTTTTGGAAAATATCAATGATGAATCATTTGATAAATGTGAATCTTGTATCTCTAGAAAGATGACCAAGAAACCTTTTAATAGCAATATTGAAAGGGCTACTGAACTACTTGGTTTGATACATACTGATGTGTGTGGACCACTTAGACATGTGTCAAGGAAAGGTGCTAGCTACTTCTTAACGTTTACGGATGATTATAGCCGTTATGGTTATGTTTATTTACTTAAGCATAAACATGAGGTGTTTGAAACATTCAAAACGTTTAAAGCAAAAGTAGAGTTACAACTAGGAAAGAAGATTAAAGCTCTTCGTCCTGATCGAGGTGGTGAATATTTAAGTCAAGAGTTTAAAGATTATTTAAGTGAGAACGGAATTGTTCAGAAACTTACTTCTCCATATACTCCATAACAAAATGGTGTATCTGAAAGGATAAATCGTACATTATTAGATATGGTGCGATCTATGTTTAATCTTACAACTTTACCATTATCCTTTTGGGATTATGCTCTTGAATCTGCTGTTCGTATTCTGAATATGGTTCCCACAAAAAAGGTTGATAAGACACCATATGAACTATGGCATGACAAGAAGCCATATTTGTCTTATTTGAAAATATGGGGTTGTGAGGCATATGTGAAACGTGACTCTGGAGATATACTCCAACAACGCCCAGTAAAATGTATCTTTGTAGGTTACCCTAAGGAAACTATGGGTTACTACTTTTATTATCCGGCTGAGAACAAAATAGTTGTGGCTCGGTATGGAGACTTCCTTGAAAGTGATCTTCTAAATCAAGAAATCAGTGGGAGATATTATGATCTTGAAGAAATTCAAGAAGATACACTGCCTTCTGAAAATACTAGCGAAGAAATTCCTGTAGAACCAGAAAGTCTGGGAGTTCCACCGGAATTAATTCCTCCACGTAGGTCTAAAAGAACCATACGTGCGCTAGACAAACTATGTCTTTACATAGAGGATGATGAGGAGGAAGTAGGGGATCTTGGTGAACCTGCTAACTATCGATCCGCAATGTCTGATCCAGAAAAATCAAAATGGATAGTTGCGATGAATGAGGAAATGAAATCCATGGAAATCAACGATGTTTGATTCTTGTGGATGCACCTAAAAATGCTAAAGTAGTGAAAAATAGGTGGATCTACAAGAAGAAAATCGACATGGATGGTGAAATACAATCCTATAAAGCACGTTTAGTAGCTAAAGGTTTTACTCAAACTTTTGGCGTAGACTACGAGGAGACTTTTTCTCCTGTAGCAGACTTACGAGCTATTAGGATTCTCATAGCTATAGCAGCATACTATGACTATGAGATATGGCAAATGGATGTTAAAACTGCCTTCTTGAACGGTCGCTTAGATGAAGACATCTATATGCAGCAACCAGAAGGGTACGTTGATCCTAAATATCCAAAGCGCGTGTGCAAACTTCAAAGATCTATTTATGGTTTAAAGCAAGCATCACGTCAATGGAATAAGCGATTTGATGAAGAAATCAAAAAGTTCGGATTTATTCAAAATCGTGATGAGCCATGTGTATATCGCAAAGCTAGTGGGAGTAATGTAGTGTTCCTAATTTTATATGTCGATGACATATTAATCATGGGAAGTAACATTCCAAGACTTAAGAAAGTTAAAGATTATCTTGGTAAATGTTTTTCTATGAAGGATTTGGGAGATGCTGCATATATTCTGGGAATTAAAATCTATCGAGATAGGAGTAGACGGTTAATTGGTCTTAGTCAATATGCTTATATTGATAAGATATTGAAGAAGTATAACATGCATAATTCTAAGAAAGGTTTTCAACCGATGGAGGTTAAGCATGAGTTAAGTCATGAGAAAGACGCATCAACACCTGAAGAGGTGGCTTACATGCGAAAGGTGCCTTATGCTTCGGCTGTAGGATCTATTATGTATGTTGTAAGATGCACAAGGCCTGATGTGGCGTTTGCTTAGAACTTGGTCAGTAGATACCAACAGAATCCAAGAAAGTTCCACTGGACTGCTGTTAAGCATATTCTAAAGTATTTGAGAAGTACGAAATATATGTTTTTGGTATTCGGGGGTAAACCAGACATAGAATTGAATGTAACAGGGTTCTGTGATGCGTCCTGGCAATGTGATAAAGACGATACGAAGTCTTAGACGGGTTACGTGTTTGTCATCAATGGAGGAGCAGTTGACTGGAAGAGCAGTAAGCAGAAAACCATTGCTATGCATGCGACTCAATCCGAGTAAATGGCCGCTTCAGAAGCTGCAATGGAAGCTGTTTGGATTCGGAAGTTTATTGGAGATCTTGGAGTGATGCCTTCAATTAAAGAACCTATTGATATATATTGCGACAATTCTGCTGCAATAATATTCGCCAATGACCCTGGAGTTATGAAAGGCGCCAGACACTTTAAACGTAAATATCACTACGTTCGAGAACAAGTGGAAGCTCGAGAAATAAAATTAATAAAAGTTCACACAGATGATAACGTAGCTGATCCTTTTACTAAGGCTTTATCTAGGCCAAAGGTAGTTAAGCATGCCAAGGCTACTGGGCTGCAACTAGGTAGCGAATTCATGCAATAAATCTGTTGATTAGTATTTGGCTAAAAAGGATGTAAGAAATTATTGAATTGATGAAATAAAAATTGGATTTCGTTTATTTTTCTGTTATTTGATTTTGTATCCTATTTTACATGTTTTAATCCATGAGCATTATAATGTTTCTAAATGTCCGTTGTCGATTAATATATGGGAGTATTATTAAACTAAGACAATTCAAAATAGTGACAGAGTATACTTGAAAGTATATTGGTCAATTTTGTATGATATTTGATGGATCAAATATTAGACTTATCCCAACTATATGATTTTACTTTATGGATCTTTGTCATTAAGTAAATCATAAATAGTTATCCTTAGACCTGAGATACCAGAAAACTGCATTGAATGTAGTGCATTTCTGTAAGGTAACCTAACGCTAAACGTAACTGGTAGCTATAAGGGTTATTTTCAGAAGTGTTGCAAAGTTCATGTGTTTTGCTTGTAGTCAAAATGAGATTCGTTTCCTTCAAATTGTTTTTGAAGTATAAATACAGCTGGGCCCCTCGTGGGAGTAGTAAGATGTTTGTGTGGCCACACCCAAATGTGTTTTGGTAATCTTGCTATATCCGTAAACGAGAAACAAAATAGTTAATGAAAGGAATGTCTGAGATCCATATCCTTATTAACGATGTATTTGAAATGAAAGGATAATAATAATGATTATATATCATTAAAAGGTTCTTGTCCAGGAAACCTTACTCGGGTTGTACTAGTGACATTGTTAGTGTAACTAGACGCTAATCAATGTGATCACGATATTCGAATTTTGTCCAAGTGGGAGTTGAAAGTTTATGGACTTAAAATCGATTGTCGTGTGATAGGATCGAACTCGAGATCACGGGATTGCACACATTACGTGAAGGGTTAATTTATTTATTAAATATATTTATTATATTTATTAAATCAAACCGTAGCTTAAACTAACGATCGTTAAGTAATTAAAAGTTAATTATTAAACAACCGTTATAGAATGTTATAGAAGCTAAAAGAAGGTGTCGGAAAAGTTCCGGAAACCCCTTTGTGGGCTTGTGTATATCCGGCCATAGAAGGAGACAAAAGGGAAGGGAAAATATTTTGTTGCCTTAATTTGTTTAAACCTTGGAGGAAAAGTTTTTTCCAAGGTGTATATAAACAAACCAAAGAGCTTCATAATTTTTACACATTCCTCTCTTTCTTGCTCTTAAACCGCCGGCCATATGCACCCAGTTAGGGTTCTTCTTTGTTTTTCATTAAGCTATTGTAGATCTAGTCCTAGCCCCTCTCTAGGGTTGTTGGGTAGATCTTCCATAGACTTGGAAGCTTGGTTTGTTCGTGTTAGACTCACAGTTAACTCGCCGTATCACGTGTGTACAAGACCGTGGTGTAGTCTTGCTTTAGACTATATCCTGGTGGTGTTCGTGATCTATCCCTACCGGTGATCGTTCCGTCGACTTGTAGATCTTACTAGGATAAAGGTATGTAACCCTAATCTTTGTTAATTATAATTGTGTTAAATTAATGATCTTATTAATTTGCTTTCGCTGTATGTGCTTTGATCCATATTAAGGTTTTAATAATTGTTATGATAAATATAAACCATCAAGACTAGTATATATAGTTGTACACCCTTTACTGCAATGTAACAATTCATTTTCATATTAATTCACTTTGTGTTTTTTCCTCTCATAACTTCACTCATAACTTCAATAATAACATAAATGATCAAAATTAAGAAAATATACAATCAAGTACTTCGTACTATCAAAAGGTTTGTAGCTAGCATCCTCCAGCCATCAGATGTTTAGGCAAAAACTGGCATGACAAGGCAATTTCGTTAATCTTTGATGCGTGTCACATATTTTAATAATAAAATACACGAGTGAACCGTCAACTCCACTTAATTTTTGAGACATGTCTTTATTTATTAATGAAGTACGAGTTGCTCCGTCGCCCAAGTGAATTCGCTCAAGACGCCGAGTCGCACACATCTATTTCGGAAAGTTGGATTTTTTTGCTAGATGTTCGACTACCTTGGACCTTTTTAAGGAGTTTGCTACAAATTAATCTATACTACGTGTAAATTATTTAGACATTTTAATAATAGAATACTTGAAAATTCAAATTACATCTATTGATGCATTGTTTACAATCAAAGCAAGCTTAGAAAACTAAAATAGCAAATTTTAACACCTAATTATTACAAACATAATTCATATTAAAACTAATTAATACATAATAATTAATACACAATTAAAAATGAAATAATTAATAATACTTAATATATACGTAGTTAAAACACCCCATTATTTAAAAATATAAGTATATATTCATATTATACAACAAATAAAAACATATACTTAAAAAATATACTTATGTTGTCTGTCTGAATTAATAGTGTATATAGTTTTAAAAACCGAATCGTGCCAACGGGTTCAACTGGGAAACCAGAGTCACCATGGGTTCGGCTAGCCAGTTACATACGGTTACCAAAAACTCAAATTGTCATTTTTTAAGATATCATTATAAAAAACATAAAATTAATATTAAGTTAGTCGAAAATTAGGTTATAAGATACTCGTCATTGCAACCCGCGCTTACTCTGATAATGTAGACTCTACATTGTAGAGTGATATGTGAATACACTAGTATTTTTCATTTCAACTTCTTTTAATACATTTAATTTTATCAATTCCCCAAAAGCCTCATAACTCGGCCCACTTTAAACCCCTTTAAACCCCACTTTTTTGGCGCCAAAAAACCCAAACCCTTCCCGCCAAAACCCCCATCATATCCTACCCCATCACCCCCACTCTCCAGATCCCACTTCACACACACAAACACACAAACACACAAACACACAGTTGCCAAAAAAAAAACCAAAAATGTTGGAACTACGTCTAGTACAAGGCAGCCTCTTGAAAAAGGTAATGGAGTCAATAAAAGACTTGGTCAACGACGCCAACTTCGACTGTTCAGCAACTGGGTTCTCGCTCCAGGCGATGGATTCAAGCCACGTGGCACTGGTGTCATTGCTTTTGAGATCTGAAGGGTTTGAGCATTACAGATGTGACAGGAATCTAAGCATGGGGATGAATCTAGGGAACATGAGTAAGATGTTGAAATGTGGTGGGAATGATGATATTGTTACTATCAAGGCTGATGATGGTGGTGATTCTGTCACTTTCATGTTTGAGTCTCCTAGTATGTTTTCTTCTTCCTTTTTTTAATTGTTTTAATGTCTTGTTTGGATATAGGGACGGAACGAGGGGTGTCCCGGGGGTCTGGGGACCGTGGATTTTTTTGGCGTAGTGTTAAATTTGTTAGAAAACTTTAATTTTCTTTAAAAGAATAAAAATGCATCTAGTACTTAAAAATTGTGTTTATATTACTGTTTTGTTTAGTTTATTGTATATGCATCCAGTCGTTTTGTCTCATGGTTCTAGTATTTTATTATTATTTCTATGGTTGATCTGTTAAGGCGTTTTGTTTCAGCTTATATGTGGGATTATGAGCTTATTTGATTTTGGCTTATAGTTCATAGGCTCTAATTTTCAGGCTTATTTAGTGACTTATGCAGTCTCAAAATAAACAATAAAATTTGGGCTTATGAAATATAAGCAGAAATATAAGCAGAAGTATAAGCCGAAACAAATGCCCTTTAATGAATATATGCATTGTTGTTGAAGGTTTTAGATGCGTACTTGATAGTGGTTGTTTTATCTGATATGTTGATTTGCATTTGTTATCTTTGCGACTTTGATTGAATGCATAATTGTTGATTGTAGATCTGTGCAAAACTTTTTTTTTGGTTTAAACTACTTTTTTAGGCTTTTATTACTAGCACAAAGTGTTGGATTGCAATCATTCAATGCTTAAAACTTTAAACTGTTCATATGTTGAATTACTACAAGTAATTGTTGTGCTAGAATATGTCTAAGGAGGTGTTTGTTTTGGCGTATATGTGGGCTTATCAGCTTATTTTATTTCGGTTTGTGTTTCATCCGGCATATACTGAGACTTTTGGGCTTATATAAGTTTATGACGATATGATAAACTTCTATAACTTGAAATCAAATAAGCTCATAAGCTCACATATCAGGCTGTTATGGGAATAATTGGGCGTAAATTAGTAGCACAAAGTGTTTTGACTTTTGTTTCAACTAAACTTGCTTTTTGGTTTAAAAGTAGGCTTAAATCACTAGCACGAAGTATGAGTACGTCTGGAAGTTCCTAAAATTTTGGTTTTGTGTGCCACCTAGTTGAATTTATGAACAGTTTACTAAAGTTGTGGAAGATTGCATGTTTTTGTTACTACTCTTGTTTGATATGTTTGAAATGTAGTCAATAAACCGTGGAAGATTGTATATGTATAAGTAATTGTGGAAGATTGTATATTTTTAAGTAATTGTTGGTGCTTGCCTGTGCTTATGGTGATTTAGTTTTTGGTACTTCGGTGTGTTTGTGGTTAAGTTTAGGATATGTATTTGTAATTGTAAAGTGAAATTGTTGAAATGGTTCAGATCAAGACAAGATTTCTGATTTTGAGATGAAGTTGATGGACATTGATAGTGAGCATCTGGGGATACCAGAAGCAGAATATGAAGCCATTGTTCGGATGCCATCGGCTGAGTTTGCACGAATCTGCAAAGATCTTAGTACCATTGGAGACACTGGTATTTTTTGTTTCATTACATGTTTCAACAGCTACGTTCTTATTAAAGTTATGCCTAAATGCTAATATGGTAACTGTTTGCTGGTTTTAGTTGTGATATCTGTTACGAAGGAAGGCGTGAAGTTTTCGACTAAAGGTGATATTGGAACTGCGAATATTGTGCTGAGGCAGAACACTTCTGTTGACAAGGTACGCACATATTTTGTGATCAAATATTGAATGGTCATGTATAATTGTATATCGTTGTTGAGCTGGTTTTTGAATATGTCGAGACGAGTGTGTCAATACTCAATATTGTATGTTTTTACAGACCTTAATGAGGAGCTTATGTGAATTTTAATGACTTATTGTGTAACTTTTGCAGCCAGAAGAAGCTACCATAATTGAAATGGAAACACCAGTTTCACTGACGTTCGCACTCAGGTACATGAATTCTTTCACAAAGGCAACCCCATTGGCCAGCCAAGTGACAATCAGCTTGTCATCTGAGCTGCCAGTTGTGGTTGAATACAAGATTGCAGAAATGGGTTATCTCAGGTTCTATCTTGCTCCAAAGATAGAAGAAGACGAGGAGATGAATGGTCATCAGGCTGCTGCACCACAACCAGAAACCACGAAACAACCAGAAAAAAGGCCAACAACCGAGCCCAAAACCAATGGAGAGCCAAAACGTCGTGTCATGAAGATTGATCTTGATGAGGATGAAGAGGAACTGAAACCACAAGTTGCAACCAATGGGGACAATGACTATGTTGAAGTTGTGGGTTCTAAGCCTGGGAACGGAATCGTGAAGCCTAAGGAAGAGATCAAGGAAGAAACCAATGGCGAAGCTGAAGTAATGGAAGTCGAGTAGAGCTTAGGAGTTGTCATTTTGTTTATAGTCTAGGTTGTTGGGGTTAATTTTCTCATGCCAAATGAAAGCATATTTGTAAACCTTGGAGTTTGATGTGCTAATCTTTTAAAAATCTCCAAGTATTGTAAGCCTTAACAGTGGGTTTCACTGAATTTTAACTTTGGTTTTTGGTTGATTTATGAGTACTTTATCCTAGAGGTTTTGATTTGCACCAAATGAAGATGGCAGAACTGATTTAGTTTAACATGTTACCCTTTGGTAAGTGTTCATTTCAACAAGTTAAGTTAAAAATTAAACATAGCTAAAAGAAGCAAGTTAAACTGGTAGGAATTTCTCAAGTGTTTTGCGTTTCTGACTCAACATTGCGAGCTGACCTTGGATAGCATGGCCATCTTTAAATGTACACACCTAGTAAAGTTTGAAGATCTCTTATTTGAAATTTCAAACCTTTGATAATTTTGTCCACATTTCAATTTTGTGTCGCTTAATGATTTTTACTTTCTATATGTACCAGTTAAGGGTGGCTAAATGGGTGGACTGGACGGGTATGGGTAATGGGTTAAATGGACATTGGTCTACGAACATGGACTAAATGGACAATTTTTAATATTTAGACTAAATGGACTAGGACCAAATGGACATTGGACCAAATGGACTTGGGTCAAATGGACAATATTAAAAGAGAAACAAATAGACTCAAGATTAATTTAACCAAATACTTTTATGTTATCCAAATAGTCTATAATACCCATTTATTTAACCACATGCTTGTCCAAATAGTCCAACTAAAAAAAAAATTAATACTCATTTAGTCCATTAGTTTAAAAAAAGGTTCAAATAGCCCAAATTTAAGCATATGGACATAATTTGCCACCTCTAGTACCAGTCAAAATATATTTTAGGTAGTAAAGATGATAGTTTATGGGTAAAGTGTGCGATTTTTAAAATGAACACTTAATGTGTGAGACGTAAAGAGTATAAGGTTATATATACTCGTCGTCGATTTCAATTTATTACACTAACGAGAATTGGTGTTGGTTTGAATAATAAGCTATCGGTTTTTACTTATTAGGTTCAATTTGATTCAAAAGACAACTTCTAATAGTAAAAGTTCACTTATGAGTTTATTAAGAGAGCGTTTATCAAATTAAGTGGTTAGATATAAGCCTCTACTTAGCGGAGTAAAAGGGGAGAGGGAAGCAGGGACGCTTTCGCTCTCCCAATTAGAAGGAAGTAAGGCTTTGGGCTCGCATTTCTTCCCCATTAAGAAGAAAAGGAAACACCCTTTAGTCTTTCTACTTAGTTTCGGCAAAACTCAGCTGCTTTGCCACTAAAACAGCATTTCAAAAAACAACACTACGCCATTACACAATAACTGGAAAAATGACCATAGTCTTGAATAAATAATCTCTATAAGAAGTTCAAATATGACATATTGGGAAAGAGGATTTAATTCTACAATCCTTTACTATGAGCCTTAAAACATATATGAAACTAATGGCTTATTTTAAAATTTCCATATTGCTGTTACTCATGCGAAGCTTCACTGTCCCCAGGTCCAAGGTTTCCGAGCAGAAATTAACAAAATGAATCTAGAGGGTATAAAAGACCGGGTAGCAACGGCAAACACATAAACTCTGGAATTCCTCAAATGAACAAATTAGCTTCTAAGTTTAGTTAAGTTATAATAATGATCCATCATTTCATGCTACGTTTCTTTGCTTCACCATAAAGAATAACCCCGATGACGGTGAGTGTGTATCCAGCCATCCCAGTCACCGAAACCGGATTTCTAAAGATTAGTATTGAAACAACCACAGCTACGGCACCTTTTGCATTCCCAAGCACCTGAAAATCAACGCTAATTCATTACCACTCTCATTTTTATTAATTGCGTCATGTTACACAATTTTCATTTAGAAATGGAAAACTAGTGTCTTGTAATCATTAGCTCGTATACATTGTGCATCGGTGCCATGATAGTGTAATTTTAATGATGCAACAACCAATAAATGAAGTGGTGCTTTATGTTTAGTAAAGACTAGTGCATTTTTGCCAATCTAAGTTGGACATAAATAAAGTTATATTGCTTGTATGTTACATGCGTGTCCGTGTTCAACTTTACCATGTAGTAATATCGTGGGGACAAAAAATTTACCAATTCTGTCCCATAGAGGGGAGACAAGGAGGGTTAAGAGTGAACGGTTTACAAATTCTGTCTAGAATTAGGGCCAAATAATTATTGAGAGTCTAATGAGAACTATCATCCTATTCGGCTTAATTATGCCAAATTATTGTCTTATCTTGTAAGTTCGACACAATGTATAACTAATTCTTCGCAAAAGAGATGTTATATTGACCAACTACTTGCAATAGAAAGCAAACAATACCCAACACCCTACAAATAGGGGGTTTGTTGTGATTTATTCATATGATGTAAATATTTTATACTATTACCTCATTTGACTGATCTACCAAGCTTAACCTATCAAAACTTAATTATATATAACAAAATAGTTGCAAATGATGCAGACGGATGCAAGTAAACATCACTCTAGTGCAATATGTTATCATTATCCGTGTATGCAATTTTGATTTCAACCTAGTTACAGTGAAGTTATAACAATATAATACAGTTCAATTTTAACATAAATCTAGTTTAATATTTCGTTCAGTTGAGCTCCTATATAATCATGATCGCACTGATAAATATAACAGATGAATCGGTGACAACCAACAACGAAAACAAGATGTGTACCTGAAGTGTAAGAGCGCTGGTGTGTTTCGTGACCAAAAAGTTGGTTAAGTTCACGAAATATGCAAGTGCCGAGTTGAAAAGCAACAACCAAACAATCCCAAAATCTTGTCTAGCAAGTGCTATTGTTATGCCAACAACATTCTCTTCCATGTAAAGCGTTGCAGGAAGCAGAAGTACAACAGCAATAGGAGCCATGTAGAGAAGGAGATTCATCGAGTTCAACTTCTCCCTTTAACAAAATGAACAAAATATTTACATGTCAGATGTGTAATTAACGAATAATCTACGTAGTATTTGCTAGACTGTATCATTGGAAACTTAAAGGAATGATTGTTTACCCCTCAGAAGAAAGCAAGATCCCCTGAACAACTGTTTTTAGAGCTCTTGCAGCAGTGGCACCAACACACATTATAAACCCGAAGAGATGAAAACTAGGCTCGCCCTAAGAAGTAGGAGGTAGCAAATGAATAAAATCAGAATCATATTATGAGATTATGCATACTTGCATCAAAACGTCTACTATCAGTCCTGTGTGCAGACATGATTACACAGTGGAATCAATCAGTTTCTTACTGTACCACTAACATAATGCCTAAATACAAATCATATGCCAATCTTTAAAACAAAAGGTAACTATCTCAGCTCACGTGTTTCTTTAACGAGAAAAAAATGCAGCAAATACTGGAAACTGTCTTCAAATCAAGTCCTCAAGATACAATTTCATTTTTCTCCAAAATCCTAATTTTCAAGCTGCATAAGTTTTTTAAAAGCATAATGCACACAACTATATCTCAGTATCCAATAAGCTGCATGCCAAGCAGTACCAGCCTCTAAGTAGGTGATTCCAGATTATGTCTATTCTTTAAGTTAAAAAAACCAATACATAAAGGCTAATATAGAACCAATGGCCGTTTGATTCTATCTTAGCTTTTTAATAATGGTCTCGAACTTATATAACAAACACAGCTTGGAATCATCTAATTTAAAATAACTGTCCATATCCTCAATTTTAAGCTAAATTAATTACTTTCAATATACATACTTGAGATTCCATTTTGGAGACGAGTATCTGATAATTCAATACGAGTGTTTCGGGGATTGGATTTTGACAAAGATTATCTAATAACTCCAACAATCAGAAATTGAGTTGGCGAACCATTTAAAAAGGTGATCATTTCTAATTCATTTCAGAAAACATAAATTCGTATAAAAAAAATACTGCATCCAATTTAGATGGTATTTTGAATTACATTTTGAAGTAGAATATCCAATAACACACTTCATCAGAAACACGCATAATCTATTTTTAAAACGCAATCCCAAACACTCCCCTAAGTTAATAACCCACACCAATTTACAAATTTCATCACAATTCTCAGAATCACAAAACATAATAGTTCTGCAATTAATTACGTCCAATTTCGGCTTATATTATTTTCTGACCTATTTTTAGACTTAAGGGCGTATATCGGGTTCCCCATATCATAACAAACTTATATAAAGCCGTAAGTCTCAGAATAAGCCGAAAATTTGAGGCTTATGAAATATAAACAGACAAATAAATAAGCTCATAAGCCACATATAAGCTGTCCAGGATTGCTTTGCGTTGCGCAAAATCCAAAAAATTGAGATCATTTCTATAATTCTACGTCATACGAAAACGAAAACATAAATCTGACATAAAAACGCTAAGGAAAGAAAACATACCCCACTAGCAATAACAACACCAATAACAACAGGAAGCAAAGTAAGATAAACAAGCCAGGCCTCCTTCTTCATAGTGACCAAATAGGCGAAAACCGCAGTAAAAAAAGGCGTAGTCGCCCCGATAGCTTGATTAAACGAAACCGGCAAATACCTTAAAGAAACATTCCCACTAACAACACTAGCACAAAAAATCAAACTCAAAGCACTGATTTTCATAAACTGAACACGTGATCTAATAGTCTGCATAGGCACCATTTTCAACCAAGCAATAGCTATGTAGCTCAATAATGCACAAGCTGTCATGTGACACATAGTTAAGAATATTGGGTATTTGAAACCATAGTTACTTAGTAAATATTTGTTCAGTAACAAGACACCTATGTTTGATGAGTACCATGACGTCACTAGTCCTATGGTGAATAGTCTTGAAGAGGGTTGTGATGACGTCATGCTGCCGGTCAGATCTAGTGATTTGCTCATATGGGTTTTTTTTTGTGTGTGAAAATGAAGGTGTTTTTAGTGTGTGTTTTGGGTCGCCGGTGACCGGAATGTGATGCCGGTGACCGGAGATGAGGGAGGGTTTCAGAAGGGGGACTTTTATTTTTGTATATTTTTAATTTATTTGTTTATTTATATAAGAGTGTTGTAAATGAGTTTTTGTGTGTTTATTTATAGTGCATTAAAGTGTGAATATTAAGTATTCTTTTTAGTGAAGAAACATTTTTGGTCCTTTATAAAGTAGGTTTTGCTATAACCATATTCCTATTTTAAGAAAAAGGGTGTATAACAAAGTTAGGAAAAATGACTAATTGCGTGTTTAAATATATCTGATAATAAATTATTGGTTTGTGAAAAAACGAGTCTTTTAGTGTTCCCAACATGATGATGACAAAGTGACACATTAGTTTAGACATATCCAATGCTCGTAAAGTTATTTATTTGTTTGCTGACATCGTTAGTAGTACATCGATACATCTCAACCCGATTAACACAAGCATTAGTCTACGAGTATGACATGTGATTAACTGATTTAAGTAAACGTTGATGCATCACCCAACTTTATCACCCGTTTTCGAGTGGGCATTTTACATTTCTCGTGTATATATGCATATGTATTCAGCAATGTTTTAAAATCCGGGTTGACCCGGCTGGTTGAATCGTGACCCGGTTAAGTGATCGAACACCGATTTTGACTGAAAACCCTAATTGAACCGCCGGTTAAACCGGTTGAACCGTCGATTAAACCGATTGAACCGTGACATGATTAGTTCAGTTAAAAAACCGGGTTTTAAAACATTGGTATTCAAAAAGCAATATACTGATGAAATCCGTTAAAAATTCCTTTAAAAGTATGTCTAAACGTGGTTAGTACATTAGAACATGATGAAATACAATTAGTTCTTTCTTGAGGTTCGTTACGCATTACTACCACGCTAACATAAGCCGACAAAAAGTCACTACATTTATGTCTTTCACCAATAACAACCTCTCACTTTCTATTTAAGGATAATATCATTATAAGCATGATCTCGCTCTTAGATTAGTGGGACCTTCACCTCAGCGTCACGTCAGCTTTTTACTAAACTCATCAAAACTCACCACAGAAGGTAATGACACTCACCAAACTCACCCAAACTCACTCCACATCACCCTATTTTTTATTAAATAATTTTTATTCATACAATTTTATTACAACACGGGTACACAGAAAATTAAAACACAGTACAAAATTAAAAATAAAACATTAAAAATTAAAACACAGTACGAAAATAAAAATAAAAATATAGAAAATAGAAAAACAACATTTAAAAAAAAACTAAAACGGGATATTATAGGCCTCCTTGATTTGATTTTTGCGCCACTCCACGACTGCAAGATCACGTCCCGTCAAATGATCTATCGGCTGCATATAAAAGTCCAAGTCTTCCTTTTGCTGTTTCAATCGGGCTATTTCCACTTCTTTTTCCCGTACTTGAATCTCTTTATTCTTCTCAAAAAATGCTGCCTGTTGTTCACCCTACACAGTAAAGGCCCGTTCTTGTTGTTCACCAAACCCAGACAACATCAACCTAGCCAAAGCCTCGTCGTTTGTACTCGACTCCCCCGAAACTCTGCTCCCTTTAGCCTTAGCCTTAGCTCTGTCCCTTCCCATTGGACGTGGGATCGGTTGCACTTCTTCATTATCAGTGGCATCAATATCCACACTGTTACTTGCATCCATAGAATTTGTATTAAACGAACTAGACCCAGATGACTTGTATCTCTTGCTTACTTTGGAAGTCCTAGCTAATTCGGCATGCAATTCAACCTCCTTCCATTTCTGAACGTCTTTCAAAATCTCCCAGCAATGACGAAATTTGAACGGTTGTCTAACTTGAGCATCATAATACATCAAGGCATCATTAACCATATCAGCATCCGATGCACCACTTCTAGGCCCCATCTGCATCATTTGACCATAAACACCACAAAAACGAGCAATACAAGGTCGCATTGACTTCCACTTCCCGTTCAAAGAATCATAAGTACGAACCCCGGGTTCCCCCGTTTTGATCTCAAAGTATTCAAGGATTTTTGTCCAAAATCTCTGCGTACTCATTTCGTTTCTACTAATGCTGTCAGTAGACACGGAAACCCAACCTTTTGTCAAAAAAAATTCCTCCGCTGTTGTCCAATGCTGTTGTCGTTTTGGAGTTTCTTCGACCGCCTTCTTATTTTGACGTCCCCTAGATAATGTTTTTTTTGGTTTAGGTTTTTGGACCGTTGGTTGAGTTTCGGGGACGATTTCCAGCTCGGGAGACCCGGTTTGTTGATACGAAGCAAACCCTTGACTATCAATCGAGTCTGAATACTGCGGGATGTAGCAATCTTGAGTTTCATAGGCGGGTTGTGATGAGGAACCACCCCTATGGCTTTGGTATTGGGTCGGGTATTGGGTAGGGTATTGGGTCGGGTATTGGGTAGGGTATTGGCTCGAGTATTGGGTAGGGTATTGACTTGGGTCCGGGCAACGGTAAGGTGTGTTTTGGTAAGGTTGAGGGTGATACAATGATGGTGGTCGAATGGTGATACCGGGTGACGGGTTTTCTAGGTCGAAAGTTCCTCGCGGTGTGGGTGGTGAATTTTGGGTATTTGGTCTATCTCGACGTTTGTTGGAGGTTCGGGGTGTGTTTTCTTGAGACATGATTTGGAGATTGAAGATGGAGATGAAGATGAGATGTTTGATTTTGTGTGTGTGAAAAATGAAGAAGATGATGGGGGTATTTATAAGTAAATTTTGGGTAAATTTTTTTTTTTTTTTTGAAAAAACTAACGGTAATAAAAGTGGTGGGACCCAAAATTTCAGAAACTCGCTGGGTGAGTTATCTCTTGTTTTTTGGTTGCCAGCGACAAAGCCGCGCGCGGGTTAGGTTAGAGGGGATGGGTGCTGCGCGTGGGTTGGGGGTAGCCACGAATGGGTTATAACCCACTCCCACCAGCCTTAGTGCTTAGATTGTGATCCACAATGCTCCTTTAAACATAAATCAAGATACTCTAAAATGAAGGATCACCCTCATAGTGCAGGAAGTTCGTGTTACATGTTCACATGTTATAATGTTTGCTTAATTGTTTAAATTGAAGTTCATTTATGTACGTTTCCGACGTGATAGTAAAGGTACCTTTAGTATCGCGTAAAACTGAAATCCATATCAATATTGTTTATCGTCTTTTTTCACTTTCGATAGGACTAGGGGCGTACCTACATGGGAGCCGGGTGTAGCACGGGCTACACCCGATTTTAGGTTACGAAGAGTAAATTTGTTATAAAATAGGTCTTTTCTCGATACGTACAACACCCGTTTTTATGTAATGTGAGTCCACTTTAGTATTAATAATCGTAAAAAAATTTGTGCAACACCCTATTTTAAATTCTAGGTCTGCCTCTAAATAAGACATTTTAATCCTATTATACCTTGTCTCACTTTCATTCACCTATGACCAATATCGGATACTTAAATCATCGAAAAGATTTACATTTTAGATTGTCTAACGAGTACCATAACTTGAGGTTACTATATAAAGAAACGTTGAGTTTATTTCATTATAATTATCAATATAACTAATATGTCTTAAATGGAGTATCGAAATTATAAATATAGATTGAGAATGATTGTAAAACCCACATAAAATACCATAAACAATACACTACATAAAAACACGTCTAAATTAAAACTTTCCATTTATAATATACGACACATGTCACGAACATTAATTACAAAAACTACGTATTTTATTAATGCACGTTAAATATTATATATAATATTTAAATCATCAACATCTAAACACGAATGCATACGTATAATATTTTGGACACGAAAAAGTTATGGTTTTGTGTTTTGGGCTTGTGTGTCCGCGGCAACAAGAACAAGGGAGGATCAAGCCCGTTTTGAAAACCAACTAGTAAAAATAATAAACTCCAGGGAATAAACACATATACATTTTTTTAGAAAAAAATAAAAGAACCCTAGCCTCCTTTTTCTTTGAAGCCGCGGCAGCCACCAACCCACAAGGACGATTTTGTTGGTTTTTGATCTTGAATTCGTACGTATTCATATTCGTGTTCCAATCCTACATTCATTCACGCTATTGGCATAATCATAGCATTTTTCTTTCAATCTTTATTTTAGTTAATGAATTATCTTCATGAACCTGTGTTAAATCATTAATTAAACATGTTATGGAATAATTAAAACCAAAAAAAAGGGTTTTTGGGTGTTTGTTTTGATTCGGTGCACCAAACCGAGAGCACAAGGCTCTCGGTGGCCTTGTATCACCATCAGCCAAGACCCCAATGGGGCTCGGTGTGGGTTTTGTTCGGATAGCAGCAACCAAGGCCCCGTAGTGGGTAACCTAGGTGCTGCAGTGGCTATGCATGCAAGGCAGGGGGAACGCCGACTTCGGCCGGTGTGAACCGTTGTCCACCAATGGGAACCGAGGCCAGCAGCGACAACCAGGGCAGCAGCCGCAGGCTGCACAGCTGCCGGCCACCACCACCAGACGCCGGCTGTGTGATGGTGTTTTGTTTTCTCGGGTTTAGGGCTCGGGTATATTTTGTTAGCAATGTTTTATTAATTAAACGAATTAAATTAATTTACATGCATTATTAATTAATTAATTTAAAACCATGACTTAGGTTATTTTATTTAATTAAATAAAACATGATATAACCTAAATATTTATTAGACTTAATTAAATTAAAAACCATGACTTAATTTAATTAATTATATAAGGTAAATTTTATTAATTTAATCATGACATCTTATTATTTAATAAACCATGCATTTTCATTGTTAGTTAATAATCACTTTAGCCTAAGTATAAATTTAATAGACTTTATTAATAAATCATCATGACTTATAACTTATGGCTAATAAGCACTAGCTTATATTTTAGAGTTATTAATTCAACTTATCTCTATTTATGGAAACTTTCTATTTCAGAAAACTTATTACTTTTGGGAACTTTCTATTTTTAGAAACTTACTATTTTTAGAAACTTTATATTTTTGGAAACTTTCTATTTTTAGAAACATGCTATTTTTAGAAAGTTACTTATTATGACACTACAAGTATAGTAATACAATAATACATGAAATACATAATCAGAATACACGTAAAACTTGAATAAATACACGATAACATTTAAAACAGTAAAACATGACAAGAACATATAAAATAAGTTAAGAACACGCAGAACCAGTAACACACTCAGTAATCAGACAACTCATACACGTCCTTTATTTATGTAGTATCCGCGAAGTCAGAGTAGATCGTTTAGCTTTTCTTCTAGCTTCACTACTGGACATATGGTACGGATATTCCGTCCTTCAGTATGGACATTCTCTTCCTTTATTAGGATTCTACGTTTGCAGCCATCTGTTTTCCCCAGTTATTTTATATGTTTTGAATGCTTACGTTTTATTTTAAATGCCTGAGCTATATATATGCATGCCAGTTCCACCTAGTTATGGAGGTACCATAACCATAACACTGGAGACACCAGTGTTATGACTTCCCCACGACAGAGTGATTGCTCGTGGCGTCCCTTTTCAGTTTTGGCCATTTATTTATATTATCATGTGGGGCGTATGAGTGCATCCTAGTTACATGTTTTTCAGGATTTTCATGGTGAATGTGGTGTGTGCCTTGCATCCTTCACAAGGAGTTGATCCCTCATACCTAGAGCAGTATAATTAGAGGCAACCCCTCTAATTGCATGATGAGGTCACCCATCTAAGTATTCATGCACGGTGAAACCTCATGACATATATGGGCTCTTGGCTAAATTTAAAATACAGTTTTTTTTTCATAATTTAATCATAAGCTTTTCAACTATAAAACCAGTTTTATAAACATGTACCAGGTTTTCCAAGACTTATACATTTCCGCTGATATTTAGTCTTTATTATGCTTATGTTATTCATACTACGTTATATCCGTTCAGTGGTCGTTTTGCTCAGCCGTTTCCTTTTCATGTTCCCAAACGGCAGGTACTCAGGGACGCACTTAGGACCTTGAGAGTATGTGCATCTGGACAGAAGCTATTCAGCCTCCTTTACCTTATGCATTTTCGTACATTATTTCTTTTGTACATTGTTTAGTCCTTTCCTTTCAGTACTTATATTCATGTGCGTGAGCTTATGTTGGACTACCGATGTTTGATTCCGGTATTCCCTTTATGGTCATTTAATGTTTTAGACATTTACCTTGCATGCTTTGATGACACGCCATAATTATCCTGTCATATTCCATTTATCGAAATGGGGTGTTACAATTATGATATCAGAGCCAAGGTTTTGACCCGTAGGCACTAAAAACTTGTCCAGTGACTAGTGGGTAGTCATCAGTGTCTTCCTAAAACTGACAGTTTGTTTTCATGCATTTATTTCATGTATCATTGTTGCAGGCATTTTGACTAGGTAATGGTTGGTACAGAACTGGCCATATTTAGTCGCATGCCCTTTTATTCAAATTATTTTGTTTTGGTGAACCGACCCATAGGCGTTCACCCTCACCATGTCAATTTTTTTTAGTGAACCGACCCATAGGCGTTCACTCTTGCCATGTCAATTTTGTTTTGGTGAACCGACCCATAGGCGTTCACCCAAATTCATGTAATTTTCGTTTGATATGCCTTCATAAACTGTTTCATGCATCATTTTCTTATGTTTATCTTATGTTCTAATCAGATTAATCATTGCATTTTTGTTTTAAACTGTCAGATGGTTAACACACGTGAGCAAGATATGCAGGCAACTATTCAAGCTATGATGCAAGCTTTACTTCCCCAACTCTGAAATGAGATTCGTGCTGAGGTTCAAGCCACTCATAATCAGCACCAGAATCAGAACAACCCTCCTCCTCCTCCACTAGCTACTCTCATCACTTGGCTGGAAAGGTTCAATAAACAGCGACCTAAATCTTTTGTGCAGACTGACAGTCCATCTGAGGCTGAGAGCTGGATTGCATACGTTGAGAAGATTTTCGACACCATGGGGTGTGATCATGTCTTTAAGGCAAGACTTGCTTGTTAAAAGTTTGAGGGAGACGTGCTGGCATGGTGGAAAGCACTCAAGCAATCGAATGGAGGTGATGACTGGGTTACTGGCTTGACTAGGGCGCAGTTTAAGGAGTTGGTTCTGGGTCAGTTCTTTCCAAAAGCTGAGCAGGATCGGCTTAAGAGGGAGTATCATGGCATTCGACAGAGAGCTGAAGAGAATAGTATAGAATTTATGCGGAGGTTCCTTAGAATTGCTGGTTTCCTGGGCGCAGCAGCCGGGACTGCAGAAGACCAGGCATATCATTTTCGTTGGGCTCTTCGTACTTCTGTCGCCAACAACTTGGTGTGTGCTATATTTACTACGCGCAGGTGGCAGATGCAGATCGCAAGCTAGAGATGCTGCAAGAGAGAGACGAGTTTGGTGAAGCAGACAGATCTAAGAAGAGGTATATCTCAGTCATCACACGCTCATCATTTTATTCAATTTAATACCTTCCATTTTATATCATTCTCCATACAATTGCATCTTTCAGGCAAAATACTGGGGACCGGTCCCAACCGGCCACTCAGCGGTACCAGCCTAAGAGGGACGGTCAGACTCGAGACCGTTCTGCATCTGATAGGCGTGGCGGTAGTGACAACTACCGTAACAACGCCAATAACTCCAGAAACAGCAGGTCCCTATAATTATTCGTTCTATGTTATGTTGCTTTATGGTTCATAAATTTTGACACTTCAGCGTCTATTACCAGGAACACTGGAAACGGACGGGATCAGGACCGTAGAGGTTCACAGCCCAACCGTGCAGCTTCATCTGGTATTACAATCTAAACTTTCTGTGTAGTCATGTTTGTACCCCCAATAATCATGTCTCACACATACTTCCTGAAACATGTTCCCAATCAGCTAGAGCACCTGTTGGAGGGTACACTCACCCTATTTTCACCCCTTGCAATCGCAGACACCCAGGGCTGTGTCGCTGTGGCATTGGCTCTTGCTTCAAATGTGGCCAGCTAGGCCACCATATGAAAGATTGTAAGAAGGGTGAGATTGAGGGTACTTTAGGGCATGCTGATACCAAGCCACCTCCGACTACCGGACGTGTGCATACTACCATACGGGACCAAGCAAACAAGTCGTCAGGTACCATCACTGGAATCTTATTTATGTATGGTCAAGCTGCTTGCGTTTTGTTTGACACGGGTGCGACTCATTCAGTCATATCCATTGCTTATGCTAATCGTGTTAGGATATCCCCTATGCCACTTGATAATGTATCCACGCTCTTGAGAGACTCTGTGCGCATCACACATGGGTATAGAGATCTTCCTCTATAGTTCGATGACAGAAGTCGTGAAGTTGACGCACTTCTGTTAGACATGTGCGAGTTTGACATGATATTAGGCATGGATTGGTTATTCAAACACCACGCCACCATAGATTGCCATTCATATCGGGTTATTTTTTATGATGTCAACGCGCCAGAGTACATTCACAATGGTTTCATACCAAGAAAGTCTGTACAAATTATTTTAGCCTTGCAGGCACGTGCCTTATTGTCACATGGCTGGGAGGGTTTCTTAGCTGTTGTTCATGATATTGAGGCTGAATCTACATTCATCCAGGATCAGCCTATCGTGTCAGAATTTCCTGAAGAACTTCCGGGCATACCACCTGCTCGTGAAGTAGAGTTTGGTATTGAGCTCGTCCCAGGAGCCGAACCAATCTCCAAGGCTCCTTACTGTATGGCTCCCATTGAGATCAAGGAGTTAAAAGAGCAACTGCAGGAACTTATTGAGCGAGGTTTCATCCGCCCTAGTGTATCTCCATGGGGTGTACTGGTGTTGTTCGTGAAAAAGAAGGATGGCAGTATGCGTCTATGCATTGATTACCGTGAGCTTAATAAGATCACAATCAGAAACCGATATCCTTTGGCACGCATAGATGATCTGTTTGACCAACTGCAAGGCGCCAAACATTTCTCTAAGATCGATTTGAGGTCTGACTACCATCAACTACGGGTGAAAGAGCAGGATATCTCCAAGACTGCTTTCAGTACACACTATGGTCACTACGAATTTATAGTCATACCTTTTGGACTTACCAATGCTCTAGCAGTCTTCATGGATCTGATGAACCGTGTCTTCCATGAGTTTCTAGACAAGTTTGTTATCGTCTTCATTGATGATATTATGATTTTCTCTAAATCCAAGGAGGAACACGAAGACCATCTTCGTACAGTACTACAGATACTTTACCAGAAGCAGTTGCATGCCAAGTTCTCCAAGTGCGAATTCTGGTTGAGCAAAGTGGCATTTTTGGGCCACATCGTATCCGTAGAAGGAATAACCATGGATCCTGCGAAGGTTTAGGCTATCACAAAATGGCCAAGACCGACGTCGGCGACTGAGGTTCGTAGTTTTCTGGGCTTAGCAGGTTATTACCGCAGATTCGTGGAGAATTTTTCACGTATGGCCTTGCCCTTGACTAAGTTTATATGAAAATGGGAGAAATTCGTCTGGACTGAAGAACGAGAGAAGAGCTTTGAGGAACTCAAGCATAAGTTGGCATCTGCACCTATTCTTACTCTCCCATCTGGCACAGGTGGATTTCAGATCTATAGTGATGCTTCAGGGAAGGGTCTTGGTTGTGTTCTCATACAACATGGGAAAGTGATTGCTTACGCATCACGGCAGCTTAAGCCTTATGAGGAGAACTATCCTACCCATGACTTGGAACTTACAGCAGTTGTGTTGGCACTGAAGATTTGGAGGCATTACATGTATGGAGAATCATATGATATGTTCACAGATCACAAGAGCTTGAAATATATCTTCACCCAGCGTGAACTGAACACGAGGCAAAGAAGATGGTTAGAGTTGCTAAAAGACTACGACATCAATCTTTAGTATCATCCCGGCAAGGCGAATGTAGTGGCAGACGCTCTTAGTAGGAAGTCGGGCATGATTAACGGCATTAAGATAGAGGAGGAAATCATACGTGACTTAGAACGACTGGACATCAAGTTTATGGTACGTGGACAACATGGCTACTGGGCTAATCTTATAGTTGAGCCTAACTTACTATTTAGGATCAAGGAAGCTCAAAAGATGACGGTGAAATCTGGGCGATTATTCAGAACATCGACCAGTAGACGGAGTTTCATGTAGATGATGATGGTATCTTATGGCAGGGCACTAGACTATGTGTTTCTGATGATCTTACACTCAGGGAGGCTTTGCTGACTGAAGCTCACAGCTCTCCATTCTCTATTCATCTTGGTTCCACCAAGATGTACCATGACATCAAGCAGCATTTCTGGTGGAGTGGTATGAAGCAAGATGTTGCTCCCTTTGTCTCCAAATGTCTTACCTGCCAGCATGTTAAGATTTAACATCAACGATCTAGTGGTTTACTACAACCATTAGACATTCCAGAGTGGAAGTGGGACAAGATCTCCATGGAGTTTGTCACCGGACTTCCGCAGACCAAGAGGAGGCATGATGCCATTTGGGTTATTGTCGATCGACTGACGAAATCTGCTCATTTTCTACCAATCCACAAGGATGATTCAGTTAGCAAACTGGCTGATATCTATCAGAAGGAGATCATGAGACTACATGGTACTTCATCCAGTATCATCTCAGATAGAGATCCTCGTTTTACATCTCGATTCTGGAAGAGTCTGCAGAAAGCTTGGGGCACCAGACTTAAGCTTAGCACGGCCTTTCATCCTCAGACAGACGGACAATCGGAGCGTACCATTCAGATATTAAAGGACATGCTGCGAGCTTGTGCTTTAGAATGGACAGGAAGTTGGGACGACTATATCGGCTTAGTAGAGTTTGCATACAACAACAGTTGGCACGCAAGTATCAAGTGTGCACCGTTTGAGATGTTGTATGGCATGAAGTGTCGCGCCCCAATCTGTTGGGATCAGGTTGGTGAACGAATTCTTAAGGGTCCGGAGATGATAGAGGTGACCAATGAGAAAGTTGTCGTCGCCAAGGTGAAGCTGCAGGAAGCCCGTGCACGTCAAAAGAGCTATGTCGACAAGCACCGTAGAGATTTGTACTTCAACGTAGGTGATCATGTCTTTCTTAAGGTATCACCAGCACGGGGCGTCAAGCATTTTGGAATCAAGGGAAAACTCAATCCTCGATTCATCGAGCCGTTTGATATCCTTGAACGCGTCGGTGAGGTGTCGTATCGTCTGGCGTTACCTCCGCAGTTATCTCACGTCCACAACGTTTTCCATGTGTCCTTACTCAGAGGGTACAACTATCATCCCCTACATATGGTTCGGTATCCACTCGAGCAAATTCGTGAGGATCTTTCTTATGTCGAGGAACCCGAACGAGTTCTTGATCGTCAAGAGCGAGTCAAGAGGAAGAAGACAATTCCATTCGTCAAAATCCTTTGGAGGTCCCATTCCGAGTGGGAAGCCACTTGGGAGACGGAGGAGTCTATCCAGACTTCTTACCCTCATTTCCAGTTCTGATTCGGGTATGTTTCTCTTTCAGTTTACGTTATCTATAATTCGGGGATGAATTATTCTTTTTAGAGGGGAAGAGTTGTAAAACCCGCATAAAATACCATGAACAGTACACTACATAAAAACATGACTAAATTAAAACTTTCCATTTATAATATACGACACGTGTCACGAACATTAATTACAAGAACTATGTATATTATTAATGCACGTTAAATATTATATATAATATTTAAATCATGAACATTTAAACACGAATGCATACGTATAATATTTTGGACACGAAAAAGTTATGGTTTTGTGTTTTGGGATTGTGTGTCCGCGGCAACAAGAACAAGGGAGGGCCCATCCCGTTTGAAAACAACTATTAAAAACAATAAACTCTAGGGAATAAACACATATACATTTTTTAGAAAAAAAAATAAAAGAACCTGTTAATGCAAAGCAATGCCTAAAAACAATGTTAGTATTAATGAATCTTTCTTAGTTTTGATCACGACAAATTACAAAGACATTTATTGTCAAACACTATCATAAAACGAATTATCTAACAAACGCTATCATCAAGGTAATAATCATTACACCAACATATCTTAATCGTGCTTAGTGATCATAAAAGTGATTAGCCTTAAAACTCACTTTTGTCAAACATTACAAAAGATTTTTAATAAATTTTATTTTTAAAAAAATGTTTTATTAAAATGAAAATGCAAATTTGAATATGGCATATTCCAAATGCCATAAGAATATCCTTTGAAGGTTTAAACAGCCTCAGATATTTCAAATTCACTAAAAGACAAAAATGAGCTGAGTTTACGCCGGCGGTACCTTAGCACATACGACGGTTCCTTATCGATAAAGAACCGCGGGCTCCAATAAGGAACCGCGACCAGATATAGCCGTTGGATGTTTTGTCCTATAAACAGTGAATCAAATCTACATTCTCATTAACCCTTTTTGGACATCTTTTTCAGCCTTCTTTCTCTTGTCTAATCCTAGTCATTTGTAAATGAGCACTTAATGTGTTAAGTATGTTTACTCATGATTACCCTCTTGATCTCCTTCTTTACCTTGTCCAAAGAGAAGATCACTCACACACTTGTGATGTGATTAAAGATGTAGCATTGATGAAGATCACCTTCTCCTAAAGATCTAGTCATTAGTTGTGTTAGTTCTCACTAAACTATAAAGTGATGTGGTTGTGTCTTGTGAGTTCTCACTAAACTATAAAGTGATATGTAGTTGTGTTGTGTGAAGTTCTCACTTAGCTTCAAAGTGAAGATCGTGAAGATTGGTTCTAGATTTGGATTAGAACTCGACATCTAGCCTTGTGTCGAAAATGGTGAAGTAGGCAACGTTGTGAAGATTGGTTCTACATTTGGATTAGAACTCGACATCTAGCCTTGTGTCGTAAAAGAGTGAAGTGGGCGACGTTGTGTAGATTGGTCCTAGCTAAGATTAGGTCTCGACATTTAGCTTAGTGTTGGAAAATAATGTAAGCGGCGTTGTAAGGTTTTCTCCGCCAAGAAGGGAGCTTGTGGATATAGTGGAAATCTCGAGTAAGGTGTACTCGAGGAGTAGAGTAGGAACGAGGATAGATCCTTGTTGCCGAACCACTATAAATCTTGGTGTTTTCCTACTAGGTTGTTTCTTTCCTTACACTTTACTTACATTCATTATCACTACACTTACTATACATTGTTAATGCATTAGAATTGAACCTAATCATTATGCAACTAGCTTTCAAGTAAAAGATAGTTTTGTACACTCACCTAATTGAAAGGAATTTTAATTAGGAGATAAACCAATGAGAAACTATTCAACCCCCCCCCCCCCCCCTTCTAGTTTCTACAATTGGTATCAGAGCGATGGTGACACAAGATCTTTGAAGTATATTGTACTTTAAAACTTGGATCGATCCATTGTCTCCTCAAATTAGAAGGTTAAGTTGTACTAAAGTTTTTCTTTGGTCAAAACTATTTTTTGTTGAAAATAAGCCTTTTAAAATGTTAATATTGCATATTGCTTAAATTATTAGTATTAATGTATTTTAGATTTACTCTTGAAGTGTATCTACTAGTTTGCATCTTGTTATGTGTAGGTACTCATGAAGATAAATCATTCTATTGATTGTGGATTGAGTTACCTACACTTGTAGAAGACTCATCTTCTTTGATTTCCAACATCATTAAATGATGATATCAAGATGGGTAGAAGTGATACTAGTCTTTGAAGACTTAGTAGTCACTATTAGTCATAGTTGGGCTTTGCATTAGTTCCTTGAAAGCTTGGAATGTTATTTGTGGCCAAGGTACACTTTCGTTCTTCCATACGCCCTATTGATCATTCTTTTGATCATTAATTGATTATATGCTTGTTCTTGGCATCCTTGCCTTGACATTTATTTGTGGTTTGTGATTCTTTTCCTTTTCCCTCTCAAACCTTCATTGCTTGGATACTTGACTCACTATGGAGATGTAGGGTGAGTTAGTAGAAGCTTAAAGTATCAAGCATGATTTCCATGGTTTGCATCCTTACGGTTAGTAGGCCCTATATCATGTGTAACTTGTGCAATTAAGCTCATCTCTAGGATGATTAGTGAATCCCTTGAGATACCAAACTACTTCATTAAGTTGTAGGTGGATTTTACACATTTGGAATTGAAATATTCCAAGGATATGGTTATTGTTAATTCTAGCAATAATATCTGATCATGTGGGAGAGAAAGTGAATCTATACTTTGCTCATATTTTGAAATTTAATAAGACTACTACTAAAAATGATCTTATTCTATGCATCAAAATTGCTTGGTTTAATTCATTACCAAAGCTGTTTAGACTATCGCCGGAAAGGCACGTCTTAAACCACTATATATGACACAAGCTCTTCACCTCCTCAATTTGAAGAATGTCATTTGTCTCTTATGCAATGTTCTCGGTCTTGATTCACTTCTCTTGAATCCTCTCCCTTTGCCTTTTTGCTACGAGTAGTCGTTCGTTCGTTTCGATCTTTTCCTATCTCGATTCAACTCGTAATCCTTCAACAAGGCATTATTACCTAGTGTGGTGGTGGTCCAATGATATCCTAAAAGGTTTAAGATATATTTTTAAGTATTTTAAAAATTTTGGTTTTCAAAAATTCATCGTTTTTCTTTGATAAAAACCTGCCTCTGTAGGCGGTTCTTTATCTCGGCGGCTCAATAGCGCGGTTCTTTATCGATAAGGAACCGCGGGCAGTACCTTTTGTCAGAGTGCCAGTTTTATTAAAATAACTTTTTCAAACTAGTCTTTCTCTCTCCTTCACACACAACAAACGTTTTTCTCTGTTTTTCCACCATTGTTGAAGCTTCAAAAACCTTCAATCACTCAAATTAATTGATTCAAGTTCGTGGGTTTCACTCATCCATTATCCAAGATCAATTAATTATAAGTTATTTCTTTCAATTTCATCTAATTTGTTCTAGGGTTCATACTTTCATAATTGGGGATTTTTAAAATTGACATTAAATTAGAACCTTATTAGGAATAAGAGTTGACATAGTATTGTTGCTATGATTCCTTAGGTTCATATTCATTGAGATCTCATTAAAACCCATTTGTAGAACAAATCTGAATTTTGACTAAATAGTTTGGTTGATTGATGCAATTGATATGAACCCATGAACAAGTTGGTAATGGCATTGTTAAATGCCTACCTAAAAACCTTGTTTTTAAAAAACCAATGTTCTAATTCATTGTTGATCTTACATAGTTCATATGTTTTGATCAATCGTGAAATGGGTACATTGTGAACATGAGAATGACAAGGATTAATCCTTTGTTTGTCAAGTTATTGATGAAACACATTCTCATCTTTTGAAATTGTTGGAAACTCACTTTATGTGACGATATTTAAGAATTCCCATTAGTTATCATAGTCACACACGTTTAGACTAGACTAGGTTCATGTATAGTTAAGTGTATCGTGTGTGACTATATATACCCCTCTTTAGCTTCCAAGGAGGGGTGTTGCTTGTGTTCATTTTCACTTTAATTCATTTTCTTTCTTTTACACACACAACCTCCCTTCTCTCTCTCTCAACAATGGCTACCACCACCATTTACCACCATGTTAGACCACCGGATCATATATAGCAAATCCACAATTGGCATCAGAGCCTCGGTTCCATCCTTGGATCGTTCTTGTTTTCGATTTTGGTGGTCTTAAAATTTTTTTTGGTCCGAATCTATATCATTTTTTGTCACGGTTTGTTGTGTCTTTTATCACTATCACATGTTCTCGGTTTGTGTTCTGGGTCACGTTATTCTATCTACATCCATATCACTGTCCAAATACTTTATCCTATGTCACAATTTTTTATCAATTTTTGTGTCATTGGTTATCATGTTACGGTCAAAAGTCAAACCTGCTTATGTTCATGGTTTTTAAGTCCCTACTAATGATTTTGTGACTGGATTTTGTGTGCTATCACCTTCTGGGAAATTTTTTCTGGTAATCTTTTGAAGATGAAGATGTAATTACCCAGAAAAATATTCAGTTTCACATTTCCGGATTTTCAGGAACAAGGACATCTCATGGATAAGATTCCTACCTCATCGTACATCGCATTGAGTGCGATGGTACCACTGCGATGGTCCCACTGTGATGGCTCCATTGCGATGGGTACCATTGCGATGGGTACCATCGCGATGGGTCATCATGATACGATGGACTCTTCCTGTTTAGACTGCGATGGGTCCATCTTGACTGCGATGGACTCAAAGTTTTGGGCTTCGATGGTATGGTGCTTAAACAGACTGCGATGGATTCATGTTACGATGGCATCTATTTTAGACTTCGATGGGTTTAAAAAGTTAAGACTGCGATGGGTTAAATTTTTTAGACTTCGATGGGTTTAAAAAAGTTTGACTGCGATGACCTTAGTTTTTGTTGCGATGGGTGTAAAGATTGACTACGATGGAAATTTTTTTAGACTCCGATGGGTTTAAAATGTTTGACTACGATGCAGTTTAAAACTTACATGACCATGTAGTTTAATCTTACACTTGACTGAAACCATCTCAACCGAGTCAACTCGATAATTACCGAGTTGACTCAGTTAACTCACTGAGTCTGACTCAACTGCCACCCTTATACCTCCACAACACCATCCATCTAATCCTAATTCCCTTCGTCACTTAATCCCAATCTAGACTCAAACAAAACAGAAAACTAGTGATCTCAGATTTGTTTCATTTGCACATGCAAGCCTCGATCTATAAAGATCTTGGGCTCGAAACATCAAACATCATCACAGATCTGATGTGAAGGATTCACTTCCTTCTTATCTAATATATGAAAATATAAAGATTGAATCATAACAAATTTGTTATATTCATATCTTTGTTTCATTTGACTCATACCAATCAACATGCTATTAAATTTTAACCTACCCGTGATCAAGCTTAACGTTATTGTAGCCATCGCATAACGGTTCGGATATCATGGTTCGGGTTTGATGATTATTTGATCTTCGGTGTTAGATGTAGATTAAGATGAGATGGATTAATTGTTTGATGAAGATTGAAGATGAGATTTGATGAGATAAGTTTGATGGGGGACGGATTTTACGATGGTGGGTGAGGAGATGAAGGAGTTTGGGGGCGGATGTATCTATGTGGAGATTAGGTTTAGGGTTAGTTAAATGTGAGTGAAATTAGGTGGTGAGTGTTTTATTCCCAATTTGATGGACCGGGTTATGAGAAGATTGCAATGGGCTGGCCTTAAGATTTGCTGGACACACGATTTTTAAACAATGCAATGGGCTGCTCGGGCTTAAGTGTTATTTGGAAATTGTTGGAAAAAATTTGTTATATCAAAAATTTTATTTATCATTTCATATGATAAATGTTCAATTTTTTGATTAACTATTTTTAAAACTGACAAAGTGACGTGAAAAATGTGACGAGAATTTATTTTGACGTGACCAAGAAAAATTTGGGTATATTTTTAGTGGCTACAGAGTTCGTTTGATCGGGTATTAATTATAGGAAATTGAAGACGGATTTTTTGAAGGCGTGAATTTATTTTATCTTTCAAAGATAACTTGCTCGTGCTTAATCTTAGAATGACGACTTGGTTATCTAGTTTCCGGGTTCGGGGTGGTTGGTTGATGACTCGGATAACTATCACTTAAAGGGGTTACATTGTTGTACTCAGTGTCACGCGCTTAGTCGACGTGGATAATTTCAAGAGGTGTTGTGCTTATAGACTTCTTCAGTGATGCATTGAGCACTTAGAGATTTCTCCACCGTTCTTCATTCAACAATTGTGCAAGCTTAAGTCACAAGATCGAAGGATTCTTATTCAGTTTCACGTTTGATGTATCCGGTTCATTCTTTCAGTGGTCACTTCAAATTGATTTCAAGTGGGTTGGTAAAGGTAGCCATGGAGAGTTTATGAGTAGATATTTTCGATCAACAGCTGATTCTCACCTTATATAATTCAGCTTATTTATTATTCTCACGAGATTTCAGGTTCATGTGCGTACGCTTTATTGATGGTTCCTAGTTTCGAAACCATCAAGGGGGAAGAAGAAGACACATTGAACGCACAACGAGTACACGTGATGAACTTCATACCTTCTTTTGATTTGAAGACATTCCGGGATGACATTTGTCATAGCCGTAGAGAAAATCAGTGTTTTAACTCGTGGCGTTATCAATCTCTAAACGGTACACTACTAATTCGATGTTTAATTGATTGGTTGTTGCAATTATTCATCATCATTATCCTATATGCATTCCCGGGACTTAATTGACTCTGGTGCATCTCCGGAAGAAGATATGTGCATTTCCGGGACTTAACTGACTCTGGTGTTACGATGTCAACTTCATGAATGGGATAAAGTGTCCACTTCAGTATTTGAGCTTCATAATTGGGATTGATTTACTTTCTTCAACTATATGGGGGAAGAAATGTCTTGATTCTTTCTGGTATAAATAACTTGAACTCTCAGGGGGAAGAAAAATTCAGAAGAATTATTCAAGCGTGAGAAGAAAAGTTGTTGATCTACTTGGTGTACCCCTTACTTTCAATCCCTCTTAGCAACGTTATCATGTTATATGATGGGATTTGCTTGTTAGATTCCGATGTGCGCTTAATCATTCTAAGCTTTATTGAAAGCTTTGAAGTTGCTTACGAGGATTTTCGGTTTAGGGGGAAGCTATTTAAAAGCTTCTACATCAAGTTTATGTGGCATGAATTAGGGGGAAGTTAATTCAGAAGCTTCTCCTTAACCAGAAGTGTATGGGTTACTTAGCTCGTGCCGTTACAGTATTTCTTCTACAAGTTACTTTAAAGATGAGTCGTTTTGAAGACGAAGGCCTCAGAAGACATCATCAGCATTGGACGCTTCATGGAAGCTCTTTTTCTTTATCATTATGTACTTGTTAGGAAAAATATTGTAAGGAATTCTACACGTCGTCCCATGGGGGAAGATTGTTGGAAACTCACTTTATGTGACGACATTTAAGGATTCCCATTAGTTATCATAGTCACACACGTTTAGACTAGACTAGGTTCATGTATAGTTAAGTGTATCGTGTGTGACTATATATACCCCTCCTTAGCTTCCAAGGAGGGGTGTTGCTTGTGTTCATTTTCACTTTAATTCATTTTCTTTCTTTTACACACACAACCTCCCTTCTCTCTCTCTCTCAATAATGGCTACCACCACCATTTACCACCATGTTAGACCACCGGATCATATATAGCAAATCCACAGAAATTTTGATTTTGATTTTTCATATGAGTGATTGGAGAAATATCTTTGTTTGTTGTATTTAGGTGCTAATCATACCTTCGGAATATCAACAAGACCACCGATACACTAACTAGACAATACATGCCAAACCTTTCCGAGATGTGTGCTTCACCTCAACTAACAAACACCTATTCCTCACTACAAAAATGTTGTTTTCACGAGGGTAGAGTTGTCTAAGAGGATATTGAGGGATATATATATACTCGATCAATGTTCGGACAAATTGGGTTTGATTGTTTGTTGGACATCAAAGAGGATATATATCCCGAATTTCTCCTAGAGTTCTTTAGCACATACTCTCTCATTTATGATGATGATAAAGTATATGTTAGGTTCATCCTTGAAGGTCGATTCATTAAACTCTCTCTTGAAGACTTTGGTCAAGCTCTTCGTGTTCCATTTGTGGGCACTTGTCGATTTACTGATAAATGGAAACTTGATTATCTTCTTGAACCATTCGACTGTGCTCCAAATGAAAATGAAGAGATTGACCTTGACTTCATTCTTGATGTCATTTGTAAAGAGCGTAGCGGAAATGTTGTAAGAAGCCTCCACTCTACCAAGCGTCGAGTAAAACGCTATGAGGTTCTCTTAGGCGACCTAAATGATTGTATGGTTCGTTGGGCCGACATCCTCAGGGAGAATGTATTTTTTCTTGGCGGAAACCGAGATCATATTCCGGCGTGTATGGCGCACATGTTATGTTGCATCGCTACCGACGCCAAGTACAATCTCGCATACTATATCGCTCGACGAATCATCTATGCTCTTTCCAAACCCAAAATAAATCTTCCCTATGCCATGCTACTTAAGAAGGTTGGTAAAGATTATCCCGACATCAACATTTCTCGCTTTCGTTCGGTCAAACGTGTTATGCTACCTATTCAAAAGGTACAACCACGAAAAGCTAGAAGTGATCGAGGTTCGAGAAAGTCCAATCCACAAGAGTCCGATGATGAGGACTTTGATATGTCACCAAGTGATGGTGGTGGCATAGGCACAAGTACTCATGTTGGATCTTCGAGTAACTCCCACCCATCCATGGACTCTTTCATGGAAGGGTTAGAAGAAATCATCCCTCCTCCTCACTTTGCTACTAGTGGACTTCCCGAAAACTTCGGTCTTGCATATGTCTACCGAGCTAATCTTAAAACACAAGGTGAGTTGTATGATCATCGAGTGGAGTCAAGAGGATCGTTCAAGAACATAGCCAAATTGATCAAGGGACTTGGCAACAATAAGAAATGAAGCATTGGTCTATCAAGGTTAACATGTTTGTAAACATGTTTGAATTGTTAAAAATTTATTTTGGTTGTCTACTAATACTTTATGTTTGGATTATTAGTATTTTAATCCTAATAGTTGCATTGCTTTGTGCATATTATGTGTTTGTTAACTTCCTAGATTTGGACTTATAGTTAACTTTGGCTTATTATTTACCTGTGTGAAATCTAGGCTGACCAAAGTTTAAGGAAGTGCACTTTTCTGTCACCACTGGTCGCGGTTCTATATCGAACCCGCGGTTCTTTAGCGATAAGGAACCGCGGACCTACATAAGGAACCGCCTGTTCCTGTTTTGACAGAATCTTTGCTTTACACTGTTTTCCTTAATATGTGTAAAACTTTGATAAAAAATTTGAAAAACCTGCACTTTCCTAAACTAGCGTACCTAATTTCATTATTCACCTAAAATGATTTTAACCCATTAATAGTTTGGATCATTCCCTTCTCTTCTTAAACCCTCTCATGTTGATTGTGTTCTTCATCCCTTCAACACTTCTCTAAACCTTAACACACAACCATGGTGTCCACTAGAACATCCACTTCTTCCAAAACTTCTTCCTCAAAAAGAAGCCTCAAAATTAAGATCAAGATACCTAACATTGGTTCTTCATATTTTCACACTCCCAAAAATGAGATCTATCCCATTCTCATTTCATCTTCACCTTCACCACCCCTTGCTCCATGCAAGACAAACTCAACCCATGGTACTAACCATTCTCATGGTTCTACCTCCTCTTTATTCCAATCAAGAATGAATTAGCTTTCTTCACCTTTCACCCCTAGTCCTCCTTTGGATGGGATTTCTCAACCTCAACCTCTACAAAGTATTCCCTTTGTACTTGAGGCTTTGGTCACCTCTCCTTTCACTCCACCATACTCTCCCATCTCACCCTTGGACACTATGCCTCCACCACCTCCTCCACCCTCTAACACTAATGCTCCTATTTTGGGCATTCTTATCCCTCACTTCATGGGTGATCCTTACTTATTTGGGTTCTTAGAAGCTCATGGTGCAAATTGCCCATGTTGTCTCTATAATAACTACATCATTCAAAACCTAAGGATGGAGATGCTTGGCCTTCATAGAAGGTTGCATGACTTCTTGCTTGTCTTGTTCTCCATGCCTCCTCCTAGGAGATGAATGCTGGTTTTCAAATTGACATGCTTTTTAAAGAGAAGATCAAGCCAAAGAGAACTATGAACTCAAGACCTAGTTGTTAGCTATCTTTATAGTAGTTTATTGCCTTTTTCATTCTTGTATTTCATTTCCTTTCCCTCATGATTTTCTCATGTGGATGATTTATAAATTTAGTTTTTTTATGTGCTTTAATCTATGTGATCACATTAAACAACTTCAATTTATTTAAAATTGAACCTAAATTTATTACAACCTCTAAAAACTTGACTTAAAATTGGACCAAAATGTTATTTGAATATTTTGTCACCCTTTGTCAAGACATTCTTGTGGATGTGTTGCTTTTATGCAATCCTAGCATTCTCTAGTGTTAAAAGAGGTAAAAATCCAAGATTTGCAAATTTTTGAAAAAGTCTTATCTTTCTCCAAAACTTTTGAAAATCTAGCTTTGTAGTCCACTGGACGCGGTTCTCTAGCCTCCAGACGGTTCAATATCGATATGGAACCGCGGGCTTCTTTAAAGAACCGCGCCCAGTAAAGCCGAAATTGGCTTATTTTTTGTCTTTCTTCTTTGACCACTGTTTTGGTTAAGATTCTTTGTCTAACCAATTTGGCTAAACATTCTCTAAAACCTTTCTTTTTCATTTCAAATCTTTGCCTTATCTATTTTTTTTTTAAATTCCTCTCTTTTGGGAGTTCTTTCCTTCATTCTTCATAATGCCTAATTCTTCCTTTCCTAACCTTGACATTTCTTTGTCACAAATTTCTCAACCTAAAGCTTTTTCTTCTAAGCTTCCAAAGAAACCAAAAATCTCGGTTAAACACATTTGGATCAACAAAACAAGAATCCTCATGATTCTTCTTCTCCAAAATCCTCCAAGAATTCCTCTTTCTCTCCGATTCAGTATTGGAATGAGACTTACTCTATAAATCCAATTACCGGAGAAAAAGAAATTCTTCCACCACCACCTAAACCTTTCAACTCTCCTCAACTCAATGACCTATCTTCTTTCCCTAACCTCACTAGGCATTATGAAAACATCTCTTATCCATTATCTCCCTCCCCACCAACCTCTAATCTTCATGGATCTCTCCCACCTAACGACTTTGTTTTGCATCATGGTTCCTCGTGTGCTTGTTGTCGTTTTCAAAAAATTGAACTGGCTCATATCTATGACAAGCTAAATTTTCTTGAATTCCTCCTCACTCGACCTCCTCTCAAAGTTTTCGTTCTCGTGAACAAAACTTCGAATGATGCTTCGTCGTCTTTCTTTTCCAACTAAGGCACATTTTGTACTTTAGTTGTTTGAGTCAATAAGTTTTAAGCAATCTTGGAAGATTATCACTATTAGAGTAGCTTATGCTTTGTGGTCTATTTTCCATATTTTTTGCTTTAAATGTTCATATTGTGTGTATGAATATTTATCTTGTATGTTATTTCATATTTTTGTAATACGAATGTTATGTGTGTTATCTTTCCCTCTAATTCTATTTCACACATTTGTTAAGGAGTTGATCATGGTTAAAACTTAAAACTAATTATGGGTGATTCCATAAATGCTAAATTTTAACCCATTGACATTAAATCATCTTTGATTGGTTTGGATGTTTCTTTTCTTCCTTTATTCCACCAATTGAACTATGATGTTGTCAATACACACTTTTTGGATATACTTAGCAAATGCTTGCTTCTAATTTGAGATTTCTTTTCCTTCTCCCTCTCAAGTTAGTTAGTAAGTAGTGCACATATATACATTGGTGTTTCTTTTCTTTCTTCTAACCTTTGTGTAGCATGTCACCTTAGCTCGTTGACTTGGTGCCCCCAAGCAAGGGGGAGTAAGCACCAAGGGGGAGCTACTAGCAAAAGTCCGGTTCTTTTCTTCTTCAAAGACTTGTGCTAACGTCTTTGCTTCGACAAAGGGGGAGAAATGATAGTGATAAACTCGTTAATAATTCGAATAAACTTGTATTTTACGTAAATGAGTTTATAGTTTATCGTAATAAAAAAGAGGAGATTGTTAATGCAAAGCAATGCCTAAAAACATTTTTAGTATTAATTAATCTTTCTTAGTTTTGATCACGACAAATTACAAAGACATTTATTGTCATACACAATCATAAAACGAATTATCTAACAAACACTATCATCAAGGTAATAATCATTACACTAACATATCTTAATCGTGCTTAGTGATCATAAAAGTGATTAGCCTTAAAACTCACTTTTGTTAAACATTACAAAAGATTTTTAATAAACTTTATTTTTAAGAAAATATTTTATTAAAATGAAAATGAAAATTTGAATCTGGCATATTCCAAATACCATAAGAATATCCTTTGAAGGTTTAAACAGCCTCAGATATTTCAAATTCACTAAAAGACAAAAAAGAGCAGAGTCTACGCTGGCGGTACCTTAGCACCTATGGCGGTTCCTTATCGATAAGGAACCGCGGGCTCCAATAAGGAACCGCGGCCAGATATAGCCGTTGGATGTTTTGTCCTATAAATAGTGGATCAAATCTGCATTCTCATTAACCATTTTTGGACATCTTTTTCAGCCTTCTTTCTCTTGTCTAATCCTATTCATTTGTAAATGATCACTTAATGTGTTAAGTATGTTTACTCATGATTACCCTCTTGATCTCCTTCTTTACCTTGTCCAAAGAGAAGATCACTCACACACTTGTGATGTGATTAAAGATGTAGCATTGATGAAGATCACCTTCTCCTAAAGATCTAGTCATGTTCATCATTTGTTTATTTGTGTCTTGTGTAGATCCAATGTATTTGTGAATACTTGGACTAGTTGTGTTCATCCAAGTAATTTATGAATACTTGGATTAGAGTTGTGTACATCCATTGCACATGTGTGTGCTTGGATTTATGTTGTGTAGATCCAAGCTACATGTGTGTACTTGGATATGATTAGTTGAGTTGTAATTAGTTGTGTTAGTTCTCACTAAACTATAAAGTGATGTGGTTGTGTCTTGTGAGTTCTTACTAAACTATAAAGTGATATGTAGTTGTGTTGTGCGAAGTTCTCACTTAGCTTCAAAGTGAAGAGTCGTGAAGATTGGTTCTAGCTTTGGATTAGAACTCGACATCTAGCCTTGTGTCGGAAAATGGTGAAGTAGACAACGTTGTGAAGATTGGTTCTACCTTTGGATTAGAACTCGACATCTAGCCTTGTGTCGTAAAAGAGTGAAGTGGGCGATGTTGTATAGATTGGTCCTAGCTAAGATTAGGTCTCGACATTTAGCTTAGTGTCAGAAAATAATGTAAGCGACGTTGTAAGGTTTTCTCCGCCAAGAAGTGAGCTTGTGGATATAGTGGAAATCTCGAGTAAGGTGTACTCGAGGAGTGGAGTATGAACGAGGATAGAGCCTCGTTGCCGAACCACTATAAATCTTGGTGTTTCCCTACTAGGTTGTTTCTTTCCTTACTCTTTACTTACATTCATTATCACTACACTTACTATACATTGTCAATGCATTAGAATTGAACCTAATCATTATGCAACTAGCTTTCAAGTAAAAGATAGTTTAAGGCACTCACCTAATTGAAAGGATTTTTAATTAGGAGATAAGCCGATGAGAAACTATTCAACCCCCCCTTCTAGTTTCTACAGAACCATAGCCTCCTTTTTCTTTGAAGTCGCGACAACCACCAACTCACAAGGACGATTTTGTAGGTTTTTGATCTTGAATTTGTACGTATTCGTGTTCGTGTTCCAATCCTACATTCATTCACGCAATTGGTATAATCATAACCTTTTTCTTTCAATCTTTATTTTAATTAATGAATTATGTTCATGAACCTTGTGTTAAATCATTAATTAAACATATTATGGAATAATTAAAATCAAGAAAAAGGGTTTGTGGGTGTTTGTTTTGATTCGGCGCACCAAACCGAGAGCACAAGGCTCTCGGTGGCCTTGTATCACTACCAACCGAGACCCCAATAGGGCTCGGTGTGGGTTTTGTTCGGACAACAGCAACTAAGGCCCCGTAGTGGGTAACCTTGGTGCTGCAGTGGCTACGCAGGCAAGGCAGGGGGAACGTCAGCTTCGGCCGGTGTGAACCGTTGTCCACCAGCAGGAACCGCGGCCAGCAGCGACAACCAGGGCAGTAGCCGAAGGCTGCACAGCCGCCGCCCACCACCACCAGCCGCCGGATGTGTGGTGGTGTTTTGGTGTTCGAGTTTTGTTTTCTCGGGTTTAGGGATCAGGTATATTTTGTTAGCAATATTTTATTAATTAAATTAATTTACATGCATTATTAATTAATTAATTTTAAACCATGACTTAGGTTATTTTCTTTAATTAAATAAAACATGATATAACCTAAGTATTTATTAGACTTTATTAAACTAAAAACCATGACTTAATTTAATTAAATTGTATAAGGTAAAGTTTATTAATTTAACCATGACATTTTATTAATAAATAAACCATGCATTTTCATTATGAATTAATAATCACTTTAGCCTAAGTATAAATAAAATAGACTTTACTAATAAATCATCATGACTTATAACCTATGGCTAATAAGCACTAGCTTATATTTTAGACTTATTAAATCAGCTTATTTCTATTTATTAAAACCTTCTATTTTAAAAAACTTACTATTTTTAGAAACTTTCTATTTTTATAAACTTACGATTTTTGGAAACTTTCTATTTTTGGAAACTTTTTATTTTTAGAAACCTGCTATTTTTAGAAAGTTGATTATTATGACACTACAAGTATAGTAATACAATAATACATGAAATACATAATCAGAATACACGTAAAACTTGAATAAATACAAGATAACATTTAAAACAGTAAAACATGACAAGAACATATAAAATAAGTTAATAACACATAGAACCAGTAACACACTAAGTAATCAGACAACTCATACACATCCTTTATTTATGTAGTATCCATGAAGTCGGAGTAGATCGTTCAACTTTCCTTCTAGCTTCACTACTGGAGATAATGTACGGATATTCCGCCCTTCAGTATGAACATTCTCTTCCTTTATTAGGATTCTCCGTTTGTAGCCATCTATTTTCCCCAGTTATTTTATATGTTTTGAATGCATATGTTTTATTTTAAATGCCTGACCTATATACATGCATGCCAGTTCCACCTAGTTATGGAGGTACCATAACCATAACACTAGAGCCACCAGTGTTATGACTTCCCCACGACGGAATGATTGCTCGTGGCGTCCCTTTTCAGTTTTGGCCATTTATTTATATTATCATGTGGGGTGTATGGGTGCATCCTAGTTACATGTTTTTCAGGATTTTCATGGTGAATGTGGTGCGTGCCTTGCATCCTTCACAAGGATTTGATCCCTCCTACCAGAACAGTATAATTAGAGGCAACCCCTCTAATTGCATGTTGAGGTCACCCCTCTAAGTATTCATGCACGGTGAAACCTCATGACCTATATGGGCTCTTGGATAAATTTAAAATACAGTTTTTTTTCATAAGTTAATCATAAGCTTTTTAAACTATAAAACCAGTTTTATAAACATGTACCAGGTTTTCCAGGACTTATACATTTCTCCTGCTATTTAGTCTTTATTATGCTTATGTTATTCATACTATGTTATATCCGTTCACTGGGCGTTTTCCTCAGCCGTTTCCTTTTCATGTTCCCAAACGGAAGGTACTCAGGGACGCACTTAGGACCTTGAGAGTATGTGCATCTGGACGGAAGCTATCCAGCCTCCTTTACCTTATGCATTTTCATACATTATTTCTTTTGGACATTGTTTAGTCCTTTCCTTTCAGTACTTATATTCATGTTTGTGAGCTTATGTTGGACTACCGATGTTTAATTCTGGTATTTCCCTTTATGGTCATTTAAGGTTTTAGACATTTACCTTGCATGCTTTGATAACACGCGATAATTATCCTGTGATATTCCATTTATCGAAATAGGGTGTTACAATGATAAACGCATCTTAACCGTTGCTCTCAAAGCCCGTTAGAGACGCCCATTTTGTTAAACGAGCGTGCTAACTTAGAAGTTACGACAATAAAACTATGAAAATAGTACATTTTATGATAATGAAGGGTTATTTATTTAACTTACATAAGGTAAATAATAGTAATACTACTCTAATGTATGGCAAGTATTACAATTTATAACTCTTGTTATGAAAGTATTACAATAGACTTGAGGACTTTTGTTCTCAGGTTTGTGTCTCAAGTTCTCAATCGCATGTGATTTCTTATGCATGTGACGAATAAAAAGAAGAAAAAAGCGTAAAACATAATTTTTTTTATAAAAAGTATGTCAAAGTACTCGTTTATTGAAAGATATATAAATGTTGTCGCAAGGGTATAATTTGTTTGTCTAAAGGTTAATGTTTAATAAGACATTTAAATTATAATACGTAAGAAATAGGTAAAATAATAAATTGTTTATAATCTTAATCATTTATTTTATTCTAAATTGATGATAAAGATAAGTCCACTTGTATTCATGACTTAATTATAATACAAAATAGCTCTTCTTTATAAATTAATGTTTGGAATCTGAATTGATTGAGAAGAAAAAAAATCTTCTCAATTGAAAAGGTTTTTCAAAAGCGATAGATTCATAATTTTAGTCAAGATTTTTAAGTTTATAAATCATTCTAATATGATCATAATACAAAATGTTTAAAAAAATTGAATCAACATTAAAAATCTCTTGATTTTGGGATATTAGTAAAATATTGAATCATCTGCGCAAATTTACCGAATCATCACCATAACTCGATTTTTCCAATGATTTGTGAATCTAGGACACTAACCTTATATCCAAGTATACACACTATCTGGATTTACACTACTAACACCTAATCCAAAGATAACAATCAGTTGGATTTACTACTTTACAACACATCTAAGTATACCTACCACTTGAATCTACTACATGTACATCAAGTCCAAGTGTACACATCACTTAAATCTTCATGATTTACATTGTAGTAAAAAGATAATTATGACTTGATCTTTAAAAGGAGAGATCTCATCATATTATAACCCTAACACTTCGTAGTGATGAAAATGTTCTTCTCTTTGCACTTTAGAGGATGAGAGGATTGAGGAAAGAATCACATCTTGAACAATATTAATCAGACAAATAATCAAGGATTAAAAAGTGTGAAAGGAGAGAGAGAATGTGTAAAAATGGTTATTTGAAAAGCTTAAAATGAACCACTATTTATAGGCACAGAAGGAGCAACGACTACAAGCCCATAGTTCTTTTATGTTCCCACGGTTTCATATATATAAGGAACCGTAAAAGCCTATAACGAACCGTGCTTGTAGACTCTGCTCCTTTTTGTCTTGTAGTGGTGAAAGCTTGTTTGGGCAAGTTTTATCCTCTCAGGGAATATCCAACAAGCTTTTCCATTTAAATATAATATTTTCTTAAAAATAAAGTTATTTTAAAAATACTTTATCACTTTAAATATAGACTAAATTACACAGATGGTCCCTGTGGTTTATACGAAATTGCAACTTTCGTCCCTCGACTTTTAAAGTTTCATGGGTCGTCCCTAACTTGAAAACTAATAACACACTCAGTCCCTCCACTAACTGACCGTTAGTTAGTCAAACAAAAACACCCATGTGCCTTGCATATGATGGGCAGTTTGATCTTTTGACACACATGCAGGGACTACCTATGAAATAAATATGTTAGAATCTTAAAATTCAAAAAAATATCTAAATTTCGAAAAAAATATTTATAGTTCGAAAAAATATTTAAAATTCGAAAAACAAATAAAAAATATTTTTAAAATTCGAAAAAATAATTTAAAAATTCAAAAAGTATTTCCAAAAAATTTAAAATTTCGAAAAAACTTAAAAACATTTAAATTTAAAATAAAAACTAAAATTTAAATTTTTTTCGAAAATTTTTTTATTGTAAAATTTAAGAAATTGTAAATCGTAAAAACTTTTAAAACGCTTCGAAATTGTTTTTTTAAAAATATCTTTCGAAATTTGTTTTTTAAATAATTTTAAGAAAAAATATTTTTCGAAATTTTTTTAAAGTTTTAAGATTTTTTTAAGAAAAACTATTCGAAACTTATTTTTTTTTTAAATATTTATAAGAAAAAACTTGAAAAATGTTTTTGCCAATTTTATGAAACTTTTTTTACGAAATTTAAAATATTAAATTTTAAAGTTTTTTAGAAATAACCTTGCTTTTTCGAATATTTTTTTGAAATATTAAAGCTTTTTGATAAAACGTTTTTTAAAGTTTTTACAGTTATACATTTTTTTGAAATTTTAAAGTGGATTAAATTTCGATAAACTTTTTAAAGTTTTTATAATTTCGATAAATAATTTTGAAATTTTACAATTTTAAATTTTTCTAAAATTTTACAATTTTAAATTTTTCTAAAATTTTAAAATTTGAAAATTCGAATTTTTTTCGAAACTTATATAAAATTTTACAATTTCAAATATTTGCAATAAAACTTTTTTTGAGATTTTAAAGTTTTTTCGAACTTTAAATAATTTTTTCGAATTTTAAAAATACTTTTTCTTATTTAAAAAAATATTATTTTGAATTATAAAAATTCTAACAAATTTGTTTCATAGGTAGTCCCTGCATGTGTGTCAAAATACCAAAAAGCCCATCACATGCAAGGCACATGGGTGTGTTTGTTTGACTAACTAACGGTCAGTTAGTGGGGGGACTGGGTGTGTTATTGGTTTTCAAGTTAGGGACGACCCAAAAAACTTTAAAAGTCGAGGGACGAAAGTTGTAATTTCGTACAAACCACAGGGACCATCCATGTAATTTAGTCTTAAATATAAGTGAGTATAAGAAAATAATTAATCCTTGATCACATGATTAGGTTAATGACTTGTTTATTCATACCTTAAATGATTGTTGTCGAATGTGTTAGGACCTTGTAATAGACATTTGTAGTAGGTATGCTAGGAGGTATGTAGTTCCTCCTGGTCCTAGTAGTAGTAGGAGCAACACGTGCTCCTGGTCTTTCGAAAGTCAAACATTATTATTCTGAGTAGTTTGTTAGGATATGCATGAGATATGTTAGGAAAGGATATGCATAACAGAAGTTACACGTTTTGGTTTAATGCTGTATTAGGGTTTCCTTGTAATATAAAAGGAACCATTGGCAGAAGGGTTATACACACCTTTATCAAACGTTATTCATTTTCATATTAATAGTAGAAATCCTTAGTAAGGATCAAGTTATTATAGTTATTCTGTTTCTTCTTGTTCATAGTATTTGTATTCCGCACTTATACTGTGTGTTTCATCTAGAGTCTCTCTGTGAATAGACTTGTGATTACAGAAGTCGTTCATCATCCTTAACATGCTGCAAGATCCATATCTAGTGGACCCAACAAGTGGTATCAGAGCCTGGGAGAGTCTCTACTCAAGAAGAATCAATTTTTCTTTTTACTAACATCTTTGTTTCATCATGTCTGCCTCTAGTTCTACTGAAACAGGAGAAGCAAGCACCTCTAAAACACAGCAACCTCAGCAAATCGTTGCTACTGTTTCCAATACAAATGGAAAATTCCCTCTCTTGAAGAAGGATGAGTATGATAGCTGGGCCATGAAGATGGAATGCTGGATCACCAATACTGATCTAGAACTTTGGAAAATTGTTCACAATGACAACAGTAAGAAGCTTACTGAAAGAGACAGGAATGGTAATTTCATCCTTCTAGATCCTAAAACTCATAAAGAAATCACAGCTGTTCAGAAGGAAATCAAAGCAAAAACTATTTTGCTTCAGTCCCTTCCTGATGATCACATGGGTGATTTTTTATCACTTAGATGATGTTAGGGAGATTTGGAATGGAGTAAAGGCAAGGTTTGGAGGGAATGAGGAATCAAAGAAAATGCGCAGATCCATGCTGAGAGATGAATTCACAGAATTCAAGATCTCTGAAACTGAAGGTATTCATCAAGGGTATGACAGGTTCCAAAATATACTTAGCCAGTTGAATCAACTCAGGTCCAAACCTGACAATGGAGACATCAATGCCAGGTTTCTTAGAGCCCTACCTCACTCATGAAATCAGGTAGTCATCTCTCTCAAAGCAAAAGGTGGCCTTGACTATCTTAATTTTGATGACCTGTTTTATAAACTCAAAACCTTTAAGCCTCATGTGAGAGGATACTCAAGTGATTTCTTTCCTACTCCTGCTAACTTTGCCTTTGTGAGTTGCATGGGATCTAGTCCAATGTCTTATGCTAGTAGCCCAAGCTATACTTTGACATCTCAACATTCTTCTACTCCTGAACCAAAAGCCAAGACCGGTAGCATGGTAGAAGCTGTTCTTTACTCTTTTGTTGCTGATGTTGATCCACAACAGCAGCTTGCTTTTGATGATTTCAAAAAGGTTGATAAACTTGAATTGGATGAAATGGATCTAAAATGGCAGATGGCTATGCTCACTCTCCGGGTCCATAAGTTTGAAAAGAAAGCCGGTCGAAAATTCAACTACAACCCAAGAGAGCCAGCCAGGTTTGATAGAAACAAGGTCAGATGCTATAACTGTCAGCATCAAGGACATTTTGCTAGGGAATACCCTAAAAAAACTGACCAGGAGAAGAATAGATATTCAGCCTTCAAGGTTCAAGAGCTCAAGGATGAAAAGAAAGCTTTGGTGTCTGTTGACTATGGTTAACTGGAATGATCATCTGCTACCTTGGAATCAGCTGAAACTTCTACTGATGTATTTGCTATGATTGCTGGGAATCTATCTGATGCTGAGGAAGCAGAAGAATTTGCCATTATGGGCATCTCGCCTCAGGTACAAAATTTCCCTCTTAGCTGTCATAATAAATATTCAGAACTGTTGACTCAATACAATGAACTAAATGAACAAAATGACAAATATTTTTTAGATGTTTAAGCATATAAGAGTTTTGTAAAAACATTGGAACAACAAAAGAGGTGGCTTCAAGATACTCAACGTGAATATGAGGATAAAATTAGAATTCTAAGCATTGATTTAGAAAACACCACTAACATGCTTAAATATACTGAAAAGTTAAACAATGACAGTATTAAGGATAAGCAAGACATGCAAGATAAATTGGATACTACACTTTTACAATTTGAAAAATGGCAAAAAGCACCCAAGAATCTTTCAAAGTTAATTGATAGTAGCATGTCTGGTAGAACTAAGAGAGGTTTAGGATTTGATAAATATATTGATTCAGAATATGTGTTTGATTTATCTTTTTCAAGTGTCTTTGATCCTGACAAGGAGGTGGAGGGAAAACCTAGTTAGAATAGGTTTCAACCAGCTGCAGCAATGCATGCTGTTCCTCCACCTCTTACAGGAACTTTTATGCCCATATCTAGGCATACTGACTTGGATGGATCACCGATGCACGAGTCTCCAAAAAGCTCTACTAATACTAATAACTTTGTCTCTTGTACTTTCAGTGAAAAGGCCAGTGACTATGCATCTTGTGGTTCAAGTGAAGAGTCAAGACCTTCAAGTTCTAAGACAAATGACCCTGCTGCTACTAGTGCTAGGATGAGTTATGAGAGAGTTGCTTCTACTTCAACTGTTTCTAGTTCTAGTTTATTGAGTCCTGAGAATGTTGATTCTCCTAGAGTTGTTTGTAATAAATTTAGCAGTGTGAAACAATGTCATTTGAATAAAAGGTCTTTTAAAACATGCTTTGTTTGTGGAAGTAAATTTCATTTGATTAAGGATTGTGATTTTTATCAAACTCCTTCTGTTTATCAAGCTTATCCTGCTCCTGGTCCACCAGGAGTTGCTCCTTTTTCTTCTAGAATACTAAACCCATGTGTCCAATCCTATTCTTCTTCTAGAAGGACATCTCCTTCAGCTTCTAATCTTTGGAGAAGCAATGGTTGCACCTACAATAGACCAACCAGCAACTATTTTCAGAACTTTAATCAGAATTATGCTTTTAATTCAGACCAAATATATTTTGGGTTAGGAAATTTGGGTACTGTTGTTAAGCCCTCAGCAGGTTGTTCTTGGTCACACAAAAATACCCATATGATGAACAGGCAACCTAAGAATAACAGTGGATCTCATCAATCTTCTTGGCTATCTACTAAAGATCCACAAGGCAGACTCAAGCCTGAAAAGGTCTGGGTCCCCTTAAGACACTAACTTTTGCATATATCTTTTCTGTTGTTGTAGATTACTCCATACCAAGATCTCACTCTTGGAATAGTTGATAGTGGATGCTTTAGAAGCATGACAGGGAATAAAGGACTTTTATCTAACTTTGTACCATTTCAAGGCGGAAAGGTCTACTTCGGAGGTGGTGAAGGAAGGATCTCTGGCAAAAGAACTATTCAGACACCTAACCTTAATTTTGAGCAGGTCTACTATGTGGAAGCACTTCAACACTTCAACTTGATCTATGTCTCTCAGATTTGTAACAAGAAGCAGTTTGGCCTCTTTACGGATACTGAAGCACTGGTGTTATCCAAAGACTTTAAGCCGAGTGTGGACCCAACAGAATGCAAGCTTGGAGGTGTCGAGAGAAGTATACATATTGATGCATAAGTGATTACGAGTACCTTACACATTTTACATAATGTATTGTGAGTTGTACGTTTTTCACCATCAAAACATAAAGAGATTATATCGATTAAACATCGTAATGTTTGCACTAACAAATTAAATTCACTATTAAATTATAGTTACTAGTAAATCAAACCAAAAATTATGAATCAATTACTCAAACGAAGATGTCTTAAATTTCTAAAAATAAAAAGCTTCTCAATAGAACCGGAGCTTTAATGTTAATAACACAATTATAAATATTTATAAAAGTTTATCATAATAAATAAATTAATGGTTAAAATCTGATAATGTAATTTTTGACGAAAAAATATAACATAGTTTAAATTGCCATAAAAAATTAGTATTTTAAATGTTAAATTTATCTATATCTCATATATTATAAGCATGACTTGAACTCACAAACGTTTAGTTAAAGACAAAAACCCATTAACAAGAGTCTTCGAATCTACTTGCATGGGAAATCACATGTGACTAAACACTGAGCAGAATATTCTATTAAAATCACATGTGATTTTTCCCGGATTTTGAATTAACTATCATATATAATTTAACACTAATATCACACGTGATTTATTATAATATTCTAGGTAGTGTTTAATCACATGTGATTTCTCATGCAAGTTTCAATAACGAAATAAAGAAAAAGAGATGAAAATCGTAAAAAACGAAGAAAAAAAAGTAAAAACGTGAAAAAAGATAAAAATTCGTCGAAAGTATATAAAAGTGTTCATCTATAGAAAAAGACTTAATTGCTCGTCGTGATAGTATAGTTTTTTCGCTTAACGATTAAGTCTTTTTAAGAAATATTATTATTCGAAAAAATGATGAAAATTGATCTATTATAATGATTTGTTTATTCATATTCATTTGATCAAATGAATATGGAGTGTGAGGATTGGTCATCAAAATTTGGTATTCAAATGAAGTTAGTTTTAATTTTTAAAGTTTTTTGTTTTGAAAATTTATCTCCAATATGTATGAACTTTTTTAAGTTTTATAAACATCTCACATAAATCAAGTGCATTAAATAATAAAAAAAATATAATATTTAAAATATATCCATATCACACAAGCTTGAAATGAATAAGGTTTACAATTTTTTTTAAATATTTTCGTAATGTTATAAACGTTTGTATAAACTACAAGGGGTTGAATAATTTTATTTTTTGAAAACTTGTTTCATAATTGTTAAGCCAATTTATAGTTTCAAAAACATTTGCTATATCAAGTGATCTTGATCACGATTGACTTAAGACAACCTAATAGAAGACAATAATTCTCTGTTCTCGAGTCTAAATTTTAAAGAATGGAAAGGGATGGGATGAGAAGGGGAAAGTAGGATGACAACATGAGGAAAGTGATTAATGCAAGTTGTGTTTTTAAGTTTATATTTTTAAGCAGGAAGGAAAGAATAAGAAGCTAACAATATTAGCAATGTACCCTCATAACTATATTGTTTTTTAAAGCCAAAATGATATATATTCTGAAAGCTCAAGTTTGTAAGGACACCTTAGATAATAGAGGCCAAATGCTACCGAGTTTTTGCAGATATGTAGAAGCCTTGAAGTGGGAGACTCAAATCACGTAAAGTTTTTACTTTTCAAAAGGTTGGTTTAACTACCTCAAGATTGTTTGAACCTATCTAGAATTGAACTTAATATCTCATACATAATAAAATGATAATCACAAATCCCTTTTTCCCACTAGATCACCCGTTTAATAATCTGATTTATGTAGAATAAATTGCAAATAATCGTACTTGTATTTTTACGAAATAGTAAGCACATTTCCTGTAACTTCAAAAGTGTGTACGCAACATTTGTGAGAAACTTTGATGTTCAATATCGTCTCCGTCATGAGAATATATGAACTATAAAGGTTTGTTTTTACACAAAATTGAGATGAAAGAGAAGGTAAGTGTAAATGGAAGGGAAGTAGAGAAGTGAAAGGGAAGAAATGTTTTTAAGGCACGTTTGGTTGACATAAACAAGAATCAAGTAATGTTATTTAAGTCATTAAGTAAGTTTGGTTTAGGTATATTGGATCCATATATTAGAATGAATCATAGATATCAATTGTACTTCATAGTTATATAGATGAGCCTCACTTTAAATGCATTTTATAAACTTTTTTTATTTTTACCTTAAGTAGATCATTTATATTATTATTCATTTAAATTATTACTTATTTCATTCATAAATAAAAATTGAACCAGAGGTATGAATATAACATTTTTCAACCAAACAGTTATAATAAAATTATTAAGTCATTGTCATTTCATCTTATACTTACATTGATTGTGATTCACGACAACAAACTAAACATACCCTTATAGTTTGGATGGAAGTAATGGGAAGTAAACGATTTATGTTTCTCGTAAATTAAAGAGAGAGAAAAAACCCCCTGCTAAAATACATCTTTGCTCTTCAAAAACATGTTTCAAAATTGTATGGCTTAATATAAATAAGGGTATTAATGGTATTATAAAATTTGAATGCTATTTTCGCTCTCTTTCATCTCAATTTTGGGGGGGGGGGGGGGGAACTTCCCTTCTTTTTATTTACTTCCTCTTATCTACTTCAAAAAAAATCTCAAAAATACACGTTATTTTGGTTGGGTTTAGTTGGAAAATATTTTTCATCATTTCTATTTTCTGTTTTGTAGAAAAAAAGGATTTCTTTTTCCATAAAACACTTAAAAATTTAGAAAACGTGTTTAGTTGGAGAAATATGTGTTTGTGTGGAACCACACTGACTCAGACTCGGATTTTGATGACAGGATCCACACTCACTCAGAGTCGGATTATGATGACAGGAACCACACTGAATCAGAGTTGGATTCTGATGAGAGGAACCACACTCACTCAGAGTCGGATTCTGAAGTGACAGAGGCGGAGCATGAAAATGCAGGTCGAAGTTGGTTCTACAGGGACCCCAATGGACAGATACAAGGCCCCGTTTCAAGAAACTGTTTGATAGGCTTGAATGACCAAGGCCTCCTTTTGCCAGATACCACGGTTTGAAAAAACGGTCAGCCACCCAACGATGCTATCCTTTTAAGAAACATGATTTCAAGAAATATACAAATGACTGACTACGTAGATCTGGTGATTCATCCAAGCGACGTTGAAGAGAAAACACATGATCTATTACATGACCAGGAGCGTGACAAAGCTTGTCGAAGTTGGTTCTACAGGGACCTCTACGCTTCCTTGGCCTAGTCACAACAGTACGGAAAGTTGGTCAGACACCCAAAAAGAAAGAACATTGAATAGTATGCTTATTCTTTGAAGATATCCCTTTATGCACCAACGAGAATGATTTCCATTTAACTCAAAATGAGTCATAGAACCAAACACCCCTGAATCTAAGAGAAGAGACATGAAATCTCAAACTGCGGAAGACTATTTTCATCACAATTTATGATCTACAAGTAGCTACCTCCTATTACTAGAACACATTGAAACTAAGACAATAACTATAGTATCAAGACAAGAATACATCAATAGTGATCCAAACTCCATACCTGGCACGGGCACAGGAAACTTGCAAGTAAAGAGGTTACATTTCCTATTACTATAACACACTAAACACACTAAAACTAAGACAATAACTGCAGTTAACTAATATTATGAAATCAAACCACATATTAAGACAATATCTCATATCAAGCCACATAAAAATCTAAACTGTCTACGATAGAAATTCTCAACTCAAATTACATAAACTAGAACACACTGAAACTAAAACACACTGAAACTAAGATAATAACTATAGTATCAAGACAAGAATACATCAATAGTGATCCAAACTCCATACCTGGCACGGGCAAGTAAAGAGGCTACATTTCCTATTACTATAACACACTAAACACACTAAAACTAAGACAATAACTACAGTTAACTAATATTATCAAGTCAAACCACATATTAAGACAATATCTCATATCAAGCCACATAAAAATCTAAATTGTCTACGATAGAAATTCTCAACTCAGATTACATAAACTAATCCAACTTGCCACATGAACATCCGAGCATTAACACATTCTTCTCCTAGCATTAACTAATCCTTCAAAATACTGAAATTATGTGATGAACTACTCCTTCAAAGTTTTAAGCCAAGTCTTCCTCCTAGCATCGGGCATTAGCACAAACATTCTCATCCAACCAGCATCAAGAAAGCGTGTGAGTGCACCATTGTAAGAGGTTTCACTCACGTCTGGTATATCATCTAGAATTTTCATGCAATCATCAATAGTGGACTCCTCTCCACCTTTACCAGATTGTGCCTTAATTATCTCTCCTTTTGCTACATAGTTGACTTTCCTAGCCACCATTGAATCTGCCCATACTTTGAAAAGATAGTTTAAGCTCTCTTTGCCTGCATTATTTCTCTCTCTTCTCATTCCTGGAAGTGGCTCAAGTTCTGCATCAACCTTTTGCTTTTTTGTATAATTGGAAGTGCCTGTACCTTCGCCTAAATAGTCATCCTCAATTCCGCGTTCTTCTTCTGAAGTTTGAGCACCCGTTGTTGAAGCATTGTGAAAACTATCCTTAGCAGTAGACTTACTAAACACCGAATCCATTAATATATAAAGTTTACGTTTACAGCCTTTGTTCTTGAATGTGGTAAAGATTTTGTCTAGCTGCATTTTATTAAAATATAGTCGTTGTTAAAATCATAGGTTCATGACAACAAATTTCCATAGACTCTAAAAGGAAGTCGTATCTGCTTAAACGCACCCCAAACGCTGCCATCGGCTTCTACTTTACCCGTCTCAAAATTCCATGTAACGCCGGTGTGAGCAATCAATTCACTAAACTTTGTATGTAAAATCCTCAATCGATTGTATTTGGCCTTCAACTTAATTTGATCATACCTTAATCCAAATTTCAAAAAGACTATTTCATCCATTTGTGTCCGGTTGCTTGGTTTAAATATTGGTTGCCTGTTAAGATCCCTAGTAACCCTTTCTCCCAAAAGCTCAAGAGAATATATATATCTCACGCTCTTCACTCCACTCCATAGTTTCCCTATGATGATTATCTTCACTTTTACTCATCTATATAAAATCCAACTTTTAATGTTACCTCACCCGATTTACATAAAACGAAACCTAAACTTAATAGCTTAATATGACACTCAAATTGATTATCTTCACTTTTCCTTAAATAGTTGAAATGAGGACTTAAATAACTCAAATAAGCATTTAATAGCTCAAATAAGCACTCAAATAGCTCAAATAAGGACTTAAAAGCTGAAAACAACATTGAAAAGCTTATAACCAACCCTAGCTAACATCAACACAAAATGATGTTTTAAACCCACATAAGCTAAACCTAATATAGCTTAAATAAGCACTTCTCTAATAAGCATTAAAAACAATACTCCTAAAAAGCAAATAAAACGTAAAAACAATACTAGTATATCAGATTTGTCAAACCAATAAGCATTAATATTCAAAATCGTACCAATCATAATAATCAAAATCGGATAGAGATTTGTAAATTACCTTTGATGACAAAGATATGAAGATGGTGATAACTTGCGATAGAGATACGAGGATAATGATGATCGGCGACGGCTGGACCGACGCCGGCTACGGTGGTTATGGTTGATGTGGGTAGTGGTATTGAGATTAGGCCAGTGATAGAAAGGAAACAAAGGGAAAATGAATTTTCGGTGTCTAAAGGGAAACATAGAAAAAAATAGTTTTTTTTATTTGTGTGCAAAAGGGTAAAACATGGATTTTGCATTTTTTAAAATTTTTTTTTTGGAAAACGATGATTTAAACACGTTTTCTGTTTTCCTTATTTTCTAGAAAACATGGTGTTTTTCATCCAACTAAACACATCATTTATGTTTTTTTTTTTCTTGACTTTACTTTTCAAACGTTAACTCAAGAAAAAAGTGTTGAAAAAAAAGTTGTAGTCGCTAACAATAATATTAAGGAAATTGACCCAACATGTACTTTGACTATACCACAAGAATGAACTTTGCATTACGTTTTAGGCAATAATCATATTGTTTCAGGCGGTATTGTTTTTCAAAGTGGCAGCTAAAATCTCTCATTACCTTTAGGTAATATATAGACTGATATTTTATTGTTTCAAACGTTATTTTTTCAGTTGGTATTTAAAGGCTATGTTTAATAAAAATAGTTGTATGTTGTTAATTATAAAGCTGTTAATATTATCTATAAGTTATATTGTTTTTTAATAAAAGTATTTAGTAAATTAGTTGTTAATTATAAAATTAAGATATAAAATGATTTAAAAGTATATATTTCGATAAATTATAATATGTTTGAAGAGTATATAAGTGATTTACAGTTTTTATAGGGTTATTTATTTAAAAAGTTGCATGAATAATTTTTTATTTAAAAGATATTTGTTTAAAATAAAAAATTAATAACTCCAAAGAGTTGTTATGTCAAATAAAACTAATTATTTAATATAAAATTATTTTTTATACAGAAAACTAACAATAATCTGTTGTCAAATATACCCAAAATATACTGTGTATTTTGTAGCAACTGTTGTTTTGGTTTCCTAAAAGTTCACTTGATTGAAAACTTTAGGTAAACTTTATTCCTATGTGTTTGTGTACAAAATTATCAATCAATTTACTAGTCAATGTTTGTATGGAAAAGATGAATAGTTCCATCACAATCACAACTTCAAAGGGAGTCAAGGACCCCTTTTCTTCCATGTGCACATGCATACATGTTGAGATTAACTTGTATCTTATGTAAGATGGGTTACATGTTTGACTATCTCGATACCTTTTTTATAAGCAAAAATATAGTAATAAACCTAGTCTCATGAGAATAAAATATTATTTAAGTTTATTACTACTACAAGTTAATGACATTATGAAAGTCCTTTTCACAAGGCAGTAATTGAACACTTGCATTGAAGAATCATGGATATTTTGTTAGTTTGCGGTAAACTTTTAAGCCAAAAAAGATTTACAATACCAATTTATTGGACAATCATTTTGAATTGTATAAGTGACGGAACACATAATTTTTTCTCGTAACATCAAAATTCAATACTATAACACAAAAAAAAAATATGTTCTTTCATAACGTCACACTACACTTTTTGATGTTACGATAACCTTACAATTTTTTTTACATAAAAGCGCAACCCTCGATGGCGAATCTCGTGTTTTCCATGAAAAAAGGAGCTGGTAAATACGACTCGACACATGAAAACGCAACCGTCAGTTTGAGTCTCGCATTGTAGTGTGACGTTTTTCGTCATAACACCACCCCCATCACGCACACCATAAATTAAACCTCTAATAGTCATCATGATTAATAAATTGGCTTAAAAAGGAGACTTTGTTAAATGTCAAGACTCTTTTAAACAGGGACGGAGCTACATGTTGTTTTGGGTTGGCCAATACCCACCCCAGATTTTTAAGAATCATTACATATCACATACAATTAATGCAAAATTGGCTCTTTAGAAGATAAATGGCCCACTCAAAATCCTACTATGATAGCCGTTTATATATGTATAAACTGAGATAATAAGGATCTGACACAGTAGTATAATTTAATCATGATTGCTAGACAAATTTATTACGTATGACATTTTATTTATTCTAATGTGAGAGTGCTTCTTTTTACTGCTTTTCTATATTAATTACTTTTGTTGTCATTGTTTTCCAAATGTATATATAGCATTATCACTTGTTAGATGGTTCGTTGCATTTAAGTCCAATTTGAAGATCACATGGATTGAAAATATTAGGGATTAGCACACTATCACTCCCGTATCGATCTCGTATTAAATTAATAATATTGATTTTTTCTTGATTATAAACTAGTGGTATCAATACCATGTCAGACAGGATTTGGATATCGGTATCGTTACCGGTACGGGAAATCGGAGTTCTCCCGTTTTTTTCGAGAATTTCCCGATTTGTTACTGGTCCCAATTTTTCACCTTATATCTTAGTCATGGTATCATACCAAACGAAATTCGGATATCGAAAATTGGTACGGTTCCGGTTCGTTTCTGGTTCAGCTCCAAGAATTATAGGTTCGAAATGCTCATTCCTAAAAATAGTAGACTAGAGTATTTTAACACGAGGACATATATTTGTTAATCGCTACATGTGTATTTGGCCCACCCGTATATAAAATCTTGACTTCGTCACTGCTTTTAAAATAATGTGGATGTATGCATGGCAACTAGTCGTATTATATATGAAGTTAACATGACAACTATTACAATAAACATGGTGATTGCTGCACTTAAACCCTACTATTTTATCAATTTATGAGGTCAAAGAGTGTCGATCCTTTGCCTTTTAGTTGAAGAAAAGTGCTCACCTTGATTCATATAGATAAAAGTGTCAACTTTTGAAGAATCCTAAGTAATCCATAACTTGTACTTAACTTAACTGTTTATATAGTTACGTGCTGTTAGATAAACAATCTTGTTTAATCATTTAAATAAAAATTATGCAAATACAAGTCAAAAAATGCAAGTAGTAATGTTGCTGCATATGAACATGGTAATTTAAAAAGTAAAGATTTCGATAGATGATTAAAATGTGCGATTTTGTAACTAGATCTCCATTCTTGAAGATTAGATTCCAATGTTATATAATACATGGGTACAGTCCGATTCGTGGCATCAATATTGACTCGGTTCATTAAACCGACCACGGTCTCAAAAACTACCAACACCTCTTTACGGATTGTCAAATCACTTAAAACTTATGGAATATAGTGCTGCTGGGGAATGTATGATCACCCGAAGGACTTGCTGAGTACGTCTTATTACTTGGGGAGTGTAATAACTCATCCCACGCGATTATGATAAGAAATATCCGAGTTCAAGTCTTTTATAAGCTTGAAGTACTAGGATACAAGCATACTTCCACCATGGTTTTAGTTGAAACCATGAAGGATACTTGGTCATCCACTTATTTCGCCTTTGGAAGGACGCAAGTGGTATGAGAGCCACACGTGAGTCTTACAGAGTAGCGGGGTAAATATTGGCAGAGCGGATGATATTATGGTCATTATAGGTGGTTGTAACAGGATTGTAAGCTTAACAAACTTTGACAGAAGCCAGTAATAAGAATTAACTATGAATCGAATATTAGTTGGCCAAACAGATCATGAAAGTGTTCCTCACGTCTAGATAAGTAGATATTCAGTCGTGAAAGATCATGTATATTCTTTAGACTAACATTTTGGTAATGTAAATATCTTGTTGTCACGTTTATGGCATCACATTTTAGGTCAACGATAAAAGTCAACACTAAGGTAGTGTTTGGTAGAACTCTGAAAATGTGCGAAACTGAAGACAAAATAGTGAATTCAGTCTAGAGTTACGTTGTATCAAACTCGATATCGAAACTAACCCAAAAGAGTCTATGCTAAGTATGATGTGTGACTACTGACTAGCCCAATCAGTTGAATCTATTGGAGAAATATTGTTCTCTGATGATATCGAATCAGTACATACCATCCAAATTCCAATCAGCCTATAAGAGTTCAGTACAAATATGATGCAGTTTTAACGGCGCATGCATATTGCTCGTATAACATCAAAAACAGGACGAAGGACACCAATCAAATCTTTTGGAGACAGATTGTTCTTTATAAATGGAATGATGTAGGCTAGAAGAAACAAACACCGTCCTCTTATAAGGTTTCGCTAATTCAATTATCAAAATGAACCATTGCACATGTAAGATGGTTTTTCTGCTTATTCAACCATCAAATAGAATGACAAGTTTTACTACAACTCGGTTTACTTGCTCCATTGATAAAGCTAACCAAATCCCTAAGAAAATCAGGTAACATTTAAATGTGTTCCTTACAGAAAACAGATCACACTGTATGGCTAATGCTGTAACTATGCTGTCAAGGTAACATTTAGAGTTGTATCAAACTATCAACCTCTACTCGTGACCGGCTATTTCTCTATTAATTTAACGAGATGGTGTCAATTACACATAAATCACTAACCCAAAATCTATGTTGTGTATAGTACGTGACTAGCCCAATCAGTTAAATCTATTGGAGAAAGATTGTTCTCTGATGATGTCAAAGATTGTTTACCTGGTTTGAGTCTGTGTGACGGTGGGCTCAAACTCCGTGGATTAGTCGGCCAAGGAGTCGGAAATCACGGTTACAAAAAAAGAAAAAAAAAAAAAATTAGTACTGTACCATCCAAATTCCAAATATGATGCAGTTTTAACGGTGCACGATATAACATCAAAAAGAGGACAAGGGCCGCCGATCTAATCTATTTGACAGATTGTTCTCTAATAAAGGAGTGATGTAGGGTAACATAAAACGATTCAAACTAAATGTTCATGAGGTTTGGTTCTGGTGATTATTGGGTCTGGTTTGAAGGTTTATAAGCCAGTTCAGGTTCAATATGACAACCTGAGTTTATGTCAATGACTCACAATTTAAGGCAACATCATGTTTATGTTTAACTGATTTTGAAGTGTTGTATCGTTTCTTTATACAAGTGTTTTCGCCTGATTCAAGTCCCCTGAAAAGCTGGACAAGCATTGACCAGCTGTGAACAAGTCAAGATCGTAAGAAATAAGTAATTCCACAAATACGGGGCACCTTTAGTACTAAGTTGCAAGACGAAAACATACACTATTTTCCTACTAGGTTTCGCTAATTCGCCATTCCACATGTAGACAGTGTTTCGCTAACTACAACTCATTTACTTGCTCCATCGTTAAGGCTAAACAAAATCATCACCTAGGAAATCAGTTAAACAGATCATACCTGTAAATTTGTTGCTAGAGTAACATATAGCAAGTTGTGTCTATGATGCATAGATTGCAGAGTATCGAAATCGAACAATCAATAAGCAGTTGGCACACCAAGCAAGTTCAGATAATTGGTGTGCTCAATAAAAGCTCAATATACCGCCACCACACTTTCTGACCAGTATACTGAATTATTGTAGTTAAAAGCTCAATATACTACCACGACATTCTAAATTCATTCTCAATGCCTAATGCTCAGTAAAAGCTAAATCCATAATAGATTAAAAACAAAGGGTTCAAAATATCATAACAGGTGACACAGAATCTCATTGCTCTAATAATAATCCAACAAACCATAAAGAAAATATCACAAAACTGTTATAAAAGCACCCTTTAAACACTGCCACTGATATCTTCCTTTCTTCTCTTGAATACTGGCTGCAAAAAAATACATTCAAAAAAGAGCAAAGTCAGCACATAAGAATCAGCCAACAAAATTTGAAAAGAAGAAAATCAGTCAACAAGTAAACAACAATTCAGGACGTTTTATGTGTGTTGCTAAATGATAGAAGAACCAACTATCTTACTGTTCTCGCTTGAAAGCAAAATAGTTTGTCTAGATTATTTTACTACATATAAAATTTACAACCAATCAATATATCCTATCTAAGAATGAGCAAATCAAAAGGCAGAAAAGTAATCGCTAAACAAAGATATATTACCTTAGATGTTGCTTGGGTACATGAACACCCTAACCCTAGCTCCCTGCAAATGAGAATTAGCAACCATTTAGAATAAAGATCCACAGCCAAACAATAATAAAAAACATTTGTAATTCAATTTCTTACCATGGATTTAGGTGGAAGGTTGGACTTGAACTTAGCACGAACAATACCAGTGTTACCATGAGCCCTGGTCACCTTTCCCCAAATGCAACGGTAGTGTGAGCCGTTCTTCTTCACTTTGGCCTTGTAGATGTAAGCCATCTTTTTTCCTGCATACCATGCAACCTCCTCCTTGGTGTTCACTCCCTCAATTTGAACCAATGATGTGTTTGGGTACTGGTTTGATTTGGACCTATCAACAAATAACTCATTAGTCAAAATCCTCTGTTTCCATTTTCAGAATAAAACTCAGAAGAGATAAAACAGATTCAAGTAACAAGTCATAAATACAAATTCAAGTAACAAATATTACACAAATGTTAATGTTTTTTATTAGAATGACCAATAATTTCACATTTATAGTTTACAAGCTCTTTATCTCTATAAGCTCATGCAAAAGCCAACACATTCGAAATTAATGATATTGAACTAAGCTTAACTGAAACAGTCATAAGCATAACAAAAACTCCCAAAATATCTTATTAACACTTATATTAAGGTGTCTTGGATTAGCTTATTTATCCCAAAACTATAGGTTTAATTCAATTCAGAGACTAACGGCCACAACTTTAAAAACCTATGAGATTATTCACTTTTACATTCATAGAATCATAAGATTAATGGTAAGATAATTGGTTTTACACATAGCTTCAAGTTTGATTAAACAAACTAATCCAAACAAAAACCTAACCCGAACAAATTCAACTAGAAACATAAAATGCAGCACATAAAACACCCACTCAATGTAGCGCCACAATAACAAATACATCAGATTCAATACTCAATAAACTGACTAAAACATATATGAGAATCATGTATATAAATAAAACCATAATGCTTCAACATCACAAAAGCTAATTCATAGTTTGCCCAAACAACTTACTAGAGCTTATAAGATAGCATTTAGACTAGCTTAATTTTTTCAGCTAAAGGGCTTATTTAGATTTAGACAAGGCAAAAAAATTGCAACTGATGCTATTGAGCTTACACCCAAATTTAGTCTATAAGCTCAAAAACATTAAATGCAACATTATCAGCTTTATCCAAATCAAATAAACCCAAAAGATGGAAAAATAAGCTACTCCAAATAAACCAAACCCCCTTAAGCTGTGAGCATATTAATTACAAATACACCATTTGTGTCCCATTAACATATGAATCAAATTCAAGTGAAATCAATTACAAGTTATGTTACAGTAACACAAACAACAGAGTCAATATCATAGAAAGCTATACACAAACAACAGATTTAAGGAGATTTAACAAGCTTATTCTTTTAGCTTTTCAGCTTATATAGCCGGATTATGGCTTACTTTATTTTTGGTTTATTTTCATAAGCTGAATTTTTGCAGCTTATTTTGAAGCTTTTTTCAGCTTATATAAGCTCACTATGTCACCAAACTCATTTAAACCAAAAAAGATTCAAAACAAACCAAAAATGTAAGCTTGTAAAAAAAATCCGAAAACCAAATAAGTAATAAGCCAAATATATAACCCAAACCAAGCGCCCCCTTATTTTCATATCTCCATATTTTCATTCAATATAAGCCATA